>CM032878.1:25590000-25780000 GCA_019176425.1 Megalops atlanticus
CTCTGCCAAATCCATCCCATACTGCATTTCATATCGGCCACCTTTACATGTCTTTTCCCACACCTGGCCTGGCTGGAGAGACAGTTTCTGCTTCATAGACAGACAATGTATAAATGGTGAGTAAACTTACAGAAATGATATGTTTAAATGCCGAAAGGTCCTCCAAGAAAGCGATGACAAGTTGTTGTCTTTTAGATTCCTGCAAGTTAAAATTATTTAATTATTATCATCATTACTATATTACCATTATTATATCAGAAATATCAGCAATACTATATCTCTCCAAATGGAGTTACATTACAGGTAAATAAAAGATTATTGATTTATTAACTGATTCATTAGTGAAAGGTTGGTGCTTATGTCATTTTACACTTCTCCATGTGTCTGACAGAGCTGAACAGTTTCACCAGCTCCACACAGAAATAGTTGTTTTTTTTTGGGTAAAAATTAGCTTTTCAATCCGGAAGCAGAAGTCTTCCTGGAGCAGCAGCACCATACCTGTACAATCAATATTACAGATACAGAAGCCTAACTCAACAAGACCATGAAATGAAAATAAAGGCCTCAGGCTCATATTGTGTAAGAAAATAACTGGTATTGGTTCCTTTGTCGTTCTGTGGGAAATAAAATCAAAATTTATTCTCATAATTTTCAAAATTTGTAAATATTGAGAGGTTACTTACAGATACTGGAGTTTGGCACTGTTCTGAAAGGCTGAGCGAGATACGAAGGTCAGTCTAGTGTTTGTCACAGTTCTGGTGGCGGTGAGGGGAGGGGGAACAGTATGTTTAATTATGTTATTGCTTCTTAATTAAAATAATAGAAATATCGTAAACATTGCGACAAATGCAAGATACACTACTTACAGATTTCGAAGGTTCCTGTAGAATTTCAAGTCCATGTCGTTGATGGCAAGGAATCTACTCTGATTTGCAATATATCTGTCAAAATTGAGATAATGCAAGTCAATCCCTCTCAATTCATTTTCTCCTCTCCTACGTGTACAGATTGTAGGGCTATTCCTTGGGTGTTTAATTAAGGATGCCACAGGAATTGTTTATGATAAACGTGTTTGTTTATAGTCGCACTTATTTAACACGTAGGGAGTCAGCATGCTTAAAAACAGTCCACCGCACCTCAGACATGAAGTGCAACGTTTATTATCTTTGCATTGAACTGTAAGGATTAGTTGGAATTTTAATTCGATTAATTCTATTGGAATGAAAACAAGTTGCGCTGTAGACACGTATTTACGTCGTTTCATCTCCCAACAGCCAAAACCATCACATCTTCCCTACGGTAATCACAACGGGGAAAGATGGCTTTTAAGTCGTGGAAGTATTTAATGTAGTCATTTATAATATAACTGCTGTCTGTATTTCACAATTTGTATGTAACCTTAACTTGAACAGTGAACGGTATGACGCCACGGTCTACATTAGCGACATCTGTACGGTCTGGATAAACATGCTTAAATAGGAAGCGCAGTGATTTCATCTAATGTTATACACAATAATTTCGGCTGACGAAAAACTGTTAATACTGTTAACATATTGCTCATGATGAACTAATGATAATAATTAAAAAGGTAAATTAGTGGCTGTAGCCTACTACAGAAAACCTATGATTCGTCAAATGATAGTTCACCCATTTTGAAAATTAATGCCACAGAACAGAACAGTAATTAACTGACTAAGCCTACATCGTGGCGTGTAAAAGTTTGTTAGGGGGCTTACAACAAACAAAACAACCCAAATTCAAATTTTGTTGCTGAGCAGACGACAGCACCCCCTCTCCCCCCTCACCCGCACCCTGTGTGCGGTGTAAAATTATTTCACCGTGTCTAACCTTCACCTCAAACAGATTTGGTTTTCTAATGCCAATAATATAAAGTCATGTTAACGGCAGACAGGACTACTGCAATACTGGATGACCAGTAATTGATGCGTTATTGGTTTGCTGCGTAAGATAACGGATGCCGGTCCAACCGTTCGAGATCACTTCTCCAACAGCATCCATGCAATGTCACGATAGCAGTCTGGTCTCCCTTCCGCTCCGTGTCCGTTTGCACCTACATTAGCTTATACAACCCATTTTTAAAAATACTTATAGACCTGAAAGGTGTTTTCATGACCATTATGTGAATAATTATTAGAAGTAGTATTATCATTATATCAAAATGTCACACAGCGTTTTTCTCGTTCTGTTCCTGTTTCCCGCTGTGATGATCAGTAAACCCACACCGCTCCACAGCGCTTCGCCATTGGTACCGAAATCCCACTGAATGATCCAGTTACATGGTTATTGGTAATCCTATTGAACGATTATCGGCAATCCTATTAAATGATTATTGTCGAATAATTATCGATAACTTGATTGAATTAATTGTAATTACCCTATACGATGAGTATTGATAAACGCATTGAATCATTTGGATAACCCCACTGAATAATTACTGATCAGCGCAGATAGCAATTCCTCCGTTTTGGCTGATTTCAATAAAACCAAGTTTAGACACAGCCCTAGAATGTTTGTGCTTACTGTGGTATAATTGCAGAGATTACCTTTCATTATTACATGGTTTGTGTCATATACGATGTGTCACGGTGCATCTACGTAAATTCATCTTGGATCGTGTACTCACATTTCAGTAATATTTTCCATGTCAAAATCGGACTGCAGGACAGGGAAAGCCGTGATTCCTCGGTCTTGATCGATACACGAAATCCGTGAGTTGCTGCAAGTGCAAGATGCAGGACAAGCAGTGCTGTACCTCCAAAGCCCCAACAAGACCCAGCAGAATCCCCACCGCGCCATTCCGTACCCCCTCCACAAGGAGATCATCGCGGATCCCTCGATGCCCAATCCAGGACTGCTTAAATTCTCCTTGTTTCTTCGGAAATCCCGTTGGTGGTTCGTTCAGAAACACGGACACGATAAACCCTTCTCTGTGAGGTGAGACTGTAACGGAATGGTGTTCTCCGCCGTCTCCACACAAAGCCACTCATACAATATTACATTTGGAAACCGTAAAGTGTGTACCAGAGGTTCCTTCCTCCCCCTCTCTCTCTCTCTCTCTCTCTCTCTCTCTCTCTCTCTCTCTCTCTCTCTCTCTTTCTCTCTTTCTGTCGGCGTCTTCTGTCCCCGAGGAGCTCGAGCTGGCTGCTGGTCCAGAGCTGCAAACGGAGAAAAACACCGCTGTGGTTCTTGCTGTACTGCAAACGGGAGCAAAAAAGGCTAAGACAGTGCGCGATACCAGCGAGCGTAAAGCTCGTCAGTCTCCGGCAATCTCTCCAACGTTTTAGCCGCAGTTATATTTTTCTGGATTTCACGAGTACAATTGCTGACAAAACTGTTATCATATCCCACAGTCCATGTTTTGGGCTGAAAGGTGACCGTTTATCAGAAAGACATCAAATAGCCTAGACTTGGGACAGACAGGCCGACTTTAGAGGGGCTAATCTAATAAATAAAATAGTGCCGCTATCTCATCATGAATGATTTTTCCCAAAGGAGATTGTGTTGTATTTTAAAAGAATGCGTGCATTAATAAGACTAAATGGAGACTAGCTTCCTAACATGTCAGGTACAGGCTTCCATTCAATTATGAAATGATTAAACCCGATTCGATACCCGCCGTGATTCACCCTACGTGTGTTGAATGAATAACATGAATTTCATGAGGCGACAGCGAAAGACTTGACTCATTTAAACGTTGTTGTGAATCTGTTCAATAATATATACTGGTGCCGCTGTCAGTCGCTGATTTCTGCATTACAGATCACCATATCACATTTAGAAAGCAGGAACGCTGAAGCCCTCGCAGGCTCTGTCTAATACACCCTCCCTCCTGTATTCCACTCTCTGCGTGTGACGTGCGTTTTGACGCACGAGATGAAGGGCTGAATCGAAGAAAAATAATTATCAAGAAACATCTATTTGTGCCATTGCTGATAGTGAGTCTTATTTACCCATTAAGTAAAAACATTGTAAGTAGACATTCGTTAAGTAAGTAGCTACATTAATAAACAATAACCTGGGAAAGATCCGTAAATACGGTGTATGTGTGGACACGTGGCCACTTGTCCTCGAGATGATGTCAGTCAGAGGAATAAATTAGCAGGAGCTCTGCATCCTAAAACCAGTCGCATTTATAATCCTGAATTATGGTAGCGACAACATGGTGGTATTTTCACTCCAAATCTGAGACAACTTTTTCATAAAATGTCCATGTTTACAAAATACTGTAGCTGCACTGTGTTCAGGAGGTTTGTCCATAGACTAGCGGTGAGAAAGTAGCAGATCACGCGCCCTAAAGGGAAAATAAAGTGCACTTCTCGATTATAGTGGTCGCGGTTGCCAGCGGGTGAGGAGAATGTATTTTCTGGGAATTGGCCGTTTCATTAGTGGCCCCAGACGACGAACCGCAATGGCTTAACACGCCGAGTTAGCCAGCAGAAAAAATAAAGACCATATTCTGCCCCCTGTCGGTAACTGCATTCGCTCTCGTGCCTGGTGACGTTGGGCTGCTGGTCTCGACTTGACCGAGCAATATTAGACATTACTCGAATACAGTAAAACGACACAAATGCCAATTATATCTTCATGTCTTATGTTGCCTATCAACGAACAGTCCAGACAGTTGATACGAAATTTACCTGTATTCTCAATATCGATGATGAATGCATAGCCTGTTGAGATCATTTGGGATCACTTAACACAGATATAATTTAAACTAGGGCAGGGCTAACAAACAAGTCTTTTCCTCAATGAGGCATTTGCACTGATTCAAGACTAAATCCTTCATTTGGACAAGCTGATTGGCTGGATGTGGGTTTTAGTCTAGTGTCAGAGCTGAGGAGTGGAATACTTTTTGAGAAGAATGAGCGGAGGCACAGTCCTGTTTGGAGGCACAAAAGCTGGGTTTGATGGAGATGAAAAGGCTCTTCTTTTCTCACAGCCTGAGGAGAAAGCATTAGTTTGTGAATGGAGGACATTTTAGCTAAGCAAATGGGGGAGTATTTTCCACGTTTTTTCTCACCTCACAGAACACACTTAAAACCACATTTTAATTAGGAGTGAAGTAGACTTTAATCCAGACCTAACAAATCAAGGTTGCACAATCCCATGCATTTGCACTTTCGCTGAAATTAGCGAAAAATATTGTATAAGAATAGTAAAACTCATAAACTCAGTTAGTTACTGCAAGACATAAGTGCATTCCGTTAGGAAAGATCCGACGCTTAAGACAACCTCCTTATTTGGAAAACACATTTTAGTTCCAGCGTTGTTCAGGTAAAGTTCCTACATGGCTGTTAATTTCTGGGAATGTTTTCCCACCATTCTGCCTGAGCGCCCTGGCTCTTGAGGGCTTTCAGCATTTGTATTCGTTGAGAATAACGGCGCTATTCAGCTACAGTGCTTTGTGGTGACCCTTTGCTGACACCATGTGGCCATTGTTGTAAAGTGCACCTTGGGAACGCGGAGCATTGATTCACCCGCGTGCGAGGCCCGCGTGCCTCTGCGCGTTTATATTATGAGGCTTAATATTACAGCATCTGCCAGCTCAGCAGAGAGGGCCTGTTTAAACGTCCAGAGAACAGCTTCATAATGCGCCGCGCTCAATAATCTTATATTAAATAAATGACATTAGCAGGAGTAACATCGCATTAACGGTTCAATCAGTAAAGAGCTTCCTGGCGGTCAGAGCAGTGACACCAGGCTGATTAAACATCTTACAGAAAACGCTCTGCAGATTCAGAGGCTTTAGCCCGACGGGAAATGGCGTAATTTCTCTCCCCAGGCAAGGAAGAGTCATTCTTACACAAACACTCCAGAAAGTACTTCTACCCCAGTTGCAAATACAATTGTAAAGTCAGTTATTATTATTATTATTATTATTATTATTATTAGTAGTAGTAGTAGTAGTGGTAGTGGTGGTAGTAGTAGTAGTAGTAGTAGTAGTCGTAGTAGTAGTAACCATACCACCCTGTGACTTTCTGCTGGCTGATATTTAAAGCTACACGGGGATGGTTTGGGTAGTAATTGGATGGGAGACTACATGTGCTATAGCAAGCTTGCTGCTGGAAGTGGTGCCGGGGGTCCAGTAAGGGGCAGTCTTCCCTCTGCACCTAAAACTGTGCTGTAGTGGATGCTGTCTTTCAGCTAAGATGTTAAACCAAGTTCCTGACTCTCTGTGCTCATTAAAGATCCTCTGGCAGTTTTTTTTTTGCAAAGAATAGGGGTTTTCACAATGTCCTGGCTAAATGCTGAGTTAGGCTCTTGTCTGACCACTTTATAATCCCCCAGTGTAATTGGTAAAATAATTCCCTCCCTCTCCTCATCAGCTGAAGTGTGGTGAGTGTTCTGGTGCAAAATGGCTGCTGTACGTCACCTAGGTGGGGCCCGCATATTGGTGGTAGTGAAGTCTGAAGTGCTTTAAATTCTGCTGTATAAATTACATTTATGTTCTGTTGTGATGGAATAAGAGCAACTGCTAAATGCATGTAATGTAATGTAAATAACACAATATAACGGATTGAGGTGGAAGTGAGATACAGTCTGAAGAGGTGAGTCTTCAGTCTGTGTCGGAAAATGGCCAGTGATTCCACTGTCCTGACCCTTATGGGGAGTTCATTCCACCACTAAGGGACCAGTGCAGACACAGGGATCATGTTTGAGAGGAGTGACCCCGTCGGAATGGGACAGCCAGTTGCCCCATGGTTACACAGTGTAACGATCTTTGTGGAAGACAGGGTTTGAAGACTGAACATAGGTGTTAGGGGACTGTCCCATTTACTGTCCTGCATGCCAGCACCAAGGTTTTGAACTTGAAGCGAGGGATAACAGGAAGCCAATGAAGTAACTTGAATAGGTTTAAGGAGATTGCAGACAAGTCGTGCAGCTTGTGATGCACTTATTTGTAAGTTGCTCTGGGTAAGAGCGTCTGCTAAATGAAGTAATGTAATGTGCAGCTGCATTTTGGATTAACTGTAGGAGTTTAACGGCACAGGCAAGAAGACAAGCAAAGAAGGGGTTAAAGTAGTCCAGGCGTGAGAGGACCAGGGCCTGAACTAGGAGCTGCGTAGAATACATAGTGAAGTAGGGGCGAATTCTTCAGACGTTGTACAAAAAGAATCTGCATGTCCAACTCACCGCTGCAACCTTAGAGGAGAAGGACAGTTGGTTATGAAGCATTACACCAGGGCTTTTGACAGTGCTATGAGTGATGAGGCTTGTAGAGTCTAGGCGGAGGGAGAGGTCTTGAAATGGGGAGGACTTGGATGGGATGAAAAGCATTTAGCCAGGTTCAGCTTTAGTTGGTGGTCCACCATCCACTGTGAAGTGTCTTTCAGGCAAACTGAGATGCATGCAGAAAAACTGTGTGTCAGATGGCAGAAAAGACATTGCATGTTGTCAGCATAGAAGTGGTAGATATTATAGTATTGATTAAAAAGTGTACATTAATTGCTGTTGGGGTGGATGTGCAGGCACATTTCTGCGTGATGGTAGAGAGTGTAATAGTGCTCTCAGCCCGCTCTGAGTGCAGATCCATTAGTCAGGTCTGCTGCTACTGTCTCTATATCTACAAAGTACGTCTGAATCCGCTCATGAATCTTTTATCCCAGACACATCTGCCTCTGCAAACCTGCTTGTGAAAGCATGAGTTTTTATGTGACAGCAGAGTTACAACATGAAGGGCCATGCACGAAAAAGTGTGAGGGCAGATGTTTGACGGGAGCTGTTTATCAGGTTAGTTAGAGGCCATCAGAGGGTAGGAGGATGCATTAGGTTGTCTGTGCCTCCCAAATTTAGCACTGAAGATTAATGAGAAAAACTAAGCACTTGGGTTTTAGTTTTAAACAGATATTGAGGATTTTTTGCTGGGGAATTTTCTAAGGGTAAAGCCCCAAACAAGTGTACATAGCCACTCAGGTAACCAGAGGAAGTTGCCCACATTGACCATGCAGTCATCAGCGGCTGCCCATCCTCATTGTTAATGGTAACATAGATCCATCTACAGGAGCACCCATCCTCTCACCAAGGGGACCAGATTTAACACTGCAGCGTGCTGTTACACTCTCATACCGTAGACCGCACTTTTCATTTACAAAATACATACATTTTCACTCAAATCTACTAAACAAATTCACATATGCACTCGTTTCTTACTTCACACTGTTAGAAGGATGCCTGTTGTGTGTCTTTCAGTTGCTACTGTTGATGTTTAAAATAAAAACATCACAGGCTCATAAATGAAACGATGAGCTTCAGCTAGGGAGAGAAGTGATGCATATGCCTTACTGAGAGGGGCAAGGTATGAGACATGCCCTTTGACATGTGTGCAGAAAGTCTTTCAGGGGACAGTGGTTCTGGAGAAGCATATAAATATACAAAATGATCGTTTTCAGTTCCTCATTAAGTGTGCAAGGTCTGACTGTAATCTATGCATCACATAAGAGGGATCATAGCAACAGGAAGTGCACACCCATACTGTAGAATTAGAGCTCTGTGTGTGTGTATGTTACAGTGTGAAATTCAGCCTTCAGGATGCAGATGTCTCAGACTCTACTGAAGTACAAATAGATCTGTAGGTCTCCATTGGTTAAGAATAAGAGAGTTTTTTGGCAGCTTTCTTCAGGCTGTTGAATGTATGACTGTGAGCAGTAGATTACAGTAAGCATGACAGTACACAGAAGTAATGGGAACATTTTGCATCATTTTAATATGTTTTATTTTACAGTTGTCTCATATCTTATGTTTCATATCATTTCTGTGCCAATGACCCGCAACTCTTCTTGTCGTTTCCACCGTCTGACACACAGGTTTCTGCATGCATCTCAGCTTCACAGTGGATGGTGGACCACTGCCTGAACCTGAACCTGGCTAAAACTGAGATTCTTTTCATCCCATCCAAGTCCTCCCCATTTCAAGACCTCTCCCTCAGCCTAGATCCTACAAGCCATACAACCAATGGCACTGTCAATAGTCTTGGTGTAATGCTTGATAGCCACCTGCCCTTCTCCTCTCAGGTGACAGTGGTGAGTCGAGCTTGCAGATTCTTCCTCCGCCCCTATCTCACTACGTATTCAACACGGCTCCTAGTTCAGGTCCTGGTCCTCTCATGCCTGGACTGCTGCAACTCCCTCTTTGCTTGCCTTCCTGTGTGTGCAATCAAACCTTTACAACTAATACAAAAACAGCTGCACGACTTGTCTACAATCTCCCTAAATGTAGTCAAGTTACTCCCCTCCTCATCTCACTTCACTGGCTTCCTGTTACTGCTCGCATCAAGTTAAAAACCTTGGTGCTGGCATACAGGGCAGCGAATGGGACAGCCCGCTCATACCTACGACCCCTCTTCAAACCCTATGTTCCCTCAAGATCGCTGCGCTCTGCGTCCACAGGGCAACTTACTGTCCCGACCTGACGGGGTCGCTCTTCTGAGACATGATCCCTGTCTGTACTGGTCTGTCAGTGGTGGAATGAAGTCCCCAGGGGGGTCAGGACAGCGGAATCACTGGCCATGTTCTGACACAGACTGAAGACCCACCTCTTCAGACTGCATCTCGGTTCCACTTCTCTCCCCACTCCCTAACACCTGCTATGTCTTGCACTTGATGTTAATTTTATGTGTAGTGTTATGATGTATTTGTGTTCTAGGGACTGTTGTACCGTAGTATACTTGGCTTTTGTCAGAAAGCACAAGTTAACTTTTGGTAGGGTTTGAATAGTGTTATACTCACACTCATTGGTCTGGGAGTGTTGTGAACCTGGTCTGACACTGTTGCTCATTTAAATCGAATGGATACACTTATGTTCTATTGTGATGGAAGTCACTCTGGATAAGAGCATCTGCTAAATGCATGTAATGTAATGTTTTAAAAACTATTATACAATTCACTCAATCATCTTTGCCTCTTCTAGTTTGATATTCTCAAAATTCTACGGCATCATTTGCTATCACAGTTGCATTCTCCTGTGGCCCTGTGATATCCTCTGCCACCAGCTCAGGGTCTTCTTTCAGTTCTGTAAATTAATATGCAGTTACGCTGAAAAAAGAGAATACAAGCTCAGATACATACATGAAATGACTTTATTTACATTTCATTTCAGCAGTTTACTGTGATCACTGAGTTCTGTACGACATAACTTAGGAAGTACTACATAAGCGTAGAGGAGAGCATGAAACTGAATACACAGTGACTCACTCATTCTTATTCCTGAATGTCTGAATGATAGAGTCCACAATCCCGCCACCCCACCTCCCTCGCACCCAGCCTATGGCTCATTACATGAATGGCCATTGTTGCACAAGTGTCTGTAAAATTATTTTGCTGCCTTGCTCTGACTCTGGCTTGTGTGGTGTGCATGTGTGTGTGAGTGTGAGCTTGTGTGAGTGTACATGTGAGTGTGTGTGTTTCTATGAATGTGTATGTGTGTGTGTATGTGTGTTTTTGTGTGTCATCGCAATGTGGTCTGTAAATTTTAGCTGGTCATCAATCACTACCCCCAGGTTCTTAGCAGACCTGTATGGAGTTAGTATCGTTGAGCCGAACTGTACGGTGATGTCGCGCTGGATTGACTGGCTGGCTGGGGTGACTAGGAGCTCAGTCTTGGATAGGTTGAGTTGAAGGTGGCGCTCCCTCATCCAGGCTGATATGTCAGGCAGATGTCCATGCTGAGACTGTGGGGTCATCAGGTTAGAACTAGAGATAGAGCTGGGTGTCATCGGCATAGCAGTGGTAGGAGAAGCCACTCGCTCAAGGGTTTTAGATAGGAACAGGAGGAGAGAGATGGGTCTGTAGTTTTCTACTTGGGAGGGGCTCAGTGCAGATTATTTGAGCAGTGGGGCTACCCTAGCTTGCTTAAACGCAGTGGCGAAGGTGCCAGTGGTGAGAGTGATGTGTTGATGATGTGCATGAGTGCAGGTAAGATTGTGGGAGAGAGAGCCTGTAGGAGATGGGAGGTGATTGAGTCCATGGAGCAGGTGGTGGGTGGGTTAGAGAGGAGAAACTTGGAGATGTCAGCTTCAGAGATAGGGGAGAATGTGGAGAGTAGTGTGTTGCATGTGGGTGGAGACTTGCTGTGAATGTGTAGAGTGGAGAAGTGACTGCTGATGGCTTCCACCTTTCTGGTGAAAAAAGTGACAAAGTCATCAGCAGTCAGAGAGGTGGAGGGTGGAGGCAGCAGAGGGCAGATGAGTGTGTGTGTGTGTGTGTGTGTGTGTGTGTGTGTGTGTGTGTGTGTGTGTGTGTGTGTGTGTGTGTGTGTGTGTGAATATGAGGGACCTCCCCCTCAGGAATAGCTTCCTTGACTGGCAGCCAGGGCTCCTCAGTGCAACGATGGAACTGAGTGAGGCCACAGAAAAGAAAATGAAGACTGGAGCAGACAATCCAGCCTTTCACTCCCAGGTAGGAACACCTGCTCTCTGCTGGGCTGAGGGGCTTGGTGTCTCCCCTTCTGTTCACAGGATTCTGGGTAGGAATCCAGTGTAAGCTTACGTTTGTTTACCTGAGGACTAGCAAAGCAGGCTTTTGGGGGAATGTGACAATGAAACTGGCTATGTTTACAGGACATCCTGTCTATTTGTTTTCTGGATGATATAGTGGATCTCAGCTCAGTACTGTTTGCTTCTTTCAGCCTTGTGTTTACATGGCTTTCACTGTGCAAATGAAAAAAATCAATGATTTTTCCATTTAGAAAAAAAGCCATACAACAAAACGATCAGCATGTATTTAAAATATTATAGCAGACTTGGTTGTTGGGGTTTTGTCCTTTACAGAAGTCTACAGCACACACACACATGATCATTTTTAAAAAACACAAGTGTTGCAAACAGAATTTGATCAGAGTTGTCTGGCATTTTTCTGAAATGGATTGACCCCAAAATGCTACTCCAGCACAAGCACAGGTATCTCATTCCAATTCACAGAGTAATGAAATTGGGTGTTGCTGGTGACCTGGTAGAGTTTGACAGAGGAAGAGTGCCTGAGATGTCACAAAGGGGTCAGAGGTGTGTGGTTTTGTCAGTGAGCCCAGAGAGTAAATTTGCTCAGTGAGGTTTTTTTTTTTTTTTGAAGGAATTTGTCTCGGTTGATTGTGGAGATGACAGACGAATGGAGGAGGAAGCAGATGACACAGAGCTAAAGCACAATAAAAGGTTTACTCACACCTTTCCCAACCATGTCCAACATCTCCTTCACATCTCCCTCACATCTAACATCTTTCTAACATTTATCACAGCTCTCTTACACTTTTTTCTCATATCACAAAATTCTGAATCATTTCATAAATGTAGTACTTTCCACAATCCCACACGGCAGAATATCACTTTATAATAAGTGTAAGTTTATATGGAGTAAGCATGAAATAAAAAAAGGCTGACTCCCTGATGAGCTGTCTCTGATATAGATCATTGTCTCACAACATAAAAATAAATCACAAGATATACAGTATCCAGTTGTACATTGTGAGTGACATCAGTTGTTTGATATGTGGACTTATCTCAGGTTGTTGGAGAGGAAAATGGAAGATTTGCAGCAGCTGCTGGAGAAACACCGTCAGAACATCAGTCGGGTGTTCAGAGCTCTCCTTCTAGCAGGTAAATGCTGGAAAACATTTAATATTTTCATATTTTGGATATGAACGTATGGATGTGAGCAGGATGTCTGTGGTAGGAAATTGCATTGATATTTGGCAGGTTATTGTTAAAGTTACCATGCTCCTGTGACACAGTGACAGTGGAAATAGAGCCTTTGGCCAAACAAGCTCCCTAGGACCTGTGCTAAACAGGGTTTGAGACTGCCAAACAAGGACCGATGCTAAGTGGAATTTCAGACTGCCAAATGAGGGTCCCAGTACTTGAGCAGAGTTTCAGACTGTCAAACAAGGGCTCTAGTACCTGAGTGGGGTCTCAGACTGCCAAACGAGGACCCTAGGACCTGAAGTAAGTAGGGTTGCAGACTGCTCGGCAGGGTTCCACCCCCAGGCTTTCTCAGCTAGGTTACTCCACAGAGTAGGACCACTGGTACAAGAAGCTAAAGACATAAAGATGCATTTTTATCATCAGTGATTTCATGTATTTCCTGGGTGTAGTTTGTAAGCTTTCCATGAGTCATGTTTCCAGCTAAATGTGCAATACTCTGCAATAGAAACAACATCCTGGTGACCTAGTTGATTTCTGACCTAGCTGTGTTATCAATGTGCTCTGAATCCTATATGTTTTGACAGTTTACAGCACCACCAAAATTCTGTCTCACTTCCTTTTAGCACAAGTTAAAGGTTATCATCTGTTCCAGTAAAGCATTGTAATCACTGCAAACTCAAGGCCATAGTGAGCACACCCTGGGAATGATTGACAGGAAAGTTAAACCAGAATTCACCTTTCTGAGTTCAAAGAAGCAATGATTACTCTGTTATCACACAGCAAGTCCAAGGTGCAGTTGGAACTACTATCAACTATCTATCACCTCCTCTTATAGGGTTGAAATGATTCATTTCCACAAAATCGTCCACTGTTTGTTGTGGGTCAGCTTTTTAAAGAAATTATTTAAATCAAATTAAACTGTGAAGCTGTTTAACTCCTTGGAGGTTTTTCCCTGTGGAGTAAATACATCTGCCTGTCTATTTGCCTGTGTGTTCGCCTGTGTGTCCACTTGTGCCTGTGTGTCTACCTGTGTGTCTGCCTGCGTCTGCCTGTGTGTCTACTTGTGCCTCTGTCTCTGCCTGTGTGTCTGCCTGTGTCTGCTTGTGCCTGTGTGTCTGCCTGTGTCTACCTCTGCTTGTGGCTGCCTTTGTAACTGCCTGTGTGTCTGCCTGTGTCTACCTGTGCTTGTGTGCCTACCTGTGTGTCTGTCTGTGTCTGCCTGTGTGTCCCCTTGTGCCTCTGTCTCTGACTGCGTGTCTGCCTGTGTGTCTGCTGGTGTCTGCATGTCTACCTGTGTGTCTGCCTGCGTCTGCCCGTGTGTCCACTTGCGCCACTGTCTCTGCCTGTGTGTCTGCTTGTGTCTGCCTGTGTCTACCTGTGCCTGTGTGTCTGCCTGTGTCTGCCTGTGCCTGTGTGTCTGCCTGTGTCTGCCTGTGTATCTGTTGTAGGGTATATTGCCATGGTGATTGCAGCCTGCGTGTTGAATTTCCAGCGGGGCATGGCTCTTCTGGTGCTCACCCTGGTGGCCTCCTTCTTCATGGTGTGGGATGGGATGATGAGGAGGTACGAGGGTCGGCTCCGGGATGCCTTGCACCCACTAAAAAATGCCCTCAGAAACCAGTGGTTCTGGATCAGATGGTGAGTACATCCTTGTGTGTGTGTGTGCCTGTGTCTGTGTATAGTGTATGACTCTCCATGTCATGTCTTGGGGTGCTTTTGACTGTTGGGGGCAGTGGTGTAAAACTGATTACTTCCTGTTTCCTTTTTGGCAGGGTAGTGTGTGTTGTCTTGTTGGGGGCAGTGGTAAGCTGGCTCGTCCTGGACACAGCTAAACAGGGAACGCGACCTCTGGTTTCATTTGCTGGGCTCCTCACATTTGTGCTGCTGATGGTCATTTTCTCCAGAAGTCCTTTCAGGGTACGTTACTTAACCCTGGTCCTTCAGAACTAATCAGCCCAGGGTCTGGGAGCTCATTATATTCCTCCATACATTAGATATGGATTGAGCTCAATATCACTCTGACTGGAGCTAGCCTCTTCCCGTGTATCTCTCAGTCCCACAGACTCTACTTAAACCACTGAATTAGCCTCTGAGTACAGTGTGTGTTGGTGTCAGTGTGTGTGTGAAGGGAAGTGCTATTTCTCCTATATGCGATACCTAATCCCACTGTGACAACAGCATTCCAGTAAAACACATGAAGCGTCCGCTGCATTGAGAACTGCCACACAGCCATCTCTTGGTACTGTTCTTACTGATTGGACAGGTTTCCTGGAGGGCGGTGCTATGGGGGCTAGGGCTCCAGTTCCTCTTTGGGCTGCTGATCCTCAGGACAAGGGCAGGGTTCACGGCGGTGGAGTGGCTGGGTCGGCAGGTGGAGGTAAAGGCATTTCTGATCTAAGAAACGGGGAGCTGCACCAGATGAGCTAACTTAGGTTACGCAGTTAAGTACTGTGCCCAAGGGTACAACAGCAGTGCCTCAGCAGGGAATTGAAACAGCAACCTTTTGTTTATGAGCCCTGCTCCCTATCACTGCACCACAGTGCTGCTACACACACAAGCACATGCACACACAGACACACACAAGTACATGCATACACACATGCTCAGCTGAGTATGATGTATAACAATACATAAATGTTTGTAATTGTACACTATCTTTATCTTATAAATGAACACAATATAAAACACCAAAAAGCCTCGCCATCAGTGTCCCAGTGTGCTGCTTAAAGAGGCCCGTCTCCTCTCTGCTCTCTGACTTTTGACTTCTTTTCCTTCAGGTTTTCCTGGCTTACACAGATGATGGTTCAAAGTTTGTTTTTGGTGAAAAATTTACAGACCATTTTTTCGCATTCAAGGTAGGTGTGAAGGTGGGACACTAGTGACCCCTGCACCCTGAACCCTACACTGAGTAGACTGGGATTGTTGTGTTTTTGTCACCCCCTGCAGGTCTTGCCCATTGTGATCTTCTTCAGCACAGTCATCTCCATGCTCTATTACCTGGGCTTCATGCAATGGCTCATTCTAAAGGTGGAGTGCGCATGTGCACACACAGACACACACAGACAAACACACACACACACACACACACACATATGCACACACACACACAAACATTGATTATACTGTGTGGGATCCTCTTTTCCAGGTGGGGTTTGTCATGCAAATCACCATGGGAACATCTCCCACGGAGTCGATGGTTGCAGCAGGGAACATATTTGTGGGACAGGTGAAGAGTTCAGCCGAAAACAAGTTGCGCACAGCACAGAGAAGGACAGAGACAGCATACCCGATAGTGCCCAATATGTAGCCTCTGCTACACAGGGGTCACACAATGGACTGTACCTATGTAGATTCTGCTACACAGGGATCACACAGCAGTCTGTATAGCTTTACTCTTATGTCTCTCGTGAACTGTTGACGAAGCCCCGCCCACTCTCCCCCCAGACGGAGTCGCCCCTCCTGATTCGCCCGTACATCTCCCAGCTCACAGTGTCCGAAATTCACGCGGTGATGACCGGTGGCTTCGCCACCATTGCCGGCAGCGTCCTGGGGGCCTTCATCTCATTTGGGGTGAGGAAGACACAGATCCAGAGAGACGCTGAGAGCCATCCAACACCCTGTGCACATGGCATGCTTACTGCATGAGACATCACTGATATCATAAGCACAGAGCAAATGCAGTCTAATACAGCAATATTCATAATATATTATTGTGCTGAAATTGTTTTCACCTACCTGCTATGTGACAAACCTTTCACCCTGCTGACACTCCCCCATTACAGATCTTTTACCCACCTGCTACCCCATCATTACAATGCTTTCATTCCGTTGCTACCCTTCAATTACAAAACTTTTATTGCACTTCCACTCCTCCATCACCAAGTGGGCTCCATGTTGCATGGCAGCAGACACAGGCTGATCCTGACCTCTGACCCTCCTCCAGATCCAGGCATCGCACCTGCTCACTGCCTCTGTGATGTCAGCACCCGCCTCCCTCGCCATCGCCAAAACATTCTGGCCAGAAACCGCGATACCGCGGGTCACCGCCAAGCGGGGCTTCAAACTGGAGAGGGGGTGAGACCAGAAGCCCCACACAAGACACAGCTGGTGACGATTCATGTCACACCACCCTCAGAACAGCTCCGAGATCCTGCTGAATGCTGCAGTGAAACAGTAAAACTACAGAAGTGCTAAATCCCTGTGTGATCTATAAAGGTGTGGTTATGGTATCTGTCTGATTGGTCTCTGCAGGGAAGGGAGGAACTTGCTGGAAGCCGCCTGCCATGGAGCCTCAGCCTCCATCAGCCTGGTGGCCAATATTGCTGTTAATCTCATTGCTTTCCTGGCCCTTCTCAGTTTCGTCAACGCTGCCCTCTCCTGGCTGGGAAGCATGTTTGACTACCCCCAGTTGAGCTTCTCTGTAAGGCATTCACACATGTACACATACATGAAAACAGGCATTCACACGCATATACCCACACACACACACACACATGCACATGTACACATACACACACACATGCACACACACAGACAAACACACACACACATGCACATGTATGTCCGCAGGCATTCACGTGCATATACCCAAACACACACACGTATACATGCTCAGTGTGCATATTAACTGAAGCTGCAGATGGTCAAAGTGGCAGAGTGTTTCTGAGGGGTAATCATTCCATCACATTCACAATGCCCCATCTCTGTGTTCTTGCTTCCTGGTTTCCATGGCAACACAGCTCATCTGTTCATACATCTTCATGCCGTTTTCCTTCCTGATGGGTGTGGCATGGGAGGACAGCTTCATGGTGGGCGAGCTGATTGGCCTTAAAACCTTCTTTAACGAGTTTGTTGCGTACGAGCGCTTGGCTGACCTGATCCAGAGGAGGAAGGCAGGAGGGCCGGAGTACGTGGACAACGTCAAACAGTACCTCTCTGTGAGTCTGTCCCTCAGCTGGCAGATCCAGCAAATGCAACCACAGAGCAGTGCAGGCTATTTCAGTCTTACAGACCCTGTCCTAACATCACCGCTCTGTGGTCCCCAGGTTCACTCTGAAACCATAGCAACATACGCCTTGTGTGGATTCGCTAACATTGGGTCCCTTGGCGTGATGATTGGAGGGCTGTGTAAGTCCCACCCCTGCGATAAACCAGCACACACACACACACACACACACACACACACACAAACGCACCAGAGTGCAGCAGCATCTCCCATCACTTCAAAACTCAGTTGTTGTGGTGTGGCAGCATTGTGGCTGTTGTGTGGTCATGTCATGACAGGAGCAAGATGTGTGACTGTGATTAGTGCAATGTTGCTTCAACACGCCCCCTATAAGACTGTGGTCACTTAGATGTTGCTGCAACATTTCCCCCTCCAAGACTGTGGCCACTGTGATGTTGCTGCAACATTTCCCCTTCTAAGACTGTGGCCACTGTGATGTTGCTGCAACATTTCCCCTTCTAAGACTGTCGTCAGTATGATGTTGCTGCAACATTTTCCCATGCATGACTATTGTAATGTTGCTGCGCCGTTGTCACCCCCTGCAGCGGCCATGGCCCCGGAGCGGAGAGGTGACATCTCCAAGTGTGCGATCAGGGCTCTGGTGTCAGGGACGGTGGCCTGCTTCATGACCGCCTGTGTGGCAGGTACTTTGTGCAGTTATCATGGCCCACCAGAGGAGGCAGTGTGTGAGAGTGTGTATATAGATTAGGATAGTGTAGAAGACAAAGATGATGTCTCTCAGACATCGGCCTGTAACTGTTTGTAGCTTATGATTATTTGATATTTTTATCTGACAGTTATTCTGTTTCTGTGTTTGTTGTTTAACTTCTGCTGCTGGCTCGTTACAGGAATCTTGTATATACCACCATTTTCATGTCCAGCCTTTCTTGAGAATGAGTTCAGCTCTTCCTCAGTGACTAACAGCACACAGCTACAGACCTGCTGCTTGGACGTATATAATAGGTACATTAACATCTCCTCTCCATTTAGAAATGTTGCATCTGTTTTTCATTTAGCACTTATGGTTTTCCTTCTAATGACAAACTTTAATTAAATCATTATCCAATTAAATCAAATCATAAGTACATAAGTACGCAGTGAAAACAAGAAACTGTACTGAACAGGAAGCTGTACTGCTGAGTGACAATATGCATTTCCTGTTTCAGGACATCGACGATCAGCCCCTTCAATGTGACAGTAGGGGGCGGCTACTCCCTGCACACACTCCACAACTGCTGCTCTGTCACTGCGTACAACTGCAGCTCCATACTTCCATAGAGAGGGAGGAGGAGGGGAAGGCTCTGTTGAGTGCGTCTCCTCTCACTCCCTATCCTTTCACACCATTCCGCGGCGGCTGGGCTTTAAAACTCAGTTTCAGCTTCGATGTGCAATCATTAGTAATGTAAATGTTATTTTATTATTTTAAACTCTGTGTACATTTCTGCGCCTGTTTTACTCAGCCCTGGTCCTGGGGAGCCACTGTGTATGATGCATATTCCTTCCAGCTGAGCTGTTGAGGCCCTTAATGAAGCTGGTCATATGGACAGGTATTAAACTTTATTGATGAAGCACAAACTGTTGTAATAAAACAGTTCGTTGTATTTCATTGTGATTAGTTCAATGGGGGCCTTGAAAAATTAATTTAACAAATTGAAAAACTAGTTAATCTTAATAGAGGCAGCTGTGTCATACATTAGCTAAGTTATGTTGAGAAAACAACATAATGTTTGTCATATTTTATCAGATACTGCCATGTCAATGTTCAGCTAGGGCTCCTAATGAAGAGAACTCAGCTGGAGAGACATGCAGGATGCACTGTGGATCTCTAGGACCAGCGGAATGAAAAATGGCTCTAGTTTTTCATCAACAGCATGTATAACTCTATAATTCCCACAGAGATTCTTCTGTCTGTGTTGTGCTGCCATGGGGAAAAGCACAGTGAAAAAGTGTTATACTGGCTTTTTATTTTATTTTAAACAAAATTTACAGTTGATAGATTAAAGCGTATTTGTTTATTAATTTATCTTAGATGTATCTTAATTTATCTAGAATGAAGCATGGCAGGGTGCTCATACTGTCTGACTTCATTGTCTGTTACAGTGACAGTCCTTTTTCATGTCCTCCAGCTCTACCATCAAATAAAATCAGTCACCTTCCAACTTTGACCTCTTGCCTGCTTTGTTATCATAACCAAGACACAGTACACTACAGTACATGTATATGGGCAGGCCATGCACAGAGTTTCCTCCATGACCACAAGGGGGCACTATTTCCTATGGAATGGCCCCAGATTTGAACCTTTAGGTTCCTTGTGTAACGCTGGAGCAGGTTTAACAGCAGCCATCATGATCTCACTTCAGTACCCTCCAGCTCTGTGGGAGAACCTGCCTGGGGGAAGATAAACCGGGGATACCTGTCAATCACTTAGCACAAGGGCTGGCAGGTTCCCATGTTTCTCTGGTGTTGAACATTGTGTTTAGGATATTTGATTTAATCAAAAACAACCTGTTTGAAAGAAAACTAATCAGGGAATGAGCTGCAAAAGCAGTGAGTCTATGCCACAGGATGGGCAGAGAGGGGCAGCGGGTCTCTGCTTCCTCCCCCAGATACAGCATTGAAAACACCAGTGAAAACATGCATAAACTGCAGGGGGAGCAGGTGTGTGTGGGGGCGAAACGTACAGCGTCAGAATATAAAAGGGGCAGGACTCCCTGCCACTGGCAGTGTGGGTCAGGGCTAACAGGTCATACATTTGAGCTAGCTAGTCATATAATAGGTCAAAGATAAAATGCCTAATGCATTAATAGAGATAAAAGGGTAAAAAGATTTCATAAGGAGATACAGGCCTCATTTTTATTATCACATTGCCCATAATCTTTGTAATGACTTGATAACTGTCACTCTCACCTGATTGGCTATGCTGGGAGAGGGCCATGAGACATGTAATGAAAGTTTAAACATTTTAACATTTTGTGCGTTTGCTCTGTACTCACACGTGCCTCCGGATGGCTCTGGATAGCACTCCATAGAGCATGAACTGATACTGCCAGAGGACCCAGTGTGAGCTGCTTACGAATGGTCACAGTCACTCCGGAACTGAGACATAGAGAGGTTTATGTGTTTACTGTCATACTGTCTTTACTAATGGTTTCTGACACATAAATAAGCCACAAACTGATAAAAAAACCTGTTCTGCTTGCTGTCCCTAGCAAAAACAGCCTTGCATGTCTGCCTAGCCTTCTCTGAGATGCTCATAATCATTGGATGAGTACCATATTAAAATCAGGGAATAATCATATAATTGTACTCTGTGCAAAGTGGCTTCCTGAGATCTCAATGGTTAATTAAAGTGATGGCTGAATTTCCATACCTAATTAAATGAGCAAGTGGAGCCTATTATCAGTCCATTGTGTGTGAATAATTCAGTCTGCCATGTGAAAGCAGGAAAAGAAAAGGAAGAAGGGAGGGAAGGAGGGAGAGGGGGGAGGCTGGAGTACAGTCAAACCCATCGTTAAACAGCTGTATGTGGAATATCAGGGGATAGGTGTGACACTGTCTTCTCCACTGGTGTCATCCCCATTTGACACACTGTCTTTTCTCTTTCCCTGCTTATAGAGCACTGATTCTCAATCCTGCTCCTAGGGCCTCCCTGCACTGCATGTTTTCCATCTTTCCCTGCTCTACCTACCTGACTGAACTCATCAGTGGAACTTTTGATTAGCTGAGCACACCTGAATTCACACACTAATTTCAATCAGGTGTGTTTGGAGCAAGGATAGATAGAAAATATGCAGGACAGGGGTGCTCCAGGAGTAGGACTGAGAAACACTGTTACAGTGAGAGGATATGTGGTATAATAATTACCTCCCTTTCCAGGGAACCCTGTGGTGCTTGCAGTGAACATCCTTCCTCACCGTCACACCATCCATAAGGGAGAGGTATCACTGATGCACCTGAGGGCCAAAAAACAAGGCAATGCTGTGCAATACATACCTAATACTATACTATACAACATTATAATATACTATACTACAGCAAAGAATACTACATGACACTATACATTTACATTTATATATACAACACTATATCATACTGGCCTATTCCAAACCACGCTACACAACACTATACTGTATGATACCATACTGTACTATTCTAAACCATACTACACTGAATAAATTGCTATTATGCTCTAATAGATAATGCTATTATCTATTACTGTTTGTAGTATACATAGCAGTACTATTGCACTGTACTATTCAGTAACATTATACTGTGATACACTGCACTATGTTATACCCTAATGTCCTACATTCTTCGATACTACACTGTTTATGTTAAGCTGCTTTGTTTTAAATCTGGCTGTCCCATTCTGTCATATTACACTACACTATACTATTCTATACCGCCTATACATACAATATACTGTTTCATACTATAGTATGAAATGCTAGTATGCTATACTACACTAGGTTGCATTTCATTATGGTAAAAACATGTTATGTTGTGGTATACTCCCTGCAATATCAAACTATACCACACCACTCTATTTTGTGCTTTGCTGTACTATACGGTCCTTTACTACAGTTCTTTGTATTTTGTTGTGAAGAGTGTATATGCAGGCTGACAGTTTACCAGGGAGATGAGCCACATGCAGCCACAAAGGGAGGGACAGGAAGTGCTATCCTTTTGGTACAAGACAATGTGTGTGTGTGTGTGTGTGTGTGTGTGTGCGTGTGCGCGTGTGTGTGTGTGTGTGAGTGTGTGTGGGAGTGTGTGTACCTGTACGTGTGTGTGTGTGTGTGTGTGTGTGTGTGTGTGTGCAGCAGGAAGATGTATCCGTCCTCCTGCCCTGTAAATTAGTGCTTGTAAGTCTCCCAGTGAGAGCACCATGTGTGTACATGCGGTTTCTACTCTGTAGGGGGTCTGTGTTTACAGGCACAGCGGGAGGAGTGTTCAGCCCCACACTGGCACACTAATACGAGGAGCGACACCCCCTTTCTGCTCCCAGGTCTTCACTTTCCTACCCCACCTTCATGGAACAGGTCACTGTCATTTATAATGAACATTTCTTCTTCCTTATTACATTATTATGAGCAGAAAATGTCTGCTGTAGAAGCATTTTATTCGCACAGTTTGAGCTGCAGCTATGCTGAGATTTAAGGCTAAATCAATCAGGTCGATACATATTATTTCCATCTTTGCAAATGGGACATAAAGCTGAAATTTTTTCCACATGTATAAATCTGTAAACGCAATATGTACAGCTGTTATGGGTCACTGAGTGCTTAGAGGTTCCTCTTAAATGGAAACATAAGTGAATTCCCTTCTGTCTTTAAGAAAACTAATGAGTCAAATTCATAATGTCACCATGGCAACCCTGACTATCAAAGAGAAACAAGAGCACTTCAAATTGTTTTATCCTTGGTAAAAAAATCTGTTTTACAGGTGTTTATCTGAAAAGAAGTTAATGTCATGGGGGGAGCATGTTTACTGCTCTTATGCTGTAGTGAGAGAGATTCATCAGGAGGACAGAGTAATAAACTTACATTTTGACAAATCCAGCACCATCAGGATTGAACCAGCTCAAACAGGACCAAACCGACCAGATCCATTAATATGAATACAGCTTGATCATATGTATCTGGCGTTAACACTCTCATCTTCAATGACATTTATGATATATTTTTGATTAATTGAAATTATCATTAGTTGCTCTACAGTTGTAAAGTGCTTCAGTAAATATCCTGCTGTATGAATGTAAAAGTTAGCTAGAATAAATGTAAATTACGCTGCATATGGGATTATTCAATGCAAACATGTGAAGCGATGTAGTCCCTATAAACACAGAGTGCCAGACACACACAGTGAAAAGGAATATAACTGGTTATCTTGATTCATAAAAAAGCTACCAAAAATCAAAAAATTTCTCAACATTCACCATGAAAACTGCATCTCAATTGAAATTTCCCTGTAACAGTCCAGCAAATGAACACAGATGAAGCCACTGGATATTCAGGGGAAGCTTGGATTACAGGGCTGAATTGTCCTTTTAAATTTATCTTATGAGACCAAGATTCATGAAATTGAACAAGTATAGCTGAGTGTGTGTACCTGTTATATGATTATGATGAACTTTTAAAAGCTGTCTCCAGATTCCATATTCTCAATCTAAATTACAAGTACTGAAATTCAATTTGATTAATTTCAAGTTGATCAGTTGGAGATTCAGTTCATATAATCAATACTTCAAGTTGTGAAATATGAATTCATTTTTCCCCACTGATATGCATCTGTATTTTCATGCTCAAAGAGCTTTCCAATTAAAACTTACAAATCAAGCAATAAACACATAATTATAACAAAATTGTGAGATTTTAGAAAGAAGACATTAAATACATTTTTTAAAAATTGCAATGAAGTTGAAGCAAAAGTAAGCCACTATAGACTGAGCTGCTAATAAGCAAGCAGACAGACCCCTCACTGGCCTGGTGTGTCAGTTGCCCATAGGTTGCATCCCACATGCATCCTCTCCTCAATTACTATATCCTCACATCCTCAGTGCTCTGGAAATCAACACCTGGTCCCCCAGTGGTTCCAATTCTGTAGGAGACATATGAAGGAAGCAAGACATTCCCTCAACTGTCTTCTCCAGCAGAAGATGCATTAATGCATCCTCACTGTATTCTGAGGAAGATTTTTCCAAGGATCCATGATGTAAACCACCACACGTGTCATGGTCAATACATTTTCTGATTTGCAATCACCACAGAAACACTTAAAAGATGTATGCAGCTTCTAAGGAGACAGAATATGCTGACGAATCACAATATAAATAAATTATGCTTTGCATGCAAAATTATAATGCAAAATTATAATGCAAAATTATTTTTGCATTATTAACTATTGCATGAATGTTATCGATTTTACTGAATAATTAAGAGGCAATGTAATATTTTAAATCTCTCTGGAAAAACTGTATAAATTGTATTTTTTCATACAAAATTCCTGTGACATGAGGCCCCTCTGAGCTTATATTTCAAGCACACATTGAAGCAGAACATTACATGGATAGGCAACAAATGAAGTATTCTCGATTAAACATCAGCCGAAGCAAGTCTGTTGGATTTATACATAGATGCTCAAGTACAAAACACAGGAAGATGGTTTGGCTACTGTTTTAAATTATGCTTTTAAAAGTATTCCACCTAAATTACAGACCTCTAGCATTACCAGTGCTTCCTTTCCCCTGCCATTACATCTGTTCTTTGCAGATCACCCTTTGTCCTCAGTCAAATAGCTGGGACACACACAAGCCCCTGAGATGGCAATCTGATCCTTTGATTTGCTCAGAGGATGTTAAACGCCCTGAGATGCAGTCAGGGGCTGACTTTGCAGAACCATGAAGAATAATTCAAGGATCTCTAAAAACAACTGGGGGTCAATGTAGGGAGCCAGAATAGGGGTAATGTATTCTGTCCTTTTACCTCGGGTTGGTACTAAAGCACCTGCATTCTGTGTTAAGTGTTTGACATCTACTCTTAAGTGCACAGAGCCCTGATGACAGTAGTCATGAAGCTTTGCTTGTAAGGGAATCAGCCAAGTGAGAAACTCACTCAGGAGAGCAAGGTGGAGAAACCATCTGGAAACAAGAGGAGCAGCAGGGAGCAGGAGTGAGCAGGAGGATCCTGAAAGGAGGAGCAGCAGTGGAATCCCCCTGACACCAGCAGGGATGAGGGGCTGTTGTGGTAGTGGCTTTGCCCACTGGAGGCAGGTGAGGTTGCAGGAAGGGCAGTAGAATGCCACCTGCTGTCAGTATGCTTCCTTAAAACCAATGGTTAGTTTAAAAACTTAATTTCTTAAGAACTGAAGTTTGCAGCTGAGTTTTTGAATCTATGAGGTAGCAGTTACAGGATGTGCTGTAGCTGAAGAAGCTATCCAATGAAACATTGCCCAGTTTCATTGCATGTACTGGTAGTAGATGGGCATAAACACTTAGAATTTAAGAATTTTAATGAGGAGAACAGGTCATTCAGCCCACCAATATACTTGTCATCCAGCCTAAATTCTAGTAATCCAGCCTAAAGTCTAGTTTTGAACATTTTGAATAAGACACAGTACTCCACAAAACTAGACACAGTAGGCTACTCCAAATGTGATCTAACTAATCATTTTCACTTTATAGCAAAAGTATCTCATGGCACTCACACATTCATTCATTCACTCATTCACATTCAGCCATTCAGTAGAGCATAAGACCTTTAGGACCAATGAGCACTGACTTTGCAACACAAGGCCAGACACCTCGATGTTAATGACCTACACAGCGTGCTTTACAATATGCCCTCCTCTGCGCATTCGGCTGTGTATTTGGCTGTGTAATGTATACAAAGTGAGTTTTGTTTGTAACTAATAAATCACGTGAGCGCGATTACATCTGTAAAATATGGACTGTCTGTTTACTTTGGTCCTGCTCCATTTTAAACCCACTGTTCGGTTTCCTCCTTAATTGTCCCTAAATAACTGGTTACTCGCTACACGCTTCATCCGAAGGAGAAGCGACGCTCACCCGGCCGCCCACAGCGACCGCGCGCGGCTTGTTTTGACGAAGAGGACGTGCGGCACGTTCCAGCTGAGGTCGCTGAGCGCTTAAGCGGTAATGAGCTCTAACTCAATAAATTAGCGTTTCAGCTCAACGCACTCATATTCTCCGTATCACCTGCTATTCCAATCTTCCACTATAATTCATGTCCCATGTTTTTTGGGTCATTTTTCTACATAATTGGGGTTAGAATGCTTCCCCTCTGTAAATGCTTTACATTGATCATTCATTTGAAATGGCGATTGCCCGGGGATATTTTAGTGCTTATTAATGTGTTTGGACGCGTAATGAAGTACCTGTATGTTAATGGTATCTTGAAAGATCCCTGTCTGAAAGCTATCTGACCTATGTGAAAGTGAAATCAAAGTAGCTTCCGTCCCACAACGTTTCTTTATCATAAATAACAGTAAATAATTAATTCAAAAACTAGAAACAAATCAAAACCAAGTGCAAGGCAATGGCGAAAAAATATCTTCACTGTTCCTGTGTGCAGCTCTCTGACATATTCGACTTTTTCATATTGTATAACAACAGGGTTTACTTTTTGTCCTCAAAGCATATGGACAAAGCAATTTGGTTGTTCTAACAGGATTCCAATCAAATGTATTTATATCACAATTGAACCACAACATTTACCATAAAAACATCCTCATGGAAGAATGTCAGGTGGTGCTGGAATATGTGTGCTTGAAGGCCTCAGATTTAGAACATTCTCAGAGCTCTGCTCCACTCGGAGGAACAGAACTCTGGGAAAGAAATGGTTGTAATTTCACAGATGAACATTCTGTCTGGAGGACCTCTGCTGAGAACATTACACTGAAGACCAATTTACAGTCTTTCAGAGAACAAAACTTCTCAGCCTGTCTGCTTTGCCATTGTTCTCTGCACAACTGAACCATTCAATTGACCACCATTATTATTATTATTATTATTATTATTATTATTATTATTAAAAGAAGAGCCACGAGTAGGAAAATTAGATGGAGGATGAAAATGAATTCTAATTGATTAAGCAAAGTTGTTTGATAGGTATTGCATTTGCGTTTTAACAAATTAAAGAGACTTTATAAACATCCACACAGGGACAGCCTCTGTTTCTGTGAGGGTGGAGACATCAGCCAGCTCCAATTAATGGATAATTGTATTTCCATAATTCAGTGTAATAAATGAAACAGTCTTTTCCCTTGTGCTGCTTGTGTATGGTGCATGTCCCCAATTTACTGATTAGCGCCATGTAACAGAATGAACCCTGTGCTGTGTTCAGTGGCATGGAAAGTTAGCGTGGAGAAACAGTGTGTTCCTGTTCTCTCCACCTATTCCACATGGTAAACACTACTATAGCCATTAGTGCCAGACGAGGGCTGAGCACAGTCCATTGTGGTCATTCACATTTTTAGCCAGAGAATAAGCACAACACACTCATTATGAGTCTGACTATGTCTCTGCTGTGGGTTTAAGCAAAATCTCATTCATACAGTCATTGTGTCACATCCAGCTCTACAGAAAAGCCTTTGGAGACCTTGCATATTTTGCTGTCTAATTCCATTCAATTTCCTTCTGATGTATCCTTTACGTGTGGAGTGAGGACAGATTCACCTGGGTTTGCAGTGGTTAAAAATCTCAGTCTGCTGCCCTAGAAATACCTGCCTTAGATTCCATCCCCAATTTATATATCTATATGTTTATAAATATGATGTTGAGAATTACATTCCTGCTATGTAAAATAGCTGTAGTTTCTGACTAAAACAGTTGGCTCACTGAAGGAAACTTTACTTCTCTCTTGACAAAATAGGACTGCCAAAATAAAAATATCAGACATGCAGAAAAAAATCATATTTTGTAAATACTACAGTGCGGTTGCACCTGTGAGCAAAACCTCTTGATAATGCAATGCTGGCATTTTCCCAGGAGCGTGAAAAATACTGTGGTATGCAGTGCTACCATTTTTACTCCACGCGTTTCAATGTTAGTGTTCAATATCACACTCCTTGTTTTTCAGTGTGATAGGTCAGGTGGTAAAACCAGCTCTGATTTAGCTGTTTTCAGTTGTTACTGTGATTTCTGATTATCCTTTTCACCCATTTCATTATGAAATACAGCACTATATGACACACAAAGTGTCCCAGAAATGTTGCTACTTTTCCCTGCAATAAACAATGTGAAATAAGTCAGTTCTTTGTTTTGGAGCTGGTCCATCTGATGAAGGCTAAAGTAAAAGGGGTAGGTGCTGTGGTCACTGTGAGACAGGTAAGATTCAGAAAGACATGCACTTTCTCCTGCACCATGATAAATTTTCATTGTAAAAGAAATTATTTAACTAATTACCAGCATGGTGGCCTCATGACATGGCCTGGTGTGTGGACTTAGTCTGAGGGACAGTGCAGTGACAACAACGGCATCACAACTATGAACATCCAATTATGCATGAGTTGCAGTTGTTACCGTTGCCATTATCAGTAATATTATTGCTATTTTTTAGTATCATTGTTGTAGGTTTGTTTTTATGATTTATTTATCATTGTATCAGTCACACTGCATGTTGAAGGCCAGGCCCTTTTTGCAAAAGCCACTTTTCTCTCCCTTAGATGTGAATGTCACTAAAACGCAAGTGTTCCCAATCCAGAGACAAAGGCTGCTGCCAAAATCCAAACGGGTTTAAAATGTGACTGCATTACAGTCCCATTGGTCGTGGTTATGGGGGTGATTACAGTCCTATTAGTCATTTTATGGGATGAGTACAATCCTATTGGTCAGGTTGTGGGAGAGATTACATTCCTATTGGTCAATTTATGAGAGTGATTAGGCTTGTATTGGTCAGGTTATGGGGTCAAGTACACTCCTATTGGTCAGGTTATGGGAATGAGGGTTTGATTCTGCTGACAGCCAGTGACAGTAAAGACCCTGGAAAAGCAGACACCAGCCTGCTCTTTTCAATTTTCTCAAGCTTATAAATACTTTTCACCAGAACATGTTCAAATTGATATAATTATTTCATACAGTAAGGAGGTGAGCTGAGCTATAGAAACTGGTCAAAGGAAAAAATGGCAGCAATTTCTTGATCCTATTGTGATCTTGTCATCCCTTATTCAACTCTTCAGAGGTAATAGGCTTTTCCATTAACTCCTTTCACATCACTCTAGGGCTTGTGCATGAATGGGGGCACTGAATTAATGTGCTCTGACTGTCCCTGTTTTTAAGCTCATCAACCAATGCTTCTTGTTTCTGTGAAGTGTCTTAGAGCATGCGAACTGAGCATTTTTGTGCCCTGTTTACATATCTGATCTACATGGCAGACGAGCTCCCTCTTTCAACGGCTATACATTCAGTATAGTACATATCAGTGTTTGATATGTAGATGTTTTTGGGTGATACTATATGTTTTTCCGGATGGACATGTGCCACACTCCTTCACTGAAGTGCCATTCTCCCACATGCCCTCACTGCTGCACTACACTCCCTCAAAAGCAGCACTGTGTTGCACACTGACTAGCACCAGGCAGCTCTGAGCACTGGAGAGAGTACCATCCTAATGGCTCCGCGCTGTCCAAAGATTATCTCCACATGTCAGAAAACATACAGTATGAATGTATTAATTCTATGACAATCATTTTGAAGAAAGCCAGATGTTTGGAATACAATCTTCACAAAAATGTCACACTGTACTGCTTGAAAGCCTGCAAATCTGTGCTTGTCTAATCTTATTGCAGAGTTGCCCGTCCTGTATGTTTTTATCAGTGGATAATTTGGGGTTCCTTATTAAACTTACCAGATGACATTACAGTGGTACGCCTAACCCCCAGCTGCCATGTGTGCATGCACGCACACACATTTGCACACACTTGCACATCCACACGCATGCTCGCATGTGCACACACGTACACTCACACACAGACATGCACACAAACACACACACATACACACACAAATACACTACAAATTCTTTTCTGAACAAACAGAATCCATTCTGTAGAAAAAAGGCAAATGCACTCTAAAGATGATAAAAGACCTTCATTTTAGGACCAAAACTTCAAGTGCACTGATTATCTAAATTAGCCCACTGGATAAGACAATGAAATGGCCATTTTCTAAGCCCACTGTTGTGAGCGAGTTCTCCCTAATGATTCCACTTCCCCAGCAGCAAGCAGTGGCCCATTTACAGAAAGATGTGGAATTAAAGCAAGCCGAGCTGCAGTGAATTTTCATTATGCTCTCTATTAGGGGCCATAAATTACAGCCATGGACATTAGTTTGGATTGACAATGGATGTTATTCTAAAAATAAAGACAATAAAGAAGAAAAAAAACACAAGAGTATGGCCCATCCAGCAGGAAACATTAGAGAAATTAGCACTGTACCGTCGGCACTCTCTCTCTCTCTCTCTCCTCTCCTGCCATTTGGAAATATTCGTCCCTGGGAGTTAAATACCCTTTTAGCTCTTACTGTGATTAAGCACAATGTCTCAAACAGCAGCCACATAAAGAAGAAAAAAATATCCCAAATTGCATCAATTAGTTTTATTGAATATTTTCATTTCTTCTGTAATAATTAATTTAGACTGAAAAAACTTGAAAACTCATGACCTTGTCTGAATGTTGAAGTCTGCATTTGCGTAAAAAGGTCAAATTAATTTTTACCACAAAAAAGGTCTGCTTTTATGCTGGGTTCTTTCTCTGCTGTGGGACGTCAGACTGAATCAGCCTTCAGTTTCCAACACAGAGAGAAATGCAATGCTTTACATGCAGGAAAAAGAATTTAACAGATTTAACAGGTTCCAGAAAGCACATATCCTGGACCTAGAATTCAGCCTAGAACGAAGATCACATATATGACCCACACCATTCGACCGTCAAAGACTAATGTAATGGAATATGTATACTGTGAACTTGACTGTAATGATTACAACCAAACCTGCCTCAGTTTGCCACGCTTTGTAAATGAGGAAAGGTCTTTAAGAACAACGATGATCATAGCATCAGGTGAAGACTTCTAGTGCATGCCCATGTCCTCATCAAAATAGTTATTTCTTTAGGTCCACCTGACATCTGAAACTGTGATGTTGTTTTAATACATTTACGTGAGTGTCTGAACTCAGACACATTTCCTGAAGGTGGACAGTGACAGTGAACAGAAGTACAGTAGCTGGAGATACGATGCATCCACACATGCTCTGTGCTGAATACAGTAAAATGGAGTGAAGCGGCCCTGCCTGTCGCTTAGGCAGGATGTGCTCCGCAGGCTGGGTGTCTCCACTGCCTCCTGTGTGTCCATCTGTGCGTATAATTTCTCCACACTATGTGCTCTCACAGCCAGCCATTACCCGCTCCTCCGAGCAGGCAGAGTAATTAACGCATAACAGAGCGATCAAATGCAATGCAGGACACTAATTACGATGTTGAACTTGATTAGCGCGTAATGAAGTTGGACAGAGGATTCTCATGCGCGGACAGGGCAGTGCATTACAATGAGCGCCGAGAAGGAACGTTCTGGAAAGCAGTCCAGTGGGCATCCACTCTCCCTTGGGTGCTGGGCTGAGGGCAGAGACAGCTTCCATAGGGAGTACTGCTCTGAGATAAATCCACTTTGGTGAATAATGAGGTGGCTGTGGTGTAGATGCTGCAAATATGTCCACAACTCAGACACCACTGCATATTGCACACTTCAATGCGCACCACGACTGACAGGTTAGCTGCACCACACAGCTACTACTGATGGATTCATAGTTACATTACAACTGTACCCTGTGAGGCCTACAAAGAGTGGACATGCTAAAAGAGAACGTTCATTTTAATGGAACCTCTCAAAAAACCAGTATTCTGCTACAGAGGTCTTCAAGTACACTGGATTTTATTTAAATGCTGCAAGTGGGCAAAACATTTTTTATAAAGATATTCATAAAACCATGTTCAAAATTAGCATATATACGTATTTGTATAAATGTACATTCTTAAAATACACCTACATATCAAGTTGAGAACAAATTACCTTCTAAAATGTAAATGATCCTTTAAGAACAGGTGAATAAGTGATTATTAAACATCCACAAAAATAAATACTGAAAAACAACTGTTTCAAGGCCACAGTGAGTAACAATTAAGAACTAAAACAAACATGAACTGGATCCTGTATTTAAGGATAAACAGATGCCACTGCTCTGGACTATAAGAATAACACTGTTTCAAATTCCATGCAGATTCATTTTCTGGTTGAAACCACCATAAGAAAGTACATAGAAGGCCACTGATTGAATACCCCTTCACGCTTACATAGTTCTACATTTAAAGAAATCTAAACATTATGAGTGTATTTTTATGGCAATTGATATTTACAGACGTAAAGGAATTTCTAAAATTCCTAGTTATCAGCTACCCTGCCACATAAAAATGCCACCATTTGTATGAACCTGACACAGTGTGACTGCCTGGGCTGAGCAGGATGCTTGTCTCTGCAGGAGAGCAGGAATACTTACAGCTCCAAGCTTCATTTAAAAAGGGTGGAAAGGCTACAGTGTAAGATTTAAATATTCATCCCCTAAAGACCTGATCAAGACTTCAACAGACTATACACTATTTTACTTCTTACAAGAGGAGGTAATGATATTCAAGTGATAATCTTGATTTTTAAAACCACCGTAGCTTTGACAGGCAGAATAGACAGCGATCCCAAGAAACAATGAAATTATGATTTTAGGCATGGTCGATTTTAAATGAAACCCTGTACAGAAAAGTGATGTGAGCATGACTTTAGCCGGGCTTATCTATACCCACTCAGTACAAAGCCATCTTCCCTGGCACCAGCCCCCACTCACACACACACACCCTAGCCCAACAGGATGTGGCCTCATCGCTTCCCTTCACTTCCTGAGATTGAAACATTACTGAAACACACAAATTAAAATTCTGTCTTCATTTATTCTCAGGTGCAAACATTTTGAGCATGCGACAAAATTTCAGCTGTACATTCGCCGTATTTGTAAAAATACACCGATTCACTGTGTGCACGATAATAAGGTTTAGAGTCTGTGTGTAGTTCAGGCTTCAGCGGCGTGTCCAGCTGGAGACGCGTCTCTCCAGAGCGCTGCAGGTCTCCTCTGTGACCGGATCCGCGCGCAGGACCTCCGTGCTGGGCCCCGCGGGGTCGAACCGCACCGTCATCAGGCAGCACATGTCCACCAGCTCCCTCTGGCAGCGCTGCAGCCCCGAGGCCACGCGGTGCCGCTCCGACGCGTCCTTCTTCAGAACTCTCGACTCGGCCACCGAGAAGCCGATCAAGCCGGCCAGAACCTCGTCCGAGAGGCGGGCGTCGAGGTAGCCCGTGCCGTCCGAGACGGTGGCTTTAACCTGCCAGACCCCGCCGCTGCTCTGCAGGCTCCCAGTGAGCGTGAAGATGAAGGCTTTCAATCGCACCACCGTGGCGCCGGCCAGGTTCTCCCTCAGGAGCACCGACAGGTAGGTGAAGGGAGGCGTGTCCAGCTCCACGCCGATGGCGGGACTCCGCCCGCCGTTTGCCGAGTCTCCACGCGCCCCACCCGCTACGCCAGGCCCCCTTTCCGAGACGGAGGTGCGGGGCAGCTGAGGTGCCGGGGGCCCTGAGCGGCACGCCTCCTTCTGTGGGAGAGCTGCCACATCCTCTGCAACATGCGAGTGATGCAAGAGGCCTCTGTTCCGGGGAGCACCGCTTACTGGCTGCAGGGTGAGGGCAACTCCTCCATTCTCGGGTTTGACAGAGACCTTCTTTTCCGTGGTGCTCCCTCTTTGCCCCCCTGCACTGATCGCTGGCGCAGATTCCACCTCTTCGTGCAGACACCCCGCCCCCTGGGCAGGGCTGAGTTCAGGAGTCTGTTCCTGCAGGGCAATGACCCGGTCAAGCTCCTCTAGAGGAATATCCTCAAATTCTTCGTCCGAAATCTCCAGCGTGACGACGCGGTCCGTGGCGGAGTCTGATGGTGTCTGTGTCACTGGGATGCTGTGGAGCGAATTATGCCTCTGCGAAGCGATGTGCTGGAGTGAGCCGTCCGAAACCTCACTCCTGCTGCCATAGCCGCTGTCCGGCACCTCCTCCACTCTTGCCATCATCTGCTCATCCTCCTGCAGGCTGGCCAGCAGCTCCTCGTCTGACAGGCCTTCGTCTCCACGATGCGGCGCCCCGCCCCCTTGGGGGGCCTCTTGGGGGGCCTCCTGTGGGGCCTCCTCTGGCAGGCCCAGCACCCTGCACAGCAGCCTGCCCTGGGAGTTCTGTCCCTTCAGCTCCTCCACCTCCCCACCCAGCACCCGCACGTTCTCCGGCTTCAGCAAGAGCACGCCCAGCCGACACGCTACCGTCCCCTGGACGAGGATCTTGGTGCCGGGCGGGAGGCTGGCGCTAAGCGCGGGGATAGGCCGGTACTCCATCGCCTCCAGGTCCTGCACCCCATCCGTCACCTTCAGCATCAGCATGCGCGTAGGCGCGGCCTCCCACGGCCGCTGAGAGGCCTGGGTCACGGCAGACACCTGCTCGTTGGTACGGTCCACCCCCCGCCACTGCTGCAGCTGCGCGTAGGCGGGCTGGCTGACGTCCAGCAGGGAGTCCACTTGCAGGCAGTAGGAGCCGCTCAGCTCCGCCTTCAGGGCCTGGGACAGGTGGGCTGGGAGCACGGGGTGCGACAGGTCCCTAAGGTCTGTGAGCAGCCACTGCTCCAGGACCTGCGGGTTCAGCTGCGCCTGAGGGACAGAGCCCCCACCCTCCTGCTGCAGCCACTCCACACAGGCCTCCAGCCAGGCAGGGGGAGTCTGCACATTCCAGGTGGAGCGCAGCCACGCCCCAGCCCTCTGCACCACGCTCTGTCCATTCATCCTTCGTGGTCTAGATCACTCGCTGGGAGAATCCAACAAAAAACTCTGAAAGAAAAAACAAAAGCAAGGTTTAACTACAACTTTACATTTGCCTCTGTCAAAAGGACTAGACAGATATCCAATTTTGTCAGTGATATTTACATATTTTTACACACATAGGGTGTCATTATTAAGTAACATAGATAACATTTGAGGTAGCTGGCTTATATAGTCATAATCTACACCAATTGATGTAGTTACTTTAAGGTAGCTACCTACCAAACTTAAGTGTTAATGGAAACTTGGCAAGAAAGCTAGGAAATTATCTTCCTGATTACACTGTCAACTCGCTAGCAAATTCCTGAAACTCCTGAACTGGCTTGAATGTTTTGTAAACTCAGAAAACAGCATGTACCCAGCCAAACATGTACCTGCTAGCAAGCTAAAGGTGCGTTGAAAACTGTCAGCAAACCAAAACCCTGATCCAACTGTTGGTCAGCTAGCCAGCACTATTTGTATTTATTTGTACAATATTTTGTACTTACAACCGTTTGTATCAGCGTTCAACATCGCTTTGGCTTGTCTGGGCAGTCCAGCCATTTCGTTTCCAAAGCGCCAAAAACTGCAGAGCAAAACATCGCGAGATGAAACGCGGCCAGATACCAGGGGGGCGTTACTGGTTGTATTAATTTCTACGCAAGCAAGCCGAACTCATACCTTTAAGTAACAGCATTCACGGCGTCGCCGTACTGCAGAAATATGTTTTGAAGGTGGTTTGAAAAAAAGGAGCTGTGTTAACAGCTTACTTTGTTGACGGTCTACACGCACATAAATACCTGTAACTCACTTCACGCCAACCGAACTAGCCACCAGCGGACGGAAATTTGCATTGCCGCACCGCCTTAGTTTTGGGAGACGTTGAGTGACAAGTCTGCTGTCCGTTTATTCCGAGGAGTTTTCCTTCATAACGTCAGCTTCGGCCAATCGCAACGCAGATCCAGTGTAAAGCCTGTTTCTCCAGCTGCACCAAGGGTTAACAGTGACTGGTCTAGTACAGCACTGGGATTGAAGGAGGCAGATCGGCGTCTGCAGGCAGGTCAGTCGCAAGTGTGCAAATTACGCGTTATGTTGAAAGAGAAAACATCGTTTTAGTTGCTACACCAAAATATGTAAATGCTTCTTGGTTGCAGGTACATTTTTACCATACAAAGGAACCCAGTTTCAGATTTCAAGGCTGGCGTTAGTTCGGTTTCAGTGTGAATTTAGCCAGGGTTGCTAGCTCACGTTAGCTGACTTTCTAGCTAAATTGCAAAGGTGTATGTTTCTTTCCTATGATACAGAATAATCCGCATAAATTTAGTTAGCTACCATAAAATGACAGGCTTGTCCAGCCGTGTAATTCGGGATATACTGTAACAAACTGCTTTCAGTATCTAATAGTATAGGTAACATTTTACTGGACTGGCAAGCTAGAGCTCACGAGAAAGGCATAGCTACCAGATGAATTAACTGGTTGGTTGGCTAGGCCTTCCATGGTAACTAAATTATTTTGAGATATTTACTTTGTAATTTGGCAGATTGTCCATAGTAATGGACGGGAAATGTTGAGCTCAGCTTCAGCCTGAGACGCGTATGTCCACTAACATCTTGCCAGTATTATTGTTAGTAAGATTTCATTTATAACTAACCAGCTAGCTACGTCGCCATTTTCCAGGATTTTGGGCCTAGCTTCTGATGTCCCACAACACAGTCCGAAAGCTCCGAGCCAGGCAAACATTCTTTGTTTGGAAAAAATCATGTCCAGCTGAGTCGCTGATCAGTAAACCAAAAGACATTGTTGTGAACTATATGAAATTGCACAGTCAGCAGGAAAATAACATAGATTGTATCTTGCTAAAACATGTTGATAGAGCCACTGTCAAGATTCAGCTAACATCACATTGCTAATGTTACCATAGCAAACTGTCTGTAGCGGTTTGCTTTGCCGAGAAAGCAGCAGCCATTTCAACTTATTTCACACAAGCACAGAGACCGTCTTGGCTTGATTTATGGGATCTGGAGGGTTTCATACACTTTTTCTCTAGTGCTGATTATCCCACAGACTTTTGGTGCAGTGAATGAGAACAAACAATGGTGTCCAGAGACGTAGCTAGCCAAACAAAATAGCCATGGCCACTGATAGTTGGTTTGGTATGTACCTGTCTGGCTAGTGTGGACAGACGGCCATACCGCGCTGAGAAACCTATGCACCAAAATAACCAACATTTGGCGTAAAATCATACTGTAATTTCAGAACTGTGACTCGTTCGTCAAGACTAGGTCTCAGACATGCTAATATCGTTGTTTACGGAGATGGCCTTAATCAGTTCTCCGGACTTTACATTTTTGCATGTCGTGTGGCTGTGTACTTGTGAAGAATATAATGTTACCGTGTAATCGTTATTGTAGTGTTAAATGCATAAATGTCCATTGCGGCTGGTGCGTTAAGATAAAAGTGTAGAGTTTAGTGTAAGTACAGGTACAGTGTTGCTTCACAGATACGAGCTAGCTACGACTGATACGAGGGTGAGAACGGAAGCCTCGATTCACTACAGATGGAGGGAGAACTGAATTCAGGGCTTCTGCTTTCTTTGTGATAGGTTTGAGCAGCACTCGGAGACCTCTAGTTCCGCCCAGGACACGCCCATTTAAACAGCATAAATAGAGGTGAGTTGCGGTGTGTGGTTCAGTCTGTCCTCAAGGTGATTGAGTTAGGGGTCTTATCTCGTTTATCATGTGTCCCTACAGCTCTTTCCCAGAGAGAGGACCCACGCTTAATTTTATTGTGCCTACAGGACAATGGAGACTGAAATCGAACAGCAGGAAGAGGAGACCACTTTCAGCAACTCGGAAACTAACGGTATGTCTCCATTTCTAACATGTGCTAAACTCAGTGCGTTACCATATGTAGATATACATTTTGAAATTCATGAATGTTTTCATACTTTTAATTTTTATTTGTTTTAGTAAGGAGACAGTGGTTAGGGTAGTGTGTTTTCCTGTAAAATGGTCAGAATGGTATTGCTGAAAGTAATGCCATTTTATTCAATAGATGAGATGTATATCATGTATTCGCTGACGTGACTGAGACCAGGGAGCCTGTGAATGAGAGCCGCTTAAATTCCAGTCATCAAAAACAAGGGAGGTGGGGGCGGACCTTAGTTACCATAACAGTGTTAGCTGAAACAAAGCAGCCCAGGGAAATTCTTACTTTAGTCGGAGTGTGCCCATCATTACTGCTGGGTACAGATTGGGCTGCAGAAAGCACCGTTCAGTCATTTCCCAGTGTCTACTTATGGTAATGAGACGCTGTAACCGTGCAATTTATGTTAGATTGTCGGGTAGTCATGGTTGATGGTGTATTTAAGGCTGCTTGCTCTCTTGCGTTCCCAGGTAAGCGTCCAGCGGAGGACATGGAGGAGGAGCAGGCCTTTAAGCGGTCTCGAAACACGGACGAGATGGTGGAGCTGCGGGTGCTGCTGCAGAGCAAGGTGAGCCCCGCGCCGCGCACCCCCTCTCGCCGCGGCTCCGCCTTTGCGTTGCATCGCTAAACACGGCCTCTGCTCTTCCACAGAATGCAGGAGCTGTGATCGGAAAGGCAGGGAAGAACATCAAAGCCCTGCGCACTGACGTGAGTACAGCTTTACGCAAGAGGCGCATTCAGCGGGTTTTGGGGTGCTTTCAGTCCTTTGAATAAAGCCAGGTGCAGACCACTCAAACTACAGGCTATGAGCCGTACTTTCAGAGCTCCCCGTCCAATGGTTTGGTGACTAACGTGTTTGTAAATTGCACTCCAAATGAAAAAAACAGACAAATTTAGAACTTGGAACTGACACTGCCTTAAGGAATGTTTGCTCTAATACAAAAATATACAACTTTAAATTCTATTTATTCTCCAACATTAATTCAAATTGTTTTGCATTTTTGTGGTGTACAGTCAGGGTGTGGTTCCAGCATTTTGCAGATTTAAAAACATGAGACTGTAGGACTGTTTAGCGTGTCTGTCATTCTGCCAGGTGGTGCTTTCTCGTAACTTGCACAGATTGTTTGATTTCACCAGCGCTGAGCTGTAACTCCCAGACAAGCCAGCCATCACCAGAGCTGGCGCTCTCCCTACAGGCTCTGACTTCCTGGACCTTTTAAAGAATTAGGAGTGTGGGTAGCAACCTGCCATCATATCAAGAGACACACGCAACCCCTACATTCTTCTGTGTTTAATTTCAATATCTTAGAATTGTCACCTTACACAGACAGCATAGGGCGTACAACAAATAGCTTCACCTAGTGGTAAGTTTGCTTAAATATGAGCTAAACATGAACCAAAGAGGTGGTGGGCTTATTGTGTTAACTTGGGGCGACAATGATAATTCCTAATTAACTCTTCGTTGTGCAGTAAGCTCTGTTTGTAAGAATTACTGAGAAGGATCAGCTAACATTGACAGAGTTATTTCTGTACTAAATACTCCGCTAGTATGAATCAAGCAATCTGTTTAAGAATAATTTTGGGCTCATTCTTAACATCTAATCTGATGCTCAGTCAACATAATGGTATATACTCAGCAATAACGCTAAATACAAAATATCTGGAGAGAGATAGTTATGCAGTTTACCCGAGTGCCAAGGCTAGGAATAGAAAGGTGCTTTGTACTACTGTTCTGAGTCTACAGTCTGAAGCCAAGAGAGTGCAAGTTAGAGATAGAGCACTCCAGCGCTGGTCCTAACGCACCGTGGGGGAGAAAATGAAGAGCACAGGCAGGAAAGGAATGCTGACCAGCGAGGTGTCTGCCCACTCCACCGTGGTGCATCTCACTGTGCAAGTCATCATGGAAATATGCAAAAATAATTAGAGTCCAATTATTGTATCTTTGAAAGAATTTAAGGACACTGACTACATCATAGCATTTTCAATTACATTTGCACAGTAACAAAGAATGTTAGTCATATTTATTTTAATAAGCAAAGGACTGGGAAGATTTTGAAGGATGTTTCTCAGATGAGAAAAAAAACATGTACACCAGTTATATCCATTCACATAATTTTGCGTGAAAGAATCATCCACCTTTAGGAGTGAACTAGTCCTATTCAGATGTGGTGATGCTGGAGTGCGGGCATTGCTCATTATGAAATGTGCTCCAGTGAATTGGATGAGTGTTTAGCGCTGCTCTTTCTAAAAGCAGCTGTAGAGACCTCTGTCCTGTCCTAACTACCAGCCACAATTTACCGACTCATTTTGGATGTGTATCTTGTCACTGAGCAGCAAGGTGGTCCCCTTGCCTGAAATATGAGTAAAAATATTACTGCATTTATTGCTTGGCAAATTTCTAGCTTGGTATCAAGTAATTAGGAAATGGAAAATTACATAGTTGTTAGGTTAAGATGCATAAACATAGGGACCATATGAAGAGTGTTAGAGTGTACCTGGTTTACTGCATGTCTTTGCATGCCTTCAGGTGGGAGCAGCTACAGCTGCTTTTAGGAGAAGTTTTAAAGGAAGTGTTTGCGAGGCAGTGATGCTGCAGGGTCTTTACAGACAGATGCTCTCTCCAGTGGTCTGTGAACTGGTTGTGTGTGCGTGCGTGTATGTGTATGTGAGTGTGATTGCATCTGTGTGTGTGCGTGCGTGTGTGTGTGGGTGGGGGAGGGGCAGTGGGGTACATCCTGTCCTTTCCATGTTTCATGCCTGTAATAATTTATGGCCACTAGTTGGCTACTGTGACTTGCCTGTAGTTACTATAATCCTGGGGGGGGCCCTGCTGCCACCACATCAGCTTCCAAAAACATGAAGTGCTCCCCCGCAGCCACCCCCCGCCCGAAGCTGGTCCCCCACCCGCAGCAGCCCCCAGGGTGGTCAGGGCAGGTCCAGTGTGAGCGCAGCACAGCGCAGTGAGGACTGTTTTCACTGCTAGTGTCTCTTTCCTGAGAGTGTAGGCAGGAGTGCACCCTGTATTAAAATGTATTCCTCTTCCCCCTCTTCCCTCTCCTTTATTTTTTTTATTTTTGGCCACCTTCCTCCGTTGCCCATGTACTGGATCGACATGCCCCTGCTGGCCCACCATCCGCCCCTGAACGCCCACCTGACACCCTGGTTGGCCATGCCCATAAACGTGCCCCTCCCCAAACCGGGCACCTTACTTGACATCTTGTGATTGAATGCCCTTGCCCAATGCCAACCTCCACGACCCCTGCAGTACAATGCCAGTGTATCAGTCCCAGACAGCAGTGGCCCAGAGCGGTATGTCCCACCGGTTATTGCCTCACTGCCTGATTAGAACAGCCAACAAATGTCTTTGATAACCTGCCTTTTTTATTTCATTTGAGTTCTTGATTATAGTTTCCCCCTTTTCAACAACAGTGTACTTTTCTGTTTAATTTTTCTGTCTTATCTCCCCTCCCCCCATTAAGTCTCCATTTTGAGCCTTTTTGTCGCTGAAAGTCTCTGTGTACCTGCGTCTGCCCACACAGAGAAACACTACTTCATCATGAATGGAAGGAGCACAGCTTCCAGTGTTGCATTTTTGCGTTATTAATCGTGAATTGTTGAAGCAGTCTTTCTCGCTCTGTCTTGTGCCCCCCATTCCCAACATCACCTGTCCATCATGTGAGGAGAAGCTGTTGCTCGTTTGTGTCTCATTCTCTGCTGCCTCTCTGGTCTCACTGGGTTCCCCCCCCATCCTGCTCCAGCCCCACTGCTGCCTCTCTCTCCCGCACCCCAACCTTCTCTGTCAGATACGCTTGCGTCACCATGGTGATAGCGAGTCCCCCCCCCCCTTATTTTCCCCCCAAATTTTCAGGTATTGGGGTTCGGCAGCATTGTCTCAGATCTCATCGCTCCATTTCAGACTCCGCTCGGCGAGTGCATGTCTGCCTCTCCTCTTTCACGCTGGTCTCTGTTGGGAACCTTGAATGTCTTTCAGTTCTTACATGGTTAATGTGATTTGCTCCTGTGCTTTTTCCTCTAGTATTTGTGTTCTCTTTATCTGAAGTATTTCTTTCCTTCCCTTTTTGTTTTCATCCTGTTGAATTTTCCGTTGTGGGAATCCTGGGCTGGAAATGATCTCTCCGTAGCATCCTGAGTGTGAGCGCAGACATTGACACCATCGGAGAGATCCTGCTGAAGATCATTCCCACGCTGGAGGAGGTGAGGACGCCCTTCAAGTCCTCATGAAGAAGGACTGCTGGTGGTTTAAGTTGGATAAGCTGGTGGATGCGAAAGACCAACATTATAGCAGGATTGTGTGTGTGTGTGTGTGTGTGTGTGTGTGTGTGTGTGTGTGTGTGTGTGTGTGTGCATGTTACTGTACCAGCACTATATAAGGGTTGACTGTGTGTGTGTGCGCGCATGTGTGCGTGCGTGTGTTATGGTACCAGCACTATTGTGGAATTGACGTGTGTGTGTGTGTGTGTGTGTGTGTGTGTGTGTGTGTGTTATAGTACCAGCACTATAGCGGGATGGACTTTGACTGTGAGCTGCGCCTGCTGATCCACCAGAGCCTGGCTGGAAGCATCATTGGGGTCAAAGGCGCCAAAATCAAGGAGCTGAGAGAGGTGACTCATCTTACAGTTCTTATTGCAAACACAGACATGCCCATTCGATATGCATGTGTGAACAAGAGCCTTTCCGTCTCTGGCATTTCACCCTGTGGTGTGTTACTTGAGTGTTAAGCAGTGAGAGATTTATTGGGTGTGCAGGCCAATCAGGGACATTAAAGAGGCCCTGAGCAGAGGACAGTTCGGTCCAAATGTGGGAGAGGTGGGGATTGGAGGGGTGTGGTGCTGCCTCTTGGGCAGTGAGGGGTTAATGCAGGGTTTCGGCTGTCTGACGGTCCTCTCTCCCTCTCAGAACACTCAGACCACCATCAAGCTGTTCCAGGAGTGCTGCCCCCACTCCACAGACCGTGTGGTTCTGGTTGGGGGGAAGCCGAGCCGGGTGGTGGAGTGCATTAAGATCATGCTGGAGCTCATTGCTGAGGTGGGTCTGCCTAGCAACACCAGTTTCCCCTTTCTGCATCTAATTAACCCTTGCAGGTCCAGCTGCAGTCACAGTAGAAAGGCGTTAACAGAATATCTGCTGCCTGGGTCTTGCAGCACTAACTTAACTATATGAGGGTCTGTGTGATTTCTCAGTTCCTGCATGTAAATCCAGACAATGTCTTATTTCCTGTATGAGAGTCCGTGTGATGTCTCCTTTCCTGCACTGCAGGCCCCTATTAAAGGCCGCGCCCAGCCCTACGACCCCAACTTCTACGACGAGACGTATGACTACGGCGGCTTCACCATGATGTTCGAGGAGCGCGGGCGGCGGCCCATGGGGTTCCCCATGCGGGGGCGTGGCGGCGGCGGCTTCGACCGCATGCCCCCCAGCCGCGGCAGCCGGCCCATGCCCCCCTCCCGCAGGGACTACGACGACATGAGCCCACGGCGAGGACCGCCCCCTCCCCCACCAGGGAGAGGGGGTAGGGGAGGCAGCAGGGCCCGCAATCTGCCCCTGCCGCCTCCGCCGCCCCCTAGAGGAGGGTAAGAGTGCCCGCGCCTGCAGACTAACTGAACGGAGACGAGGCTGCTCGTCTGGAGCAGCAGGAACTGGAGTTTTAAAATATGCGCTTGGCCTTTTCTGTCCTGACAACCGGCTCATTTTATAGTGTAGATTTAACATCTTATCTGCAGTTACTGTGGTGTTGCTCATACATTTCCTGCTGTTCATTCTGGCATCATTGTTGGCGTTGTGTGGGGTCTCTCTCTCCCTGTACCTCGCAGTCATGTGTCTTGTTCTCCTAAAGCTCAAACAGCACACAGCTGTGTGGCTCCTCAGAGCTCTGCGTTCACACGCTTCTCTGAACCCCCGTTTTCAAATTGCTTGCAGAGAAGACCAGTTCTACGAGGCCTATCGAGGCAATGCTGACGACAGACCAACGTAAGTCATCTCATCCACAGCTGCACTCACGGTGGAGATCACTGATCTGGGAATAGTGTTGGCTTTAAATGTCTGGCGCTAAAAGTGCCACTGCAGAGTTCTTCACAGATCCAGGCGCAGTGGTGGTGTTTAAGCCCAGGGGGAGTTCTGCTATGGTACAGGGCTCTGTGCCTGGCCCTACACTGCTTGTCTCAGTCGTCACTAACTCCCTGTCCACCATGCACCCGCCCCTCCATGTTGGCACGAGTGCGTATATTTTAAAACTCCCAGTGTGTGTGAGTCTGTATGGGGTTGTGCTGGAGTTGGGGGGAGTTCCAGAGAGCTGATGGGGTGTGTGCTGTCCTGGGTCCCTTTTAACACATCTTTCCCCTTCTGTGTCTGCAGTAATGACCGAAGAGGCAGACCCGGTGATCGCTACGACAGCATGGTGAGTTCCCTGGAACCCCACAGCCATTTTGTGCAAGAGGCTAGGTCACCCCGGGAGAGAAGCATTATGGGAGCTGTAGCTCAGAATTCTGGGCATTTGACATACAGTGCCAGAACTGGAGTGCAGTACAACTGTAGCTCGTACTGCTGGGGTGCCTCTCGGAGCCCACTGTTCTGCCTGCCATTGCTAGGCAACAGATTTTTTTTAATCACTTGTTGTCCTGGCAACGATGGAGCAGCATAAAACGCACATGAAAGCCATGAATCCCCACAATGCAGGACCTGGGGCCAATTATTACCTAATAAGCTGAAGTCAAGGGTAATGCTGTCCCTTTGTTAGTGAATGATGTCAGGAGTAATACTGTCCCTCTGTTAGTGAGTGATGTCAGGAATAATACTCTCCCTCTGTTAGCGAATAATGTCACGAATAATACTCTCCCTCTGTTAGCGAATGATGTCAGGAATAATGCTCTCTGTTATGAATGATCTCAGGAATAATGCTCTTCCTCTCTCTCTCTCTTGCCCCCTGTGGAACAGAGTGGAGGTGGATATGGTGAGTACTTCATACACATGATGGTTTAATGTGCAGATGAAGTTTCTGGAGGATGAGGGGGTTGGTCACTGTGTTCTCTTCTTCTCTGGTGAACAGACAGCAGCTCATCCTGGGAGCCCTATCAATCTGGTAAGTTTCCCCCTCTCCAGCATCCTTTAGTTCTGATCCGATTAAGAGGCGCAAATGGCTTTCATCCTGCATTGTTTAAAATTTGTCAGTTTTTTTACGTCTTCCCCCTCCTCTCTCCTGGTATCTGTTAGGGGGGCGTGGTTCTTATGGCGATATTGGAGGTCCAGTCATCACCACACAAGTGACCATCCCAAAAGATGTGAGTACTGTATAAGGGTACGGGGGAAGGGGGGGTGGTGAAGTGCCTCTGGGGTCACTTGTTGCCATGGTGATAAACACGTCGTCCTTTTAGCTGGCGGGATCCATCATTGGGAAGGGAGGCCAGAGGATCAAGCAGATCCGCCATGAATCTGGAGCGTCCATCAAGATCGACGAGCCCCTGGAGGGGTCTGAAGACCGCATCATCACCATCACAGGCACTCAGGACCAGATCCAAAACGCACAGTATCTATTGCAGAATAGGCAAGTGCTAGATGCTTTGTATGAGTGATTGTACCTGCACCCAGCCAGTTTACCTCCTCCCTCTGCTGTCATTTTTTTTTATTCTTCAAACCCTCCTCTGTTGATACTTTCTGTCCTGTCCTTTGCTAATGTCCACTAACAGCTCCTCCTGGCATCTGTCATGGGGAGAGTGCTCTCTGGTGAAATTGCTGTAGGTTTTAAAGTTTTAAAAAGAGACTGAAATTAGGTGACAAGGGCAGTGAAGCTTTGAGCAGGACGTGGGGACAGCTGGCCTCGTTCTGTGTGGAAGACTAGTGATTTTGTTGTTTTTAGTTGGATGAATTGACAACAAATCACAGTCTGCCCTATGGCACAGGCCTCTCCTCAGCTGGCAGCATTTCACTCTACTAACCCCTGACAACTCCTTCTCCCCTGAACCCTAATAACAAACCCTCCTCCAAGTGACCTCCAGCACTGACACCCCCACCCCCCCAGCTCTGATAGACACCCCCCTGCATAACCCACTCTAACAGTGCGCACTCTGATAGACATCTTCTAACATTGTGCACTCTGATAGATATCCCCCTCTAACAGTGTGCACTCTGAAACATATCCCCCTGTCATCTGAGTACATCCCCTCCCCTGCAGAAGACTCAGCTCCCCCTATAATCTCCTGCCTGTCTTCTCTCTCTCTGATTGACTTGTGAATTCTCTCCTGTTTTATTTTTTTTTTTTTACTGTTTTATATTTCAGTGTGAAGCAGTACTCTGGTCGCTTCTTCTAAAGGAGGAGAGTAAGATTGATGGAAAACCGCCCTGCTTGTTTTGTCCCTGCTTCTGTTATAAAGAGAACATTCCTCAGCATTAGGTAGATGTTCTGCATTCAGGGTGCAGTTCCCGCTCAGCTTCTTTTCCATACGCTGCACCGTTTTAATTACAGACCTTCAGCTCAGACTTTTTCCACAATGGCAGCAGAATGACTGGATTTTTTTCCTCAGCTTTTTCTTAGTTTGTACCGGTTCTGCAAGTGTAGTATAACTGTGTGTGCGTTTGCGTCTGTGTGCGTGCGTGCGCGTGCGTGTGTGTGTACTCTGTATGGGCGAAAACCAGGCCGCATCCATTCAGCGTAACATGCAGAATGTTACCTTGTTTTGTACGGAATATTTTACCATTTTTAAAATAAATTGAAGAATTGTTCTTGCCAATTTTCAGTTCACAAAAATTACGAGGGGCTGTATAAATGTAAATATACAGTGGTTATTTCTAAGAGTTTTATAGGATTTGAATTTCCATGAAATTTCCATTCTTCCTCTGTGGGTTATATTCTAATGGACTGATTGGACCAAAAACGGGGAAGGGTTGCCTTCAAGCCCATATGTCATGACTGTAACTCTGTTTTTAATGTCTGTGTGGATCAGACCAGATTTGTGCTTTTGTTTCTCCTTCATAAGACTGTGAAATTCATACCACTGAAACGGAACCCAGCAGCCAGGCTCACACCTGTTCTCCAGGACTGTCGTGTGTTTAAGTGTTTGGACAGTGATTCCGCATGAGCGTGCCTGGTGCAGGTCTGGTATAGGCAGAAGCTGCAGTTTGCTGTAGAGCTCTCTCTCTCTTTTCTCTGTAATAAAGTTCATGCCACCTTTTACATCCTTCACTCCCAGTATGTGCCTCTGCAGACTCTGCACCACAACCTCATGTCCTCTGCTCTTTCCCACATGCAAACACCAAACAGATTTTTACATTTCAGTTTAATGTACATAAACAAAATCTAATTAATATTGGCATTACCATTACATTGCTGTAATTTAGCAGAAACTCTTATCCAGAGAGACTTAAAACATGTGAGTACAAAGTGGAATGAAAAGTACCAGCAGGACCCTTTGAGTCATTTCAAACCAAACAGTGCTGAGATCACAAGTGTGTACCTGGTTCAGTGCATAAGTGCAACACAGTGTACCCTACAGTGGGACTGCACTATTCCAAACAGAAAGCTACCACATACCCTGTAGTAAAACCTCCACATATAAAATTACACCCAAGGGGAGCTGAAGATCACACCTGGGTAATTGGAAATGATGCCTCTGAAGTTAAATGTTGAAGATCATTACATTGATGGTAAAATGTGAAGTAAGGCACTTCTGTAGACCACTGTGCAGCCATCCTCTGAACAATACTGCAGCAATTTGCTGGAGAGCTGTGCTGCTGCAGGAAGTTGCTCAGATACTGAGTCCTGTGCTGTCTTTTTTGTACTTTTCTAAAATATACACTTTGGTGTCCGTTTAGAATTATGTGGGCTTAATGACGCAAAGGCAGATTTTTTTGGGTACTTAAGATTGTGTGCTTGTTACTTGAAGGGTCACAGTTTTATTCATGTGATTTTTCCTCCTCGGTGTTTAAGCCTGTGGGAGGGTAGGTATGTGTACCACTCTCGGGTAATAATGCTGTGTTGACCGTACTCACTATAAGCTGAGCAACTCTGACTGGCAATTGCGCACAACCAAGGGGCAAAAAAAGTAAACTAAAAAGGTCTTGAATGGTTTTTCCCTCTAAGCAATCCCAGCACCAGCGGACGAAATACATAAGATCGTTTTTAGAAAACGGTCAGTTCCATCCGCTACCGCACAATTTCGTTGCGACACCCACGCGCAGCTGCACAATAAATGGATTTTTTGTTAAAGAGTAATGAGTTCTGCTGGGGTGGTTTAAAATACGGACACGCAAATGTATAAACGCTCATTTACGCAGCAAGTGGCTGCATGTCATTCCTGAAGAACTAGAGGATTACAACAAGCAGGTAAATTTTACGACGATAGCGGTGGTAGATGGACAGCTTCGTCGCCGCCTACATGGCAGAGCGAAATGAACTGTGCTGCTTATTGGACACACAAGTCAGGTGGCCGGATGTTAAGGAGAGTAGCCCGCGCATGTTTGGTAAGTCTGTACGTATGTGTGTTCTGATCTTAAAGAGTAGTTATGAAGAATATCTGCCTGGTTATCCTCAATTGTGTCTTTTTTCAGCTGATAAGGAATCCTGGTGCATTGGTTTCTTTGGAAAGCAATAGCAGTCAGCATCATTAGTCGCCAGACATTGTTATGTAGACCATGCATGTAGCTACAGAGCCAGCTTATAACCTATAGTAACTAACTGCCCACATTGCCAATTAAATTAATAATTCAGGTCAGCTAAAGTAGCAAAATCAAAGACAAACTGCAGAGTTTTACCGGAGGTTATTTTGTTGTACGCACTACGATGTATGTTTATCGTTCATTTTGACAGTTGACAGCTGGCAATAGTACTTTTGGCGACCGAATTGTCTTTACATTTAAGCAAAAGAAAAAGAACACCACAAAGTATTTTTCCACGGAAAACTAATTTAACTGTAAACAGAGCATATAGATTTCAGAAAGTATTGTTCTGAAAATTTTGCTTTGTCAGATACTGGCTAATCATTACCCGTGCTCTTTGGAACCTTGTTTTCTGGCCAAAGGGAAGACTGCCATACAGCTGTATTTAACAAACTTACTATAATTAAACGATTACAAACAGATAATGGCAATCACAATTAACCTGATTAGAAATGAGACTGATTAAGTGAGACCTGTCCATTGCTAAGATGGTAAAAGGAAAACCAGTTGAGATTAGGAACTCAGTTACACATTTAAACATTCAATACATTTGATAATCAAACACAACATCAATTGTGTTTGGGGTCAGGGGAGTGCTCTCCTTCACAGTGCAGCACTATAGATTTAGTGTGAGATGTTGGAACAGATATCAGAGGCAGGATTGGTGCTGCAGGGATTGCCTGCAGTGACCAGTGTTGTCCTGCAGAATAACCAGAGTGCTCCCCGAGAGAGGAATGGAGGCCCCGCTACCCCCTCGCGAGTCTGGGCGCTGGATTGCAGAACGAAGCCAAGATGTGTTCATTGAGGAAGAGGGCGTGAGGAAGATCGCGGAGATGCTGTACACGTTACGCAGCTGCGAGGAGTTCACGCCACAGGGCTGGAAGAAGATGAACCCTTTGGCTCCCTCCTGGGACTCGGACCATGCCATAAACTGGGTGTTTGTGGTCGACACCATGAACTTCTCATTCTGGCCTGACCATCCAGACCGGCAGTGCACTGTTACTCACAAGGGGAAAACTTACAGCGGCTACATGGCTCTCTGCGCCGCCATCACCAGGGCCATGGATGAGGGTGAGGACCACAGCCATTGGCTGCTCTGTGCGCAACTTGCTTAAGTAAGGCTATGGGGCCCACTGTCCATGTCACTCCTATGGAGCACAAATACTCTTCTCAGTTCACAGATATTCCACACACTCCTATGGAGAGTAACCACAAATATTCTACTCAGTACTGTGGAGAGTAACCGCAGATACTCTACTCAGTCCTGCATGGAAGAAATAGATATTTTCCTCAGCTCTGTGGAGAGTAGATGTAGATGGACTGTTGCTTTTGCCATGCTAGAAATGCTCTTACTCTATCTGAACATGAGAGCCAGGAGCAGGTATGTTAACACAGGACTGTCTCTCTGCAAAGTGCATCATGGAATATCTGCCGGTAACCTTAGTAACCATGCGCCTGCTCGGCACAGGCCTGCCCATCACAGACGCTTCATACTTCGCCCGCATTAGCCTGGAGGAGCTGAAGCACGTCCTGCGGTCCGACAACGACACGCTGATGCCCATGCTGGAGGAGCGGCACCGCGCCCTGACGGAGGCGGGGGCCGTCCTGCTGCGCTACAGTGGCTCGCTGCGCGAGTTCATGCGCGAGGGCAACAACAACGCCGAGCGGCTGGTGAAGCACATCGTGGAGAGCCTGCCCTCTTACCGAGACGAAGCCACGTTCAAGGTGAAGCGCGCACCCCACTGCACGCTCGCTTCACGCAGGCGTCACGTTTCCTCATGTTACCGTCACGCGATCTGCACTGTGACCTCATCTCTGTTGTTGGCTGCAGTTCACATCCTGCGGTGCCAAGGCACTTTCAAAGAAACTGAGAAATAGTCTCAGTGGCAAGTCAGGTTTACGGTGGCTTTGGAAGGTATTCAGACCCCTTCACTTTTTGCACACTTTGTTGTGTTGTGGACTTGCTCTAAAATTGAATAAATGTATTCTTTGGGCTGTCAGTTTACACACAATAACCCATAATGACAAAGCAAAAACATTTTTTAGCAGTGTATGTCAGACCAAAAACAAAGCCATGAAGTCCAAGACCAAGTCTATAACACAACAAAGAGTAAAAAAAGGGGTCTGAATACTTTCCAATTCCATTGTGCATACAATGCTAATGATCAGGGAAAGCTAATTTTAGTTTTTGCTAGTGGTCCTAGATTGCCCTCTGCTGAGAAGTATCCAAAATGCAGTCTGATGAAATTCACTTTGCTGTAATCTTGTGGGCTGCTAACCCTGTTATTGCTTCCTTCAGGGTAAAAAGGTTGCCTTTTATAAGAGAGCGCAGATCCTGGTGGCGGATTTCTGGGGTATAATGGAGGCGCGAGGCGAGGCCAACATTCCCAACCTCGACTACCTGACCATGTTTGCAGACTACAGAGTACCGCAGGCCCTAGTCCACCTGGGGGCGCTGCGCTACTCAGATGCTTTCATGAACACCCTGAAGGAAGGTTGGTTGCAAGGTGCCATATATGCACATGTTTAAATGTATGAATGATGTAATCATTTACTTAAGACAAACAGCTGCACCTCCTTGCCATTTCATCACAAACCATCTCTGTTCAAAGGGCATCCAAGCTATGGGCCTGTGGATTTTTATAGACTGCAGACTGTATATGTGTGTATGGGTGACTCCTCTCTCTCTCTCTCTCTCTCTTTCTTCTCTCTCTCTTTTGTAGGAATTGTTCTCCCACCAGGGGACCGGAGGGAGGTGGAGATTCGAGGCTGCTCCATCTGGTGTGTGGAGAGGATCAAGGCTCACTTGTGGAGCCTCATTGAGCAGAGGGATGGGAAACGCAGTGAGGAGATCAACTCGGCCATCATTGATTTCTTCCTGTGGCCCTACGCCAAAGAGCATCACATGGAGATGGCTCATATCCCCATCCACCACACGCGCACCATTTATTACTGACTCGCACACACTACATACACTATACACGCACACACAATCGCATATACTGTGATGGTTTGGAATGCCACTGCGTGGTAGTGCTGCTCTATGGTGAATAAAAATGTTTGAAAGTCCAAAGATCTATGGTCTGTTGAGGATGTTTACGTTTGTGCTGCTGTCTCTGAAGGTTCGGTTTGTGACTCAAGTTACTTAAATACGATGCATTTCGTAAAAATATATTAATTAATGCATGTTAATGCATATCTTTTTGTGTTGGTTCACTCAGTCATACAAAACAAATGCAGTTATTCTGTAGATGCTGGGTATTTACACAGCCACACCACAGTGTACAGGCCAGACTGGGGCCATGTCATGGTGCTAATCTAAACCAGAGGGTACCCAGTGGCTCGGTCAGTAAGATGCTTGATCCGATTGCTAAGGCCAGGTTTCGAAACCGGCCATGTCATCTACACAAGGACTGTGAACCTTTAGCAACACGAGTAATCAGCTTAGTCCTGCCACGGACAGAGCTAGGTACACTGGCCAGGGATTCCTCATCTCGCCACTCTCAGGCACCCTGCAAGTCATCACCTTGCGAAAAATATCCATTGACTGCATGTGAGTGAATCGGAGGATTGCATTCATTTCACTTCAGCACTCCTGTAGGGGTCTATATTGTTATGATGAGACGAGCCTGATGTACAACTGGCAGTTCAAATGAAGAATATTCTTATATGAACCTTGGTATGTAAAACCAAATGATAACATAAGGAACAGGCAAACAATATTGTGGGTTGCATTGTCATTTTCATCTCTACACACATTCAGTAGTGTTATGTACATTTTACCAATAGAGGAACGGCTGCTGCATACACTGTAGCTTACTAGTTACTCAGACATGTTGACCTACAATTACTGACATTACAAAAATACTTCAGAACTATGCTTCTGAGCACTAGGAGGGGTTTGAAGCAATTGTATTTGGTTACCTTCACTGGCCACGAGATCTTATTCCTGTTGTCCTGTAGTCTTTCACAACACGTTCACTGAGTGGCGCTGTCCCTTTTTCGTTTCACAGTGGGACCCGCTCCATCGGCGTGGAGTAGCTGTTGTTGTCTAATCAGTTGGAATCGTTCAGTGGTTGCTAGGTGACTGGGAGAAACAATGAAGATCAAGTGAAAGCAGAGACATTGCTAAGTAAATAACGAGTTAGCTAGCTGTAAACACATCTAGATCATATAACGGTGAACAGGACGCACCCAGTTAGTTTAGACTTCAAAGTACTTAAACTCGACATTTAAAGCCTTTCTATGTAGCTATGTAATGTAGCTACGAACTCAAGTGAGGTGAAAAGTAGATGGGAACCTAGTCTAGTCTAAATCCACAAGAACAATCCCTCAAGTTTATGGTAAGTTGCGAAAACTGCCAGCAAAGCATACAATAAACCTATTCACATTGGCTGAGTTAGGTATTAGCAAACTGGGAGCGTGTGAAACAAGTAATAAAACCTATGTAATAAATAAGTAATAAATCTTATGTTAGCGAAGATTAGAGTGTAAACAGCCTAACTAGCCAACTGCCAGTGCTGGAAGGCAGTGATGCCATTGTCTCTTTCTCTCGCTGACTAGCTAGCTAACGTTAGTTAAGTTACATACTGTAATGAACTTTGAGTGTAAAGTTGTGTTGTTCAGCTGTAAACACGCCAAGGTTTGCATTTCTTAGGAACGTGTTCTTCTTAACTTAAGGCTGTGTTTAGATGAAAGAGAGACTAAGCTAGCCAGTTAACTCTCAGTTAGCTAGCTAGCTAGTACCCAAATGTTCTATAAATGCCTGTCTACGATTCAATAACGTTAGCTAACTTTACTGCGTTCATATTTCACTAGCTACCCATTTCGATAGCTGCTTTGGTAATGGTGAATTACTTGACAATATTGCAGAAACATATGGCTTCAGTATGAGTTTTTTTTTCTTTTACGTTGTCAAACAGCATATTACCTGCGTAGGATCGGAACCTGAGCGGTCAATGGGGGAAACTAAAGTGAAGGTGGCAGTGCGAATTAGACCACTGCTTCAGAAGGAGATCCTGCACCAGCACGACGTATGCGTGCGCCTGGTTCCCGGTCACCCGAGACAGGTCTTACTGGGCAACGACCGCGCCTTCACCTTCGACTTCGCCTTCGGACCGACCGCCCAGCAGGACGAAGTTTACAACTCCTGCATCAAACCACTTGTAACCTCTCTCCTGGAAGGATACAATGTCACGGTATTCGCTTACGGACAGACCGGATCCGGAAAAACATACACCATCGGTGGTGGGCCTATTGGTGAGAGACAATCAAGTAACATCTCAACAACCTATATCTCGCTGCCTTGCACAGGATGACTGATCTTTGCATCAGTTGGATTATTTGTAATGTATGTTTGTTCTGCTGCCTGACAGTAGACACACATGCTGATCAGACTCCCTTGAACAAGCAGATTGTGTTGTAGTTTTTCCACATAATCTTTCATTAGTCCCTTTTTACCCTGTATGAAATGATGAAATGGGAAGTTGTCCTTAACATAGATTTATCCAGTGATGAGATAATGCACTGAGGTAATTCGTGTTACCAGAAATTGGACAATGTGGAGTTCTGTGTCGTTTAATAGGCCATATTCATTGGAACATATGAAGGTGTCTATTTAATAAAGCCCTGGTGCTTCCTCTCCTTCTGACTGCAGTCTCCACTCCTGAAGGAGAGAGCGGCATTATCCCCCGGGCCACACAGGAGATTTTCCTCCGCATGGCCGCCAGCCAGGGCACACGCTTCTCCGTGAGGGTGTCCTACATCGAGGTCTACAGGGAGGAGCTCAGGGACCTTCTGGAGCTGGACACGTCTTCAAAGGACATGCACATCCGAGAGGACGAGAAGGGAAACACAGGTAACACACCCCCCCAGACATTCAGGTGTCTACCCTACCCGCACAGGCCTGATGAGTTCTCCCACAATCAGGGAGAAACACAGCTGTATAACGCAGAGTCCAAATGAGGACCTACTAAGGAAACGCATAACCACTGAGCCATTTTGTAATGTGCTTGTATTGTCCTCCTGGAGCAGCAGTCTTCGTGTTGTAACGGAAATGTGCGCTGCGTGTTTGCAGTGGTGGTGGGCGCGCAGGAGAGGGAGGTGGAGTCGGTGGAGGAGCTGCTGACCCTGCTGGAGGCGGGCAACGCTGTGCGCCGCACGGGCGCCACCCACATGAACGAGCACTCCAGCCGCTCGCACGCCCTGCTCACCATCACCGTGACACAGCGCGGCGCGCGCCGCCCGCGCCATCTCCTCCAAGTTCCACCTGGTGGACCTGGCCGGCTCGGAGCGCATGGCCCGCGCGGGCAACACCGACCGCCACTTCAAGGAGTCGGTGCAGATCAACAGCGGGCTTCTGGCGCTGGGCAACGTGATCCGGGCCCTGGGCGACCCGCGGCGGCGCGGCCAGCACGTGCCGTACCGCGACGCCAAGCTGACGCGGCTGCTGCGCGACTCGCTGGGCGGCAACGCCCAGACGCTGATGATCGCCTGCGTCAGCCCGTCCTCCCGCTGCCTGCAGGAGTCGCTCAGCTCGCTCATGTTCGCCAGCCGCGCGCGCGACGTCCGCAACCGGCCCGTCGTCAACTGGGACGTGGGCCGCGAGCGGCTGGGCGCGCTGGAGCAGGAGGTGCGCAGCCTGCGGGAGGCGCTGCGGGACCAGGGCGGGGCCAGCCTCACCGACCGCTCCAGCCGCCTCTCCCAGGACCGGCGGGACCAGAGCCGGATTCAGACCCTGCAGGACCAGCTGGCCCAGTGCAGGCAGGAGTGCCTCCAGTATCACGCCCTCACTCAGGAGGCAGCCGAGCTGCTGTTCAAGCAGCGGGACTCCGCCTCCAGCCTCGCCCACGGCCACGCCCTCCGCCTGCAGGAGTGGCTGCAGACGCTGAGGCGGGTGCAGAGCGAAGGCCACACCCACCTGGCCCACTCTGAGGATGAGGCAGGGGAGGAGCCTCATATCACCATCCTCCAGCTGCGGCGAGAGCTGAAGAAGTGCCAGGTGTGTTTCTGTGTGTGTGCGCTCCTCTGTGTGCTTGTGGGTGTCTGTGTGTATTTTTCAGCCTCAACATGAATGAGTTTCTGTGTGGATGTTTGCCGGTGAGGGTATTTCTAAATGCATATGTATGTTAGTCATTGTGCTTGTGCATATGTGTGTGTGAGAGAGTGTGTGTGTGTGTGTGTGTTTTGAGAGAGAGTGTGTGTGTGTGAGAGAGAGAGAGAGAGAGAGTGTGTGTGTATGTGTGAGAGAGTGTGAGTATATGTGAGTGTGTGTGAGAGAAAGAGCGTGTGTGTGTATGTGTGTGTGTGTGAGAGAGTGTATGTATGTGAGAGAGAGTGAATATGTGTGTGTGCGTGTGTGTGAGAGAGAGAGTGTGTATGCGTGTGTATGTGTGTGAGAGAGAGGGGGAGGGAATGTGTGTATGTTAGAGAGAAAGTGTGAGTGTTTGTGTGTGTGTTTGCACGTGTTTGGGAGAGAGTGTGAGCATGTGTGTGAGTGCATGTAAGAATGTGAGTGTGTGTGTGTGTGCGCATGTATGAGAGAGAGTGTGAGTATGTGTGTGAGTACATGTGAGAGAGGAGTGTGAGTGTGTGTGTGCATGAGAGAGAGAGTGTGAGTATGTGTGTGTGTGTTTGTGTCAGAGAGAGAGAGAGAGGAAGTGTGTGTACGTGAGAGAGAGTGTGAGCATGTGTTAGTGTGTGAGTGCATGTGTGTCTGTGAGAGATTGAGTGTGTGTGAGAGAGAGTGTGCGTGTGAGAGAGAGTGTGTATGTTTCTGTGTTTGAGTGTGAGTGTGAATTTGTGGGTGTGGGTGTGTGTGTGTGTTTGTGAGTATGTGTGTGTGTGTGTGAGAGAGAGAGAGAGAGAGAGAGAGAAAGAGAGAGGGAGTATGTGTATGTGAGAGAGAGAGTGTGGATGTGTGTGTGAGTGCATGTGTGTGAGTGTGTGTGAGTGTGCGTACATGTTTGTCTGTGAGAGAGTGTACATGTGTTGATGTGTGTGTGAGAGAGAGAGACTGTATGTGAGAGAGTGTGAGCATATGTGAGTGTGTGTGAGAGAAAGAGCGTGTGTGTGTATGTGTGTATGTATGTGAGAGAGAGAGTGTATATGTGTGTGTGCATGCGTGTGTGAGAAAGAGTGTGTGTGTATGTGTGTGAGAGAGAGGGGGAGGGAGGTGTGTATGTTAGAGAGAAAGTGTGAGCGTGTGTGAGAGAGAGTGTGAGCATGTGTGTGTGTTTGTGAGTATGTGTGTGTGTGTCAGAGAGAGATGGAGAGAGAGAGAGAGGAAGTGTGTGTATGTGAGAGTGAATGTGTGTGTGAGTGCATGTGTGTCTGTGAGAGAGTGAGCATGTGTGTGAGAGAGTGTGTGTTTCTGTGTTTGAGAGAGAGTGTGTGTGTGCGTGTGTGTGTGGTGTGTGTGTGTGAATGTGTGTGTGTGTTTCCGTGTTTGAGAGAGAGTGTGAGTGTGTGTATGTGTGTGTGTTTGAGTGAGAGTGTATGTGTGTGTGGGTGTGTGTTTGTGAGTATGTGTGTGTGTGTGTCGGAGAGAGAGAGAGAGAGAGAGAGAGAGAGAGAGAGAGAGAGACAGAGAGAGAGAGAGGAAGTGTGTTTATGTGAGAGAGAGAGTGTGAATGTGTGTGTGTGTGTGCATGTGTGTCTGTGAGAGAGTGAACATGTGTGTGTGTGTGTTTCTGTGTTTGAGAGTGTGTGTGTGTGTGTGCGTATGTGAGAGAGAGTGTGTGTGTGTGTGTGTTTGAGTGAGAGTGTGAGTATGTGTGTGGGTGTGTGTGTGTTTGTGAGTATGTGTGTGTGTGTCAGAAAGAGAGAGAGAGGGAAAGAGAGGGAGTATGTGTATGTGAGAGAGAGAGTGTGAATGTGTGAGTGTGTGTGAGTGTGCGTACATGTTTGTCTGTGAGAGAGTGAGCGTGTATTGTTGTGTGTTTGTGTGAGAGTGTAAGTGTCTGTGTGTGTGTGTCTGTGAGAGAGTGAGCGTGTGTGAGAGAGAGAGAGAGTGTGTGTTATTACCTGTGAGGACTCAGTGTATCTCCATCAGGATGCTTTGGCTGCTGATGAGGAGGTGTTCTCCCAGAGAGAGCTCCAGCTGAAGCAGCTGCAGGAACAGAGCGATACTCTCCTGGCGACCCTGCAGGAGGAACGGAACCGGAGCCGGCTGCAGGTGAGAGCTGCTGTCACAACAAAGATTCCCTGTACAACAAGATACTCAACTGTACATATTTCACACTGAACATTATGCCCCTGACAGTAAATCCGCCGTAATGACATGAATAGCTTCCCTTTTTCCTCAATAGTAGCATAAAGCTGAACTTAAAGTGTAATAGGCTGATTAATGTTAGACAAAACAAGTCCAGCTGCATGAAACCTCAAGAACCTCAAGAACCTGTAGAAGTTCAGCAGGCAGCTGAGTTCTTCTGCTGGTGACTATACAACCACACAGACAACGAGCCCACAGTATTTTATTATAGTGTGTCACCTTTATCAGAGCTGCTGACATAAAAGAATGTGCTACATATAATGTATAGGGTAATGTATACATAGAATGTATATGGTCAAGTGTAATGACCACAGCAACAGTAATTATGTATGTATGGGTGACACCTTACTGAAGCCAAACCCTCCTGTGGGTGCTTGTAAACTCTCAGACAGATGGTAGGTCTGTGGAGGTATAGGTCAGTGGGACACAGTAGGGGAGACCCTGCTCAACACTAAATCCATTTTGAAGAAAAAACAGCTCCCACATGTGTTGTCAATTCCTCCATACAGTGCTTATGATTGGCTGCATCCTAAATGTCACACTAGCATAATGCGTACTAAAAGGCTGTCTAGTTTGAACTCTACACTATCTTTTAGCATCAATAAGTATGTAAATACACAGTATGCAACAATTTTGTGAACATGCTTTTCTGTCAGAATTCTAAATTAACATTTTCTGACCTTAGCTACAGTTAAGGCTAACTAGCTAGGTACAGTATTTTGCTCTCCTAATAAATACTACAACTAGCATGTTAAGTTGAGACAGTGAGTCAAATGATCAATGTTAGTGTAATATCAATGTGACATTTGTTGAATAAAAAATGGTCGTTTGTTATATAGCCACTTGTATGCTGACTACTAACAACTGTTCAAATTATCTGCCATTTTTTTTTACATTTTTAACACCACCATTAGCAGGAGATTTTGTTTTGCAATGAATTCTGGGATAGGAAATGCAAAATGCTTCCTGGATAGCGTGCAGCCAATTTATACTTCTTTTCTCAGCGATTGTAGTGTGGCATCCGAGTACTTTTAACCATACGACACTAAACATATTATCAGGTGTGAACGTACTGGATGGCGAAATGCAGTTGATAAGTATTCTACATAGTGTGCTAGTGTGTGATTGGGGCACAGCCAGTGTGTAATTGAATGTTCCAGAGTGAGGCCGCCTCCTTTATACAGCAGTATGAATGTGTAATTAAATGTTCCAGAGTGAGAAGCTGGTGGAGCAGGAGCTGCTGATTGGTCGTCTGAGGGAACTCGTGACTTCCAGGACCTGCACCTCCACCCAGAGGCCCTTCAGCGTCCCTCTGACCAGTCAAGCGCAGGGAGAGTTGCGTAACTATGGCAACACAGACGTCAGGAAGGTAATAGTCTTTGCGCACACAGTAAACAGTGTGTGGTCGAATTGTATCTTTGGGAGCAAAAATACTGTGGCCTGATCAGCGCAGCACAGATATTGCAAGAGTGGGTTACTATGAAGTGTTGTTAAGGGGATGAAGGCACTGCCTTCTTTACACACCTGCAGGTGTGTATCATTATTTTTCATCTCCTGGAGACTAAGGAGCCAATACAAGTATAGAATAGTGTATATGTGTGTGGCTGTGTGCATGTGTGTGTGATTGTGATTGTCAGTGTATGTGTGATGGAGTGATTGAGATCATGATTGTGTTTGTGTGTGTGAGTGCAAAGTGAGATTATGTGAGAGAGTGTGTGCGTGCAGCTGTGATTGTGGGTCTTGTGTGTGTGTGCGCAGGTGCATAGCAGTCCTCCTGCCTACTCTCTGGAGAGGGTGATGGCGTGCTTTAAGATGCGCAGCCAGCTGCTTCAGGCCCAGATCGAGGAGGGAGACCAGGTCCTGCAGCAGCGTGACGAGGAAGAGCAGGGGGGCAAAGAAGAGGAAGACCACAGCAGGGCCTTCAGGTAGGAGCCACGCGCCCCTCGCCTGTTCAGAAGTTAGTGTGTGCTCTCACTGGGGGTTGTTTAACTGGTGTGTCTGTCACAGGCGCTCTCTCAACCTTACTTGGACACGCAAACGCAGCAACCACCCGTCACACACGCCAGCAGAGAGGTCCCTACGGCTCAACTGGAACGTGCCACAGCAGACCCTGCCTCCTACAGGTACAGCCAACCACACCCCTGCAGGTACAGCAAGCCACTCCCCCTGCAGGTACAGCAAATCACACCCCCTGCAGGTACAGCAAACCACACCCCCTGCAGGTACAGCAAGCCACTCCCCCTGCAGGTACAGCAAGCCACTCCCCCTGCAGATACAGCAAGCCACACCCCCTGCAGGTACAGCAAGCCACTCCCCTTGCAGATACAGCAAGCCACTCCCCCTGCAGGTACAGCAAGCCACTCCCCCTGCAGGTACAGCAAACCACACCCCCTGTAGGTACAGCAAACCTCATCCCCTACTGGTACAGCAAACAACACCCTCTCCAGGTATAGGGAGGGTCAGGTCACACCCTTGGTATGGCCATTACTTCCACTTGTCTGTTTTCAGATCATTCTATGTTTCATAGACTGTGTTTCAAATCATACACTAACATAATGTGTAGTATGCTACTATTCATGGCCATCTAGTATATTCACACCTGATAGTATTGATAGTGTAGTATGCTTGACATGTCATAGTGCTATTGCTGAAAAAGAAGTGTACATCAGCTATCCAGGACCCAGTTTCACATTTCACTGCAAAATAAAATTCATTGCAAAATAAAAGTTGACGATTTGAATGGGTGTGCGTTGTTACTATACAAGGTGGTAGATAGTGAACAACCATTTGTATTTAACGAACGTCAAATCGATATTACACTAACACCGATCGTTTGACTCACTGTTGCCTAACTTAACATGCTAGTTGTAGTATTTATAATGAGAGCAAAATGCCGTAGCTAACTACTTAGTATCTACTGTATATGACGTCAGAATTTGTTAATTTAGAATTCTGACAGATAGGTATGCTTACAATTGATACAAACCGTATTATTGATGCATTCTAAAAGGTTTTGTATAGAGTATGTACTACATAGCATATTAGTGTGCAGTACGCTGACACAGCCCTATAAAACACTGGCCAGTCAGTGAGCTGACCTCTGACCCGTGATGACCCCTTGTGTGTTTGATTGATTTGTAGGTGACAGTCCCTGTGTGGCAGTGGAAGCTGGCTCTTGTGATGACCGCTGCATGGGGCCGGGGTCTGCAGAGGTGCAAGCTTTGAGGCAGAGTCAGAGACTGAACCTGCAGCGTCTGAAGGAGGCGGAGCTTAGGCACAGCCACGCCCAGCAGAGGATCAAGGAGCTGGGTGTGAACATCTGCCTGAAGAAGAGTCTCATTGAAGAACTGGTCAAAACTGGTACAGAGCTTTTACCTGGCAGGGCCTCATTCATACTACTTGTATAGCTTACAGTAGAAGGAAACGTGACTACATCAACGGCCAGAAGCCCAGAAAGATGCCATGTGTTTATTTACATGCCCATAAAGTGCAGAGGTGCTAAAAGATTTGCAGTCTGTAGTTTCATATGCGTGTGGTGTATAACCGAGTTCTGCCTCTGGGTGGTACTATTTGTGTTGTGTGTGTGTGTGTGTGTGTGTGTGTGTGTGTGTGTGTGTGTGTGTGAGAGAGAGAGAGAGAGAGAGAGAGAGTTCTACCTCTGGGTGGTGCTGTTTTTTGTACAGATGTGTGCTGTATACAGTTGTGTGTGTATATGTAGCTGAGTTGTGTGTATTTGTGTGTGTATATGTAGGTGAGTTGTGTGTGTGTGTAGATGTATGCTGTCTAAAGGTGAAGTGTGTTTTATAGGAAAGCATGCCCAGGCAGTGGATGATCACTCCAGGATTTCCCTACATGACCAGAAGGGACAGAAGAGTACATTACAGGTGAGAACCCTACCTGTACCTGCACCTGTAGTTCTACATATGTCTCTGGCAAAATCTTAACCTGTACCTGTAGCTCTAGCTATACATCCTGGACCTCCAACTCTGTACCACATGTAAACCTGTATGTAAGATGCACTGATGTGTGTCTGTTTGTGTGTGTATGTGTTTGTGTGTGTATGTGTGTGTGTGTGTGTGTGTATGTGTGTGTCCTGCAGAAAGAGGGGCAGGCCCTGGCAGCTCTGTACCTGCAGACTGAGAAGAGGCGGGCAGAGCAGGAGCGCAGTGTGGAGGTGATGAGGAAGGAGAGGGAGACGCTGCAGCGCCACCTGCAGGAGGAGGAGAGCAGGAGGAGCAGGATACAGCAGGATCTAATGTGTGACCGCCAAACCATCACAGTGAGCCACCGCTGTGTTCATATCCTCACCCCCCTCACAACACCGTAGCTCACATAAAGGTGTACTCATAAAGAATTCATTTTCTCACACCATTGTATTCATAAAGAATTTACTTCCTACTGTGTGTAATGTGTGTGTATGAGTGTAATGTGTGTCAGTTAGTGTAATGTGTATGGGTCAGTAGTTCTCTCTGTGCTGCAGGAGCTGCAGAAGAGAGCGCAGAGAGAGAGCATGGAGGGGAAGAGTGACCACATGTCCTCAGCAGCGCAGGTACACCTACCTCACATATGCCCCAGTGCCCCAGATCACAGTGCTGTAATGCTAATAGGGTTTGGGTCACATTGCTGTAATGCTAATAGGGCTGGGGTCATAGTGCTGTAATGCTGATAGGGCAGGGGTCACAGCTGTAATGGCAAGAGTGTGGGGTCATGGAGTTGTAATGGCAAGGGGGTAGGGGGGCGGTGCCGTTATGGTGAGATGGTGGATTTACAGAGCTGTCACAGCAAGAGTGTGGAGCCACAGTACTGTAATGGCTCCCTCTTGTGGCAAAAGCTGGAAGAGCAGCAGAGGTGGCTGGACCAGGAGGAGGAGAGAGTCCTGCAGCAGAAACGTGCCCTGGCGGAGCTGGAGGAGGAGCTGAAATGCAGGGAGGACATCATCAGCCGTCGGGAGGCTCTTTGGCAGGAGAGGAGCCAGCTGGAGCTGAAGAAACTGAGATCCAGTCAGGTAGGATTGGTCAGCAGAGGCCAATGTGGTACAGTGGTCAGCAGAGGGCAGTGTGGAGCAGAGGTCACTACAGCAACGTGGAGCATTGGTGACCTGTGGTCCGGTTTAACCCTTTGTGCCCCAGGTTCTGGAGCAGGACTTGCTGGACGTGTCCTCTCGGATTGGGGCAGTGGACAGGGAGCTGGACGAGGAGTGCGGCCAGGTAGAGGACGGTGCTGTGGAGGTAACAGGGTCACTGAGCCTCCGTGAGGAGAGACGGCAGCTCTGTAGGAGGAGGGACAGCCTGGACTCACGCCTGCGCGACGGCAACGTGCTCAGCGCCGAGGTCAGGCTCCAACCCTCAGGACATCCTGCGTTCCAGGGTGTGTGTTTGAGGTGGTGGCTAACAAAAGGGCGTGTTTTCACAGGAGGAGCACGCACTGTTCCAGCTGGAGGAGGCCATCGAGGCGCTGGACGCCGCACTGGAGTACAAAAGCCTCTCCATCAAGAGCAGGCAGAGGACGGTGGCTCTGAACACAGGCTCCGGCCACGGGGACATCATGGCCAAACTGAGCGCCCTGTCCCCTCCAGAGACACAAGCCCTGCTCCTTATGTACTTCAACAAGGTCCGTCCTCCCAGAACCAGTTGCCTTATTGCACACAGGGACCATGCCGTCAATATCCCACACATTTACAATCAAGCCACTTCAGTGTCATCGTGGTGTCAAAATGCACAGTCACACTCATCTGCATTTCTCCTTTACTCAGCCTTTATTCTCTCCTCCCTCCCTCCTGTCTCTCTCTTTCAGTTCATTTCAGTTAAAAGGAGCTTTATTGGAATGACAAATAAGATTGTGTTGCCAAAAAATGACAAAAAACAAGTTACAAATATAGAAATAGCAACAGCATTGACAATAATTCAACAATATGTACACTTTCATATTTATACATGCATATACATATATATATATATATATATATACACATACACATACACACATTCATACACAAACATATATGCGTACTACATATTTGCACACACATTTACCCACTGTCCCGCAGGGCAAGGCATAGTGATACATATTTGATACAACATGGTAATGTAGGGGTTCTGATTGAATTTTAGAGGTATTTTAGTATTTCCGAATATAGTTATTATTGCATAGAAAGCTCTCCAAGCTTTTTCTTCTACAGTATTTATTGCCAGGGTGAAGCTCACTGCTGGCTCACTGCTGGTGCACAGAGTCAATCAGGCTGGAGTGGTACCTATTTCCCTGCGATCTGGCTTTTTCTGGAATACCATAACTCCTACTCTCGTCCAGATTGACTGTCAGGGCCCACCTGTGGCATTACCGCTGGGAGAGTGACAGGCTTTGTTGTAATCTCTCTCCCTCCCTCTCTCTGTCCCCCTCCCCTCCTCTCTCTCTCTCGCTCAGGTGGTGTGCTTGAGGGAGGGAGAAAGGAGGCTACAGCTACACTGTGATGAGCTGGAGCTGCAGCTGCAAGAGCAGGAGGGTGTGGTCAGGGAGCTGGAGGCTGCTCTCCAGCGCCTCACGCTGGACACGGACCGCCGGCTCACAGAGCAGCAGAGGGAGCACCAACATAATGTGCAATTGCTTCTGCAGGAACTTAGGGGTAAGACCCTGGCACGGACACCTCCCTCTGCTGGGCACACACTGACACTGCGCTTCTGCTCTGTAAACCCACACACTGGTACCACATCTCTTCTGTCTGTCCTATGCTTGATGCTGACTCTGTGTGTGTGTGTGTGTGTGTGTGTGTGTGTGTGTGTGTGTGTGTGTGTGTGTGTATGTGTGTGTGTGTGTGTGTGTGTGTGTATGTGTGTGTGTGTGTATGTATGTGTATGTGTGTGATGTTTTGTGCTGTGTTCATTCATGTGTGCATGTCTGTGTGGTGTTTGTGTTCAGAGGGTGGGAGTGAGAGAGAGCAGGAGGCACTGAGGGCAAGCGAGGGGAAGATACAGAAGCTGGAGAAGGAGCTCTTCTTTTACAAGTCAACAAGTCGCCAACTGAAGAAGAAGCTGAGAGAGCTGGCGCACCCTGAGACCTCACAGGCTCCGGCCACCAGAGGGAGTGACCTGGACGTCCCTGGCGTTAACGTTGCGAAGGAGAGCACTGACAGCATTAGTGGTGCGAAGGAGAGCACTGGCAGCTCGCTGGCCGATATCCAGGCCCACAGCGTTAAGCTGGAGGAGACTCCGCCCGGCAGCAGCCAGAGCAGATGGCGAGTGGGTGAGGAGGCGCTGGGGAGGCGTGGCGCTCAGCGGGTGGAATCGGCCTCGGTGAGGGTCTCGCACAGACAGGTGCGCCAGATATCGCCTACAGGCCTACACACACGCCTCACCTGCCCGAGTGCCAGCGGCTCCTCCTTCCAGGAGGACTCCATCGAGGTGTCAGGCAAGAGCGAGTGATGTCCAGAGCCCACTGAGCCCAGGGAGCAGGAGGTGCCTGTGGGAGCACCCCCAGCAGCTCTCTGCTCCTCAGTTCTGAGAACCTGCTGTTCCCCCAGGCTCTTCTTATGGTTCCCATACAGCGTGGTCTCTGTGCAGTGATGAATATGGGCAGCCAGTGTAACTGGCATTTACCAGGACTGAGCTCACCTGTCATTGTTCGCGTCCATCTGTTTTGCCAGTCGTACATATGACAAATTTCTGTCTGTGAAGTGCAGAATATCCACAATAAACGTCACACAGGCTTTTGTCATTTCACCTCTCATGCACTCATCAGTGACCCCTGACCCTCAAATGCTGTGTGGGGAGACAATGACTCATCACATTCCAAACTCATATTTTCCCTCTGGGGAGTTTTTAATGGAGACAGGAAGTGGCACTTTCGCAACAGTGAATTGTTAACGCAGACAGGAGGTGGCACTTTTGTAGTAGTGAGTTTTTTAACCTAGACAGGAAGTGGCACTTTCCCTGTAGTGAGTCATGAACTCAGATAAGAAGTGGCACTTTCCCTGGTGATCCCTGCAGTTCCAGTACATCTAAAATCATGTTTCGGAAAGAGCAGAGTAGCTGTACAATTTCCGAAGTGTACATAATGACTGTTTTTTATATGTTGTCATGTTGTCATATGACTTTGTCATGATTATGCCTTCAATTTTGTTAGATATTTAATATAAGAATTTTTTGTATTATTTGTATATGCTGTGTATTTCTTGTTTTTAAATAACTTTTTTGTTACATTGTTACTGTGATTTAGCTCTTTCTCTAATGTAACTTTTCTGTATAATATTAAATTATTTATAACCTTGTTATGCTCATCATGTTTTCCTGTTTGTGGACATTGTTTCATTTCTGGTGATTATCAGGTGGCTATCATAGGTCCTCCTCTGGCTGAAAATGTGCCTGTAATGTCACCATTTGGATAATTAAATGTCTCATTTGTTAAAAATAATCTAAGTGCCTCAGTCGCTTGGCATGACGTTCATGTCTTGTGCAGGCTGAACCCTACAGCTCATGTTTAAAGCTGGCCTTGTTACCCAGTGGTGACGAGGAGGCCATAGCAACACAACAAATTAACTTCATTCTGTCAGGGACAGGAGTGGGCAGGGTTTCCTCATCTCATTGCTCCCAGACACACTGGGATTTATCTGCCAGTTTCTTGGATGACGTCACTGAATAATTGCCCATGCAATTTCTAACAAGTCTGAAAGTCCATAGTTTGTATTACCCAGTTATGGTATAGTTTATACAACCGTCTTAATGTTAAGGTTACGCTGTGCTGTCCAAGTCATTTTTCAAACCCTTGACAGTTGTGTTTTACACTTTCCATTGTCCAAATTTTTTTTTCCATATTCATATTCCATATTACACGAGGCATCCAATTGTCCTGAATGTTTTTAGATAATTTAACCACTATTAGGGGAAAATGTTAAATTGAAGTAGTAACAAAATATACATGTAATGTAGTTTAACATTTAAAATAATTAAACAGTTAAAATAATTGTGCACGCAGACTTTTCCTCTGAAAATGGAAGTCCATTTTTTCTCATTGGAATTTATCACTTTTATTAATACTGATTACTGATCAGGTGCGTTTTAACAGAGAATGTAGAGTGGATATTTACTGACTTTAAATGAGACAAAATGCTTTTCAAGCAATTAAAAAAAAATAGAACATGTGGGTCAACATAAGCTGTACCTGCACGTGTGTAAAGCTTCTTCAGGCTGCACTCACTTGTCATTTTTTTGCTATTGCTATTTCATTTTTTGGTCTTTACTGTGCCCTTTGAGCTCCTGCCATCTTTTTCCACTACTTAGTATATTCTGATCCGCATTTCAGTGTACCATTGAGTTAACGTTGAGTATAATTCTGTAGAAGTGTAGCAGCACAGAATTTTCTCTTAACAATAAACGATAATGCTGCTCTTAACTTTCAGATTAACATCTCCGTCAAGATTGTCCTGACTATTACATCCCCCTTCAGTGATCTCATGCAATTTTCGTTGCAATTTAAACTAATGAGTATACTGCATGATAACATATATAAGTCAAAGGACCAATGACGGACAGTTTCTTCAGTTTGGAGCTCTCGCCTCTGGGTCACTCTAGTTCTTTTTGGCTTTCCGAGCTGCCGTACTTCTTCTGCTGACTTTGTTGTGAACTGACGTGAGGCTCGTGCTGAAGACCACGAAACAGGTTTATGCGGGTTTAAAATATTTTAATGCATTCTAGTGTATTGAGAGTTATATGTCGTTCAGTTTTCTATCAATATGCTGTTGTTTCCAACTTAAATGTTGTCATCATTTCTTTTTTTACACTATTTAAAAATACTTATTTTTATCCAGCTAACTAGCTAGCTTTGCGAACTGGGAGACCTCGGCTTTATAACGTCGTTAGAATTTGAAATAATACAAAAAGTGTGGGGTGGTAGCTATAACTGTGCAGATAACTCAGATAGCTAGTTAGGTGTTGAGTATTTTCAGTTGTGCTTCTTTGAAATACATACATGTCTGCTTTTACAGAGCACTTCAAATCCACATTAAACATTAGTTGGTGAAACTGATAGCCAGGTGGCTAGCTAACTAGCGAGCTATTCTAACGCACAGTGTGTCCAGAGAAAGAGTGTCTAAGGCTTACATTTAGCGTGATAACGTTAAGGATATTTTATCATTTGCAGCTAACGACCATGTATAATTTCAGTTAATGTTGTAGCATTATGGCTGCATCTAACTTCATAGATCAGATCAGTGCACACCATAACGACGTGGTTTGGCCAAATTAGTGAACAATACCTATTATCTGGCATTGCAGGGTCTTGCCGACAGTGGAGCTTGCCAGAAGAACGCAAATCATAAGGCTATAATTTTAATATCAGACGCTTGTCTTGTAAACTACTGTTACTCTTAAAATATAGTGATTCATTCACATTCTGGTATAAAAAAACATCGTTTTTGTTTTGTCCAAGCGGCACCAGAGAAGCCTAGGTAAGTTGAGTATGGTAGGCAATTAATGTTACTCAGCTGCAAAGATTCCAGTTTTACGTAGCACACGGGAGAATTACGGAGGCCTTGTACACAGGAATGGACTGGTGAAGCCTGACCCTTTAAAGCAAAAACCCAAGATAATACCTTTAAAGTTAAAAGCTTACATCTGACCCCACTTTGCTTTGTCTCCGTATAAACCTCTACACGTGAACAGAAGTAAGAGTAGTTTTGAAAGACCCTGTACTGGGTGTGTGTGGCTGTTGTGGTACTAAACATTATGTTGTGGTGTTAAATATTGTAGAAACATACTTTTGTGCTTTAATTGGCTGTGTTGTTTCCAAACGCTTGTGGTGTTGTCAGGTGTACACATGGCGTCTGCAGTGATCTCCGTGCCCACCACCGCGTCCCGGTTTGCGCTGCTGCAGGTGGACAGCGACTCCGGCTCTGACTCCGAGCCAGGGAAGAGCAGGAGCGGCCGGCAGCCGGGGGCAGGGAGGCCGGGGAAGACTGCGGGGGGCAAAGCCAGTCAGAACAATGACAAGAGGAAGGAGAAAAAGAAGAGGAGGAAAGAACAGCAGCAGAGTGAAGCCAACGAGGTGCGACTCCAGCTGGCGTCCAGCACAGCATGACCCAGGCCAGTGTGACACAAAGTAGGGTCACACTGGTTTTCTAACCTTTTGGGAGAGGAGTGAAGCATGATGTACATGAGAGGGGTGGTATCATTACACAGTGACCGTATGTGCTTCAGTCTTAGATTAAGCTGTCTGTGGACATGCAGACCTAGACACACACATAGACGCACATACATACACAGACACACTAACATATGCATATACACGCACAAACCCACACTAACATACGCACAGACACACACTCCTGCTGTCCCAGCAGGGTCCCAGAGAGTTGCATGCTGGCAGGTCCCTCTGTACCTGCTATTCCCTCCTTTCATGCCTCTGTATATGACTGCTGTGTGCTGATTGTGTGAGGAATAAACTCCTCTTTAGACGCTGAAGGAAGGGAGGTGATGTTGAAGGTGAACATTGTAGTGTGTGCATTGTAGAGTCTGCTCTCGGTCTGACAGGAAGTGGATACTGTATTTGTGGGCAGAGCTGCTCTCTGACAGGTGTTCTTGTCTCTACACGGCTGCAGTTGAGAAGCTTGGCTTTTAAGAAGCTGCCTCAGAAATCATGTGTACCTCAGCCGGCACCCATAGTCCATGGGATGGCCAGTGAGCTACTGCAGTCTTCAACTGGAGATTCGGTGGCCCCGCAGGAGAGCTGGCAGCAGTGGAAACAGAGAGATGAACAGGTAGAGTGCAGCGACAGCACCTCAGGACAAACTACAGCAGCACACTGACACACTACAGTTCCTCACTAACTCACTACAGCGGCACACTAACCAACTAATCACAGCACTAACCACAGCACTAGTCTAGTACACAACAGTACTGTACTAACAGCATGGAATTAAAACAACAGCAGCATTATAGTAACACAGCAAGCATACATAAATGCACAACAGCAGTACTACACACAACAGTGCTGCAGGGAGCATGGCCATGTCACACAATCTGTTTTAGTAATGTTTTTGTTGTTTTCCATAGTACATGGTCCTGTTTAGCTCCCATTGGTTCCCAGCAGGTCTGTGTGTTTCATGTGTTCATTTGCAGTTAACGAGTGAGCTGTATGAAGCAGATCTGGAGAAGGCTTTAATTCTGAGCAAGCTGGAGTATGAGGAACACAAGCAGGTACCATGCGCTGTGGAAGGAGGTGTGCTCAGCCGCGTTCTAATGGACTGCTGTTCTGTGGACACCATTAGATGCACTTTGTGCTCTTGTTTGCATGTCTCTCAGGAGAAGAGCATCTGCCTAGTGGCCAAAGTAAATGTAACAGCATCAGTCCTGTTTCAGGAGGGCTTTCTCTCCTGCTCAGCTTTAGGGTTGTCTGCTCCTTGCATTTTAATCAGACAGCACTGGCTGTCTTTTTCCTTTCCATTTCCTCAAATAAATGATACAGTTTGACAGGAACTTAAAAATGGATATACCAGTACAATTTACATCTAAACCCAACTTTTCAATTTATTCTGAATGGTGTGATTTCTCATATGTGACTTAAATAATGATATTGATTCAAGGATGATGCAATATTTAAGATTTTAGTATTTTTTATTGTGCAGGATTATGAAAATGTTGACACAACTTCTCCCAGAGCCAAAGGAGGCAAGAAAGATAAGAGAAGGAATCAACAGGGCAAAGACAGGCAGCGCATCACTGTGTCTCTGAAAGACTTCCAGAGCGAGGGGGCTGCTGGTGAGGACGACTTTCAGCAACATGGGCTCCACACATACCAATGTAAATGCATCAGAATCTGATTATAAATGCCAATATGACTCTTTCCTTTCAGATCAGCTTCACAAGAAACAGGAGAAAGAGGTGAGGAACAGGTGTTGTATAGGAAACTCATTTTCCTTCTGTATCTGCTGTCATTTTATGTCAAGTCATAACTGTGAGCTCAGAGATGCTGACTAAATCAAGGTGAAAATAAGATGGATCCTTTATGAAGCCAAAACTTCCAACTACAAAATGGCTGTGTGCAGCCTTGTCTCCACACCCCTATGACCAGGTGAAGTAAAACATGGTGGGTCACTCCAGGTCACTCCAGGTTAATGGAACCTTGTTACAAAGGATAAAGTACCCTTCAAAATGGAAAAAATCTCTTCAGAAAATGGCATCTTTCTGCATGCTCTCAGTCTTAAAGGGAAACACACTGCCTGATTCACTGTGACCAGCTGAAGTTTGTGTGGCTGTTTGTCACAAATAGCATTAACTGGGAATACATTACTCTGTGGGAACGTGGAAATGTTCCTGATTCAGATGTTTTAATTGTTCTCCAGGAGGCCAAACCTGTCAATCCTGGTGTCCATGACGACCGGTTCTTTAACAAGCTAGAGGATGATGTCAGCAGGATTGTCCTGAGAGAGAAACGGCGAGAGCAGTTTAGCAACAGCAGTGGCATGGAGGTCACCACGTCTGCAGAGCATGAACCAGTGAGTCTCACCATTCATTTCTGTGTGGAAAACAATGAGTTACACCACACATTGCTGAGTGGGAACGATGAGTTTAACTACACTGCAGATGTGATGTCCAGCACACTTCGGCCCCAAAGCAGACTCCCAGATGCAGTTTTGGGTGGGTCATGGAGCGCCACCCTGTGGTATATAGCTGTAACTGCAGTATGTGACTGACATTTCCTTTTTTTTTTAGGATGTGAGAGCAGAACAGCTGAAATATGAGCTAGAAAAGAAAGACTTGGAAATTGAGAGGCTAAAGAAGGTTATTTCTGAATGGGAGGTAAGTGAATACCCCTCACAGTTCTGCGCACAGAGATGAAAGAACAATTTAACCTCACAAATAATGAAATGGCAAGATCCATGTGTAACTGTAACATAAGTCGATCTGGGTAAGAGCGTCTGCTAATTAATTAAAAAATATATATATATATAGTCGAAAAACATAAACTGTTTGAATTGGACAGCTGGCACCTACCAGAAAAAATCTATTAAACTTGCATCACTTTCAGCAAAGCTGCACAGCTTCAGAAGGATGAGTGGTTTAACAAAAACGGATGTCAACATTTTAGGTTTGAAAGCATTTAGATCTTTCCTGAAGGGAAGCTGAGTTTCAGGATGATCTCTTTATCTACTCCCAGGTGAAATATAAGGAAGTAAAAGCAAGAAACTCCCAACTTCTGAAGATGCTCCAAGAAGGAGAAAGTAAGTATGAGTGGTAGATTTAGAAGACAATTAACTCCTTTACTGCAGTAAATTGATAAGAATATTAACACCTACACTAAAGTAGATGTATAAGAAGATTAACATCTGCACTAAAGGAGGTTTAAAATAATAATTAAACCTTTGTTAACCTCATTTTGCATTCCTTTTTCTTATTTAACATTTATTTGTTCTTTATCTACAATATACTATGTATATTGAAATTTCTGAAACAGCTTGAAATCTAGTGTTCTAAGTGAAGTGTGGTTGGTGTGATGTCTTACTGATGTGCTTCTCTCTGTGTCCAGTGAAAGATAAGGCTGAGATTCTACTGCAGGTTGAACAGCTGTTGAATATAAAAGAGGAGCTCTCTTCCCAGGTGTGTATGACTGTGTCCGCTTAGTTACTGTGTTTTTGTGACTTTGTTGCCATGTTGATTTTGTCACTATTTTGACTTGCTGATAGTGTTGTTGATTGACTATGGACTTCCTGTCTGTCCAGGTGGCAATGTTGCATGCGTCCCTGGAACAAGAGAAGTCTAAAGTGAAAGGTTTACAGTTGGATCAGCCCAAACACTACCAGGTAATGCAGTGAGCCTTTTCCTCCTCTGTTCTTGTGTGTCTGACAGAATAACAGCATACATCATGCCATTGTAATAAGCTGCCATGTCTTTATGCAGCAGTGTCACAGACAGATCTCTACTTTTCTCTCTACATCACCATGTCTTTCAGAGGACCACACAGGTCTCAGATCAGTTTGGTTAGCTGCCTGTTGAGTAGGCCCACAGTATTTCCTTGCAGGGTCCTGAGCCATGAGACTTATCATATATTAACCCAGTAAAGGGCCTCTTCACTCTAGCTAATCTATACCACAGTCATGTGCTTCTGATTAGTCAAGATTCATTTTTGGAATCAAATAAAACGTTTTCAAAAAAAAAAGTTCAAAGTTGTGATAATTGGTATTTTGTCTAGATTTGGTTTTTTGAAGTGAGACGGGCATTGCTCTGATTCATGTTGTTCTGTTCTCTTTCCCAGGGAAGTAAGAAAGGTAAAAAAGCCTCAGAGTCAGACCTATGAAGCACCTGAGGGGGAGGAGTTTAAGGCCAAGACTGAGTGACCTCACACAGGGTCTCCATGGTACCTGCAGTGTCAATGGGGCAGAGCTAGGACCCCGCCCAAACAGAATATCCAAACTCCTGGTGTTCCACTGCAGCATTCTGTTAATTTGATTTAAGGCTGGTCTAATTAAAATGAAAGGGGTTTAGTAATAATGGGCATGTCCTATGCTCTGCTACCTGCTGGCGAAGCAATGGCGTTGTGTTGGTCTAAATCTCCTGAACTCTGACCTCTGACCTCGGGCATTTCTTCACTTTTCACTAACCCTTCCTTACTCAGTAATAAAGCTTTCTCATTGTTCTTATATTTTTTGCTGTAATGCCAAAATGCAGGCATATAATGCAAATTGTTTTTCACTGTAAAGTAAAGAGACTACTTTTCCAGTGTCAAAATGTGTCCTTTTTAAATGCTGTCTGTGTTTTGCGACCAATGTCTGCCAGAAGTAGAATATGGGAAATTCCATACTCCACTGGTGAAATGGTTCTGTAGTGGTACAGAGCAGTGTCCAGCCCTACTGTGTGTGTGTGTGTGTGTGTGTGTGTTGGGGGGTTGGAAGGGTTGGTTCATTCATGCAACTACTTTTAAAAACAAAGTGAAAGAGGGTTACATAAAACTGACATATTAAAATGAGACTGTCACTGTCATCTCATATGCCCCCTCATACCTACAGTCTTCTAAGTATGTACCGTGCAGATCACTACACTCTGTAACCAAGGGGCAACTGACTGTCCCGTCCCAACAGGGTCATTCCTCTCAGACACGATCCCTGTCTGTACTGGTCCTTCTGTGGTGGAATGAACCTTCCACAAGGGTCAGGTCAGTGGAATCACTGGCTGTCTCCTGATGCAGACTGAAGACTTCTTCAGACTGCATCTTGGTTCCCCCTAAGTTTGCACCCCCTAACACTGGCTACTTGTATTACTTGCTGTTTATTTTATGTGTAGTATCACAATGTGTTTTTAATTCTTTGATTCTTTCAAACTGAATGGACACACTGCTGTTCTCTTGTGCTGGAAGTGGCTCTGGATAAGAGCATCTGCAAAATGAATGTGATGTAATGTAACCTGCACCGCGATGCTCTTAAAAGGCTGGCTGTAGATAGCTGGTTACTAGTTTTTGAAGTGTATTTTCAAGGAACTTTCCAAAAATATATTTTACTGGAATATGTTTTTACAGAGAAATGAATTATGGAGTACTTTTTGTCCACAATAGGCTATCTAAGATCAGTATACCAAATCATAAACAATTTAAGGCGATCTGTCGTGAGCTGTTACTATCTTCACGAGGAATCATTTTATTTCAACTTTTTTTTACGTGTAATATGCAAATAGAATGGAAAAATGGAGTTGACGCAGGCGCAGTCTTCTGCTGGAGGAGGAGGGCCTTATCCCTTCTGGTAACTTCCCTGAAATTTACGTCACATGTTAGATGTTGAACATATCAACAAAGGGCATTCGTAGATGAACTACGTTAAAGTAATATTGTTTGTATGAAGTACAACATAGTTTGGGCTCGTGAAGAAAACGATCCTCTCTTCGCGATCAAAACGCTCAAGTACTGCTCTTTTCGCTTTTACCCATGACACCCCGCGCTCGGTTACAACGCGGAAGTACTGACCAGTGACTAGTTTCGCAGACGCTCAATATTACGTTACACCATTTCTTACTTTAAACTTTTTGTTTCGGTACCGCAGGACGGATAAGAGGAGGTTTATAAAATAGAGGACAGCGGAGATGGCGGACAGTGGGGATACGCCGGAATCCTGTACCGACCCCAAAATCATCAAAGTGACAGTCAAAACTCCTAAGGAGAAGGAAGAGTTCGCCGTGCCTGAAAACAGCACCATCAAACAGGTCGGTCATCATGAGATGTCATCAATCATTAAGTTCTGTCTGCATGTGACACCATGATTACCATGATGACAACTTTGTGCTAATCCGCCAAAATAAATACGAACTGAAATGCACGTAGTGTTGCTGTCTGTTCTTCTCCACCCCTCCAGTCGTAGGCTACGGACTGGCTGCTGAAGTAGAGCTGATCGCTAGATTGTTAGCTAGGTGGGCGTTTTTCCAAACGTTTCCGAGGTATTGTTCTCCTTAGGTAGATAACATGTGGCTGCCTTGTCGCGAATATAATAGTTCTGATCAACTGAGTGGATTAGAACAGAAGTTAGCGAGCTTGCAAAAGAACATGCGAACTTCTTAGGCATTAACACTACCTGGCTAGCTAACTAGCTAGCTTATGATGTCCAGTCAGGTGTCGCTGAATTTGGTGTAGACTAAATGTCTTTTATATGTAGCCTATTAAAATGTCAAGACAGTTCAACCAGTTAGCAATTACCCAGCGTATGTGGAACTTGGGCTATAAAATCGCAGCTGGAGTGTAGCGGAGAGAAGTAGGATAATGACAGTAATATTCTGCCGGATCAATCAAGTTCATTTCATGCCGAGTGACCCGCTCGTTTAACACCCTTAAATGATTCATTGACTATAGTATCAAAAGTTCCCTCACCTCTTCACAAGTGTAGCTAGTTAGATAATACAAGCTATTTTCGTATTTGAGATCAGGAAGTGATTGTCATGGCGTGATAATGCACTGATCAGGGCGGCGGAACATGGGCACCGGGCCCGAGGGGAATGCCACTGCAGTCCGAGGGCGGGCTCTGTTTGTAGTTTTCTAAAATATGAAAGTAAAAGAATTATAACTCGTCCTGGATGAAGGCGTATCTGCCTGGTGGATGGATAACGCAGCACTGCAGCAGCCCGGCACGGTAAACGCAGCCACCGCCCCCCTGTTCGGCAAGGACCAGACATCCTCATATTGTCCCCTGGGATACAGTGACGCACAATCGCCGAGCAAAAAAAAAAAAAAAAAAAAACTTTTGGTGAATTGCTTGAAGGTTACCTTCATGAAAATAACCTTATCCATTAACCGTGCGTGTTATGCGGGCAGTTAGTTTGTAGTGTTTTAGACTGTGTTCTCCCCTCTTTGGAGGTGTTGGTGCGTGGTGGCGTCCTGGATTAGTCCTGGGTTCACGCACCCATCTCTCGCTCTAATTATACTTGTCCCCGCAGATCAAATACTGCAGGGTCACTGTTTTTTCCTGAAACACGTTTTTGCATTGGCCTAATTCTGCTGTCAAGGTATGCTTTATGCTGTTGTTTATGTATTTTTAGTGTAACCTCATTTTCAGCCATACAGGTTAGCCTTTTAGATTGTTGGTAATTGGTTAGCTAAGTTATACATATTTTAAAGATGTAGCTGAAGAGAATAAGTGGGCATGGTGTTTATCATTGTTATTCTGAAATATTTGAAAGGCAGATGTTCATGTATAAGGCGAATAACTCCCCTTTCCCACTGTAAAGCTGGAACCAGGCTGGCTCACTGTACCCTCTTTTCTAGAGTAGATATGAACCCTCTACAATGGAAAAGGGGACTTTGGTGCAGATACACCCTTATTGTTTCTTTGTTTACATCTGAGTCAAACCCTGCTACTGAGGTTTTTTTTTAGCTTGATGCGTTACAATAATATTGAGCAGATATGCACAAGGAATGGGTCTTTTATCCTTGTTTGAGCTTTTATTACAGCTCAACAGTTTTTTCATGTTCATTAACAATGCAAAAACTTGAGAACTCTCCTGAATATAGCTCCAGGACAGTGTAGAACTCCCCTCCTTGCAGACACTGCAGTGGGAGACCAGTGGAGCCCTGGCAGGCTGCTCCATGGTTTCACTCAGGTTGAGCGTTTAATGCTGGGTGATGGAGGGGCCATTTTTAAACCCTTTGGCATGACTTGCAGGACTGGAATTGGGGTGGATTTTTTTTAACCATAAGGCCACTGATCCAATGGAAAAATAGAAGGACTCCTCCTGTATGTATTTGGCACAAATCAGTATATTCAGAGTCTGAAGGACTCTTGTTGGATTGATAAGAAAAGAGTTGATTTGCAGTCTAATACTGCTCTTAGTCTAGCCTTCTTGTATGCACCTTTGTAAGCATATGGACTGTTTGCAGGTAGAGAGGGACACACATCCAGAGCTTTGAGCCCAGTGAGTTACTCTGAATCAGAGCTGATGTTGCACCATTCAGCTCCTGCAGACAGACGGAACTCCCCCTCGATGCCACGCATAGTTGTGAAACATCCAGCTCATAAACACCACTGCAGTGCAGCTCATCAGTGATGTTCACATTAAACGTGTTTTAAAGGACGGTGGCCTTAACCCTTTCAGTACTGGGAGGGACTGGTGTGGTGGCTGTTGAGTGCAAGCACTCTCTTCCTCTCCCTGCAGTTTAAAGAGGAAATCTCCAAGCGCTTCAAGACTCACACGCAGCAGCTTGTGCTGATCTTCGCGGGGAAGATCCTGAAAGATGGCGACCTGCTCACACAGCATGGCATCCATGATGGACTGACTGTTCACCTGGTCATCAAGAGCCAGAATAGGTAGACTAACCTGCAGAATCAGTGCTAACACTAACACACATACCTGTATACATACACACACGCATTTGGTGATTGAGGACATCATAGACAGTCTTTGATTTCATCCTGGTGTTCATAAGACCACTCTTGAATTCGTTTTGCACTGATGAAAGTATTATCATCTTGAAACTTGGTAACATCTTGGGAAACAATGTGTGCATCATAGGGTGCACCTGGTCACCTAAAATGGCTATGCATTCCTAGGTCATAATTCTACCGTGCAGAGTAGTAATTGGACCCATTGACAAGATAGCTGCCCATACCATAACAGCTGCCATAACATAATATCAGCTTTGTAAAGCTCATGACTTACCATTTTTGTTGAGAGTGGATCAGGGAGGTGTACTTTCAGTTCTGTGGTAAATTGTGAGGCTGTAGTTTAGTGGGTTTTAGCAGCTGTCCTGTTAAGTGTGTCCCTGTCAGCAAGTTTTGTCCTGTGACCACCGTTCCTCTTTTCTCATGCATTTTTACCCTACTTGGTACATATTGCCAGGATTGGACACAATTACCTTTGACATATTAAATAGTTCTGCTGTTTCTGTGACTGACACACCTGCAATTAAAGCACCAATTATCTTACCCTCTTTCAGAATCTGCAAGATCTCCCATGTTACTTTACAAACTCACATAGAGAAGTGTTGATATTAAAACATCTTTTATTGCAGAAACGTGTTGGTGATTAGTATTAATATGAGACCCATGTATTCTGCTTTGTAAATGCAATTTAGTTAAAAATACAAGTCATTTGGTGTTTCCATTATTTTCTGTACCCCTTGTAGATGCACACACACACACACACACACACACACAAAGATGTACACAATAACACCAAAACACACACATGCAGATGTAGCTCCTCCCTCTTCTGTGGTGCTGTCAGACAGGACAGGTGGTCAGGAGTGGCTGAGGTCTTCCTGCACTTCTCTGCCTTTCAGAATTTGCAGTGTCTGTTTCTTTTACCTGATACCCCCTTCCTCCAGGTGGTAAAGGCTTATAATATTTCTGAAAGATTCTCCCTTGTGCTGTCCCAGACTGGGGTAAGCTGTGCAGCTGATGTCACAGATGTACTTCCTCCTGCTTTCTCATGTTGGAATGATGTCATCCTGAAAGTCTCTGTCTAAAATTGCATATTTTAAAGCTGAGACTGATGTGGTCTGCTTTCTAAGCTGGCCAGACGTTGGCTGTTTTGGGTCTCAGTAATTCTGGGCTAGACCACACTGAACTAGGCAGACCCTGGAAAGGAGGTGGCTGGGAGATCAGTCCCCATAGGACTTCTGACTTGGCTAGCTGGCAGACACCAACTTGATTAACAAATGTGGTGCTCTTTTCTCTGAAGGTCCCAGGAGCCTGCAGCCCCGCCCCCCAGCAGCGGAGGGGGCGTGTCTTCAGAGCCTGGTAGCACAGTGTCCTCAACACCTGCCCCACCCTCCAGCACCCCCATCAGCCTGGGTAAGAGGGCTCCCCAATCCAAATGCGGTCATTCTGTTCAGCTGATTCCTCTCACAGCTCCGGGGCCAGTGCTGCTCTCTGGACAGCTGCATTGGGTGCAGTCTGTTAGGTAATTTCTGGCTGTGCTGTGCTGCAGGCGGATTGAGTGGCCTTTCTGGCCTGGCCGGTTTGGGCCTGAACACGGCGAACTTCTCTGAGCTGCAGACGCAGATGCAGAGGCAGCTTCTGTCGAACCCAGAGATGATGGCCCAGATCATGGAGAACCCGCTGGTGCAGAACATGCTGACCAACCCAGACCTTATGAGACAGCTCATCCTGGCCAACCCACAGATGCAGCAGCTGATCCAACGCAACCCAGAGATCAACCACATGCTGAACAACCCTGACATCATGAGACAGGCGAGTGCTGCCCCCTGCTGGATGCTGTATGTCACAGCACTGCCACCATGAGAAAGTGGAAGGAGTTTAAATACCACACTGTGAGAGGGGGAGAGTTTTGCACTGTATAGAGTTTTATATGACATGCTCTTCCTCCTCCTCCTCTTCAGACGCTGGAACTGGCCCGGAACCCTGCCATGATGCAGGAAATGATGCGTAACCAGGACCGAGCCCTAAGTAACCTGGAGAGCATCCCTGGGGGATACAGTGCCCTCCGCAGGATGTACACTGACATACAGGAGCCCATGATGAACGCTGCACAGGAGCAGGTCTCTCACACGCACTCCTATAAACACCCTAACTTACGCTCACAAACACACACACACACACAAACACACACACACTTACATTCTCAAATACACTCATAGACACACACCTGCTTACACTCACAAATACACATACACAGACTATACTCACACATACTCACACAAATATACACACCTGCTTACATTCACTCACATATACCCAGTTTTAATTACACATACACATACAGACACACACAGACTTCTCAGAGTATTCTGGCTGTGTGACTGGCTCGGAAGCAGTGCAGAGCAGTGCTGTGTTGCTGTCTGACTGACTGTGTTTTGCAGTTTGGGGGAAACCCATTTGCCTCGCTGGTGAACAACTCCAGCAGTGGATCCCAGCCCTCACGCACTGAGAACAGAGACCCTCTACCCAACCCCTGGGCCCCGCCCGCCTCCACCAGCACACCCCCGGCCACATCCAGCACAGGCACTGCCCCGCCCACTCTGGGATCTGCCATGGGAGGTATAGCTACTGCCGTCAGTCAGGAGATGCACCAAAAGGCACACATACATTCATACACACACTCACTCACACACACACACGTAGTCATACAAACACATGCACATTCATACACACACACACACACACACACACACACACACACACATACAGTCATACAAACTCATGCACATTCATGCACACACTCACACTCACTCACACACACACACGTAGTCATATAAACACATGCACATTCATACACACACACGCACATTAATATAACCACACACTTGCACATTCATTTGTGTGTGTGTGTGTGTATACTGGTAGCTGTGTTTAATGTGTGTGTATGTGTGTGTCTTCCAGCAGGCATGTTCAGCAGCCCTGGGATGCAGAGCCTGCTGCAGCAGATCACAGAGAATCCTCAGCTGATGCAGAACATGCTGTCGGCCCCCTACATCCAGAGCCTCATGCAAAGCCTGAGCCAGAACCCAGACCTCGCAGCTCAGGTAGACACACACACACACACACACACACACACACACACACACACACACACACTCTACACACACAGTAGGCACGGACTCGAGTACACACACACATTCTACAGACGCAACTAGACTCACACTCACACACTATACACACTACACACACACACAGTGATGTGTTTGCTGTGCTGTTGACTGGCTGCTCTTCTGTAGATGATGCTGAATAATCCCTTGTTTGCGGGGAACCCCCAGCTTCAGCAGCAGATGAGGCAGCAACTTCCAGTGTTCCTGCAACAGGTTAGTGACCTGGACAGGCGTGACTAAACCCTCAGGGACCTGGGCAGACATGACCACTTGATCAGTGAGCAATAACTGATATTGTGATTGGTGTAAAAAGGGAGTAAGGAATGTTGTAATTGGTGTAAAATGCAAGCAAGGCATGTTGTGATTGGTGTAATATACGAGTAAGGCATCTTGTGTTTGGTGTTAAGTGTGTTTTGCTGCTTGCTCAGATGCAGAATCCTGAGATGCTCTCTGCGATGTCGAACCCGCGAGCCATGCAGGCTCTGCTGCAGATTCAGCAGGGGCTTCAGACCCTCGCCACCGAGGCTCCAGGCTTCATCCCGGGGTATGCTCTCTGTGCAGTATCTACTGTCTGAATGTTACCTCTGTGTGTGTGAATGGTATGTCTTTTCTCTGTATGCCTGTGTGTGTGTGTGTGTGTGTGTGTGTGTGAACGGTATCTCCTCTCTTTCCCGGCTCATAATCTGGGATGATGGTGTGCTGAGAGTTGTTTGGCTTCTTGTCAGGGTTGGACTGGGAGGAATTGGCAGCGCTGGTGGTAACCCCGCCCCTGCCCCTGGCACCGCCCCTGCACCTGGCACCGCCCCCACACAGACCCCTGTCAATCTCCAGACCGTCTCGGAGGCAGGGCAGCAGCAGTTTGTACAGCAGATGTTACAGGCGCTTGCCTCCGCCAGTCCACAGGTGAGACAAACCCTTTTTCTGAACACAAACTGTCGATGTGCCCCAGGGCAGCGGTCTGTCACCTGAGAACACAACACCCCTGCCGTGTGGCTTCTCAAACGGTGGAGCCCGTGTTGTGTTTTTACAGTAGAAGCCCCGTTTTGACCTGACGGTCTCTTTTGTGGTGGACCCCGCGTGTGCGGTCCTTGTGCGGTCCCCTGCAGGTGCAGAGCCCGGAGGTGCGGTTCCGGCAGCAGCTGGAGCAGCTGAGTGCCATGGGTTTCCTGAACCGCGAGGCCAACCTGCAGGCGCTGATCGCCACCGGGGGGGACGTCAGCGCCGCCATCGAGCGCCTGCTGGGCTCCCAGCCGTCCTAGCCCCCACATCTCAGACATTTCATCTATTTTTGATAAACAGCTGCTGAATCTCTACAGTCCTGGCTTTACTGCTCCCCACCCTGTAAGACAGAGCGGACATGATGAAGGAAACCCAGGCTTGTTTTGGAACATGTTCACTGCATTAGTGTCCCTCTGCTGCAGCTTACAGCCCACCCAAACCCCTTCCCCGACGTGGAGCATCCCTCAGACTGGCAGGTTTGTGCATCCTCATCTCAGACTGACTGCATATTTGGTTTGTGCACTGACCTAGCAGTGTTACTAAACTCATCTATATTCAGCAAGAATCAAAGCACCAGATGACAGACCTCAAAGGAAGACTCAAAATACATATGTAGGAAGAAGCAGGTTTTGTTTTTCTGCACTGTAGTAGGAAGTGATGATGGTGCCGAGTGGGCGGGATTTCAGAGGGTCAGGGTTGTCCTTTGGTGATGCCCTCACACAGTGTGTTTTTCCTGGTGTGTTACAGTTGGAAATTCGTAAGTGCACTTTTCACTCGAAGGGCCACTTTTGAAAAGCCACGTTACTTTTAAACTGCCTTGTACAAATATCAATAATAATTACAATGTACATTTTCAGTTTTTAATCAGTAGCTGTTTTCTCCTGTGCACAGGTAAATAAAGTGAAATTAAAAAAGAGCTAAGATGTGATTCTCTGTTTGCTGCTCCCACTCCTTACAAATGAGTCTTTACTGAAGCTGTAGATATGCTATTTATTCAAAAACATTACTTCATGATGCCACTAGATGGCAGTAAATGTTTGTAACTGAGGTCCATTCTTCTCACTGCACTGATTTAGTTAGCCTGTTGGTGTTTTAACTGTAGTTACAACAGCACTGTTCACAGGTGAAGTTGACTTTGGCCCTTCATACGTGACACTGATACTCTCCAGACCTGGTTCCATTGGACTGGTCATAACTTGCGAATCTCCACAAAATTGTAGCCACTTTAGCACAGCGGAAGACAGGATCTGCTGTAGGACAGCCACAGACGGGATCCACTGTAGCACAGCCACAGACGGGATCTGCTGTAGCACAGCCAGAGACAAGATCCGCTGTAGGACAGCCACGGATGGGATCTGCTGTAGGACAGCCACAGATGGGATCCGCTGTAGGATAGCCGCAGATGGGAGCTTTGTGTCTTCAGTGGTTCTGCATTTAGTGTATTACTCTGTTACATTGTGTGCTTGCGTATTGTTCGCTATGGAAGCGCAGCCTGCTGTACTGGCGCTCTCCTCTTTGGAGTCTGCTAACAGAGTGAGTCTGAACCGCACGCTCAAATATGGTTGCCTGAGAGTGTGTGCATGTTGCAGGTTGAGTTTGTGTGGATGGCAGAGTCTTTATGAGTCAAGTGCTCTCGAATATCAGCAATGAACATAAGAGATTTCCTGAAAGGGACAGGGTGCAGATGCAGGGTGTTATCAGAATAAGGGGCCCCCTCCCAAAATGAGGGGACTTCCTGTGAGGTCATAGTTCACACTATGAGAGAGATTTGCACCCTGCTCCATCGTCATAGAGATGGCCTTTCTCAGCTGTGAGTATTCATTGCAGTACAAACCCTTGACAGAAAGGGTGGGCACATTCGGGCAGAAAAATCACAGGCGGGCCACACCATGGCTTTCACACAGTTAAACCTTTAATCGGACTTTGAGTTCCACAAGGAAAGAGCTCTCGGAACAGGAGAAGCAACTGTTTCCATCACATATGGGGGTGACAGTTTGTGAGATGAATATACTTCTTCGTTTTGTTGAGGGTAAATAAAACATCAGCACAGGGAGGAAATACGTGATGATGTCACTTGGTCCGTTTCACAGTAAAGCTGAGGAGAGGAAACAGTGTTCTCCCCAATGACTGTCTGTTTCCATGGCTACTGCTGAGTGCTGAGAGCGCGTTCGATCTCGGCTGCGATCTCCGGCACGCTCTTCTGGATGTCCACAGTCAGCGCGTTCTCCGACTCCGAGGGAGGCTCCAGCATGTCAAACTGCGACTGGAGCAGGCTGGCCAACATGAAATGTCCCTTCCTGGCCACCATCCGTGTGTGGATGAGCTCGTAGGATCCCTGCAGGAAGGCGAACAGAACGCCGCCCACAGAGTCTGGCTGATGTGAGGCAGAACTGGGGTTCAGAGCTCTGGATCCAAACAGCAGCAGCTGGCGGTACAGTTTCTTTAAGGCCGAACAGGTCAGGATGGCGTTGGTCCCTGCACACATCTCCCTACACAGCAAAACCAGCACTGATTATGATGCAGTGCTCCCACACAAACCACACCCTGCAGACAGGTCATATTACATTCACATTATCGTCTTTTAGCAGACACTCTTATTCAGAGTGACTTACAAACTGAAGGGAGGCAGCATCCCCTTATGAGGGTGGTCGGAGTGCTACCCTAACAGCAGTGTACATACGCACACACACAAGACGTCCCTGTATTTAACATGAGTGTCTCAGTATTGAAGGCCACAGATGGGAAAGAGTGCATGTGTCACAGCTCCACTTTCAACAGGCCAGACTGGAGTGCACTGAGTGAATCAGGGCCTCCACTCGTCATCCAGGCTCCTGAGAAGAGGGATGCCAGCGAGCACCAGTTTCACAGTGAGTAGGAGGCAGAATTAGGGAGCGTGATTCATGGTCCCGATACATACGGAAAAAGCCACAAAAAGGGGGGGAACAGGGTAGGGGTGTGTCATGGGGGAGAGACACACCTTGTGCTTCTCTTGCATGTCATCAACACATCTGCCCTCATCACTGACATGCCATTATAACCAGTGCGCTGGAGCTCAGTGCCCAGCCAGACAAAGTGTGTGAGTGTATTTTTAAAGGAATGCACTCTGTCCTGTTACCTTTGGATGATGTCGTGAAGACAGAGTAACCATGGGGTCCTGTCCTAAGACAAAAACGCAAGATCAAATGTACGTTACAAGGTGGCCATCTTTCATTTCAGACACACTCTGAGCTGCTTCTCTTCTTTCTCTACCTGCACCTGAATGAAGGTATTATAAAATACACATGAGCAGCACTCAGCATCTGCAGAGTACACTGCTTTCATCTGAGAATTGAAATACCATATGCACTGTTACAGCTGCCACTAAATTTTGTCAACTAACATTTCTGTTCCTAGTCAATCTCCAACCAAGCGTGCAAACACACACTTCAGTGATTCATAACATCTGAAATCACTTAGCCATTATAAAAAGCTAGATCTAATAGTATACTTAGCTCATCATAAACAGGGCGGAATAGCTTGGAACTGTGGCGTGTGATCACGGCAGACATAAGGTTGAGCGCGGGTGGCACCTGGTCAGTCAGAGGAACTCCGCTGGCCATCTTTTCAACGTTTTCTTTGGAGTGATAGTCATCCCCTTCGTGTAAAGGCCATCCCAGCTAAAGATCAGAGTGAGCATTAGCATAAAGCACGGATGCGCTTAAAGATTGACTCACATTAATATGGAAAGGTTTTATTCCGTTTACCTTTTTGGAGAGAAAAGACCCCACAGTCGATCTAAAACAGAAAAGGCAAAGTTACTAGTTTAAGTTTAACTAAAGGAACTTTAGTTGTAATGTTAATGAATAACTCATGGCGGTTTTTACTGAACCACTGATCAGAACAGTGTTTCTCAACCCTGCTCCTCGCGGCACCCTGTCCTGCATATCTTCTATCTATCTTTGCTCTACCTACCTGACTGAACTCACCAGTGGCACATTTTATTAGCTGAGCACACCTGATTTAATCAAGCAGCAAGGATAGATAGAAGCTATGCAGGACAGGGTGCCGCGAGGAGCAGGGTTGAGAAACACTGGATTAGAAGACTTGTGTTCTTGCTTTTGACTTGCCGCGGAACTCAAATGGATTTACTGTCACAATAGTGCTGTCCGCAAGTGACTACTAGGTTTTGTAGGGAGGCAACCTCCATTATGTCACCATGCAACCCTGAAATTTAAGAGAAGTCCGTATTACCAACACGGAAAGTACACTTTGAACGCAATTTTCTGTTTGCCGTTTGCTTGAGCATGTCCCATCCAGATGTTTGTTTTGTTATACTGTGTTGTCATTCTGCTGGTAATCCGGACCTTAATGACACTGTCAAACCACCTGTGCCATGAGCTAGCGTTTCACCCCGTGAGCTAACATGTATTCAAAGCCATAGCAGTGTGACCGGTTCTCTCTCCCGTCATTGGTATTCACTGTGAGCAGAGATACAGACTAACCGCTTCTCCAGTAGGCTAATGGGAAAGCGGAAACTATGCTCGCAAATGCGTTTGTTAATTTTCAATAAATCAATGAATTTGTCCAATGATAAAATGTCAACCTACTTCCCGCTTCCGGACACTCCCATAATAACAAGTATCATTTTGTTAGAGGTATAGACGGGCAGCGCCGAGAGGCGCCGACACAGAAGCGTCCCGACAACAGAAATGGCAGGTCGAATATGTGTGGCTGGCTGTGACGCGGAATATGTCCGCCGCGTCTGTCTATTTAAAGCTACAGTACCCGAAGTACACGAGCGGCCAGACTCCGCCAGCATTTCTTGATCTAATCTGATGGTCATAAGTAAAATCGATATGGAGAATAAGAGCCAAACACTTACATAGACACAGAGACTGAAAACATAGCAGACTTAAAGCTATAATTGCTAAACACATTTAGCCTGATTTAAGAGTCGCAAATTAGGTCTACAAGGCATATCTACATTGGAAGAAAAATAAATTATATATTTTAATATCTAATGAGCGCGCATCATCATTACTGTCTCCTCCTGGCAGACTGTACCCTCCTGCTTTGACCGTGTGGGTCTGCGGCCAGATCGATACAAAGAAATGTGATCATATTCAGGCAAGACCACCAAGTCGAATGGCCAAAATGCAAATAATTGGATACATCGATTAAGACTGTGCATACAAAGCCATTTTTGTCATCCTTATGAAGGACATAAATGTATTATCTAAAAGTGTGTAGCTGATCAATAGGTGTGTATCAAGTGTCAGGAAATCTCAGAGTTTGACATTTTCCCCTTTACTAGATATATATTTCACCGAAAATCATCTATTATTAACAAGTACATCATGTTCCTACGCTTTAGGCATAAATGGCTTCTGAATCCTTGACGAAGGGTAGCCTTCACTTGTATTGCAAATGATCAGTGGCCTTCTGTGGTCACGTCAGGAGCTATAGGTTGTATTAATGAGAGAGACGCGCAATGTAGCTCCCTGTAGATGGAGACAATCACACAGACCCGAGCACAAACGCGAGCGAGCGAGAGAGAGCAGAGACAGGGAGGGAGGGAGTAACAGAACACTCTCCCATTCCAGAAACAAGGCATCGAGTCTCATTCCCGTATCTTACGAACTACGAATGTTTACTGCCTCATTCATCAGACAGCATTTTACACCAGTGTGTCCGCTTGCTGCTTAGTGTCCACCCGTTGTTACTGAGGTCTTTGCTTTGTCATGTAGAATAAGGAAAATAAAAAAGAAGAATGAAAATGCTTCGCTTTCGCACTTCAAGCATCCGGTCTCTAAACCAGGAGATCCAGTGCACGGTGCGGCTTCTGGACGATACGGAGATCTCGTGCAACATTCAGGTATGAACATTGTATGCCTTGAACTGATTCTGCGATGTCCTCCCGCGTGCTGAGCTTTTAATTCCAATCATGATGAAGCGTGAAATGATCAAACGCACCAGTCCATTCTACGGTCCAGGTAGCATGCGAATGTATTATTTGCAGTAATGAAACCGAGCGTTGTTGACCGTTGTTAACAAACAGGCTAGGATCCGTTATTGTTTGCTGTGTCCTGTCACTGTTGTTCAACGAAGCCTTTTTGGAACATTTTGACGCTCTCTATTTTACAATGTATGCATCTTCTTCATGGTTGGTTTGCAAAACATAGTGTAGATAGGTTAAAGGCCACACGCAGTTTGGAGGAGATACCATAGAACAGCAATTAGCACATCCATCCAGTATTGAGCGTGTTCTGTGAAGCTTATGTGAAATATTTGTTTGTGATAAATGAAATATTTTGGATCTTGGTCTCTCTTGTGCCCGCACCTGAGAGCGAAGAGTGAAATGTAAGCATTTACCTCAAGCCCACTTTTTGAAGTGGATGAGCAGGGAGTTCCGAGGAATTGTTCTCGGCCAGTCTTGCCTGGCAGCTATGCTTGCAAACTAAATAAAGTTCAGCACTGGAGGCAAGATTCTAGGTAGATATTGATGGGTGTGTTTTTGTTGGAGTTACTCTATTCCTTAGACCATTCTTGATTGTATTTCAAAGAAAAATGACTGCAGTTAAGAACGAGAAGCGGGAGCCAGGTGTGTGTTTTGATGTAAAGTCATAAATGCTGTGAACAGAATTTCTGATCAAACAGTTTTGTGATGAATTGTCTGACTGAGGTTGTCCTGGGAAGGTTGAACAGGATGTCATCTACAGGGGTAGCACTGTGAGGTGTTGGTGTGTCATTGCATAGGTGTGGTGGGGTGTGGTTGGGGTGGTGAAGTTCTTTGGTGTGGTAGGTGTGGTGGAGCCAAGTCTTATAGACTGGACTTTACCCTGAGCAGAATGGACCCAGCTCACTGTCTGAACAAGAGTGAATACTGCCCTGTCAGGGCACTCTGTGCTGAATTTAAACAGTTAACTCATCTGTCATTTAAAGACATTAAAATTTCGAGAGCTGGATGTGATGGATGTGATGTGCTGGATGTAGGTGTTGGATGAGATGTTAACTGGGTACCAAACTCTTCATCTGGGTGAGGACTGGAGTCATACCACTGTCATTCCCATTATGGGTGGTTTCTATGGATACGCTGTGATGGACAGTTGGGCATCAGAGGCCTGTATCCCTAAGCCTACTGGCTTCAGCCTGTTGTTATGGATAGCCACTGAGCTGAGTTAGTAATGTTAGATACTAATCAAAGAGCAGGGCAGTCTCTCCACAAAGAGCTGATATCCTACCCCTTAAGAGTCTCTAATGATTTTTTAATAAGGGGGGTAAGAACCCCTTCCCTTCCTGACAGAGTGGTACGATCTAGTAGGTCCAGTTGGTTACTGCTTGGTAACGGCCATGTGAGTGGCCCTCTCTCCAGTGCGAGCTAGACCTGCCTCAGGTCTGAACCGACCCGGACGCTGACAGCATCTGTTTCCACACACACCCAGGATCGATCAGCAGACAACAGGGGTGGGGGGTGGGGCATGATCAAGGACAGTGCTGTCACACTTTTAGCCACTAAACTGTACATGGTTGTATCCGGCAGATCTAACATGCTGAGCCCATATAGATCCCCACCATTAATCTTTAAAGAGCTGCGACCTCTGCACTGCTGGCCTAATGGGGGGAAGTTATGTTTAGTCGTATACATTTTTTAAGCAATCATAAAGGCTTAATGGGTCCTGTTCCTCTGCCCATTCCCAATGCATATTTTATGACCATCCACACAGACGCACAGTTCCTGCTAACAACAACAATCTTTTCTCCCAACGCTGGAGCAGCTTATTTTTCCAGAGAAATGTAGGTCACCCACAGATAAAAGGACTGAACCAGTGAAATAAGTGGACAGTTTCTTTCAAACTTGCAGAGTGGTGGGTTCTTCTGGGGTTGTTTGTGAGTTTGTGGAGTGACTGCGTTGCCGGGGCAACAGGAGGTCTGCACCGGATGGGGTGATGTCCATCCAAACAGCCTGCTGTTGGCATGTTGTGAGCTTTGGATGGAGCTATTCTGGTAACTCCGCCCCTGAGGTGCATATGCTTAGTGGATTGGACTAGCCCATGCAGTGAGGACTGGGTTATGGGGAATAGAAAGAGGGAACTTACTAGCAAACACATTTCTAATACGTTACATTATTAATAAATATTACATTAGTGAATATTACATTGTTAAAATATTACATTATTAACATGACATTATTATTCATGTTATATTACATTAAAGTTACATATTGTATTGCTAGTAAATATAAAAGGCAAGTTGAGCAGAAGGACTGGAGCAGCACACAGGTGTCTGACAGTGAAGGTCCAGTAGCTTCTGCCCTCTGGAGTTACAGGTAGAGCCAGCCACAGCCAGGTGAGAGCCCTGCTGTACCTGCCCAGGTCCCTGTCAGCCCCTATCTGTAATCATATTTTAGGGCCCTTGATTTGAGAGTCTTTCCTCAAATGATACAGTTACACATTTAAAAAGTAACAACTCTTTGCTGTGAAGATAGAAGGCTTCCATTTTGAAAAGCTCTTTATTTGTTTTAATAACTAAGAACACGAGCTAATTAGAAATCTATTCACTGGTTTTCTAACCTACTTCAGTCTATCTAATCCTCATATAAAACCCTGAACCCATTAGTCTAGCGCTCCTCTTGCAAATGAGGTTGATACTCTTTCACTTTATCAGTAAGTTCACCACATGTTAACAGGCAGACATGGGAGGGCCAGTCTTGCAGTGTATTCTGGGCACTGTAGCCAAGCAGAATTGTAAGAAGGGTAGGTCTACACTTAGTCTGAACTGAATTGTTTTGAAGACTCATGACTAGCAGATGAAATGGTCTGTCCCTCAGTCCCTCTTTAGCTTTTCAGTATGCATGCCTACTAAACTCCATGCTATGAAACAGAATTTTATATTTTGGTGAAGGTGTCATTTACATGAAGTGATATGATCATGTTACGAAAGCACAAACTCAGAATTGCTGTGGATTTGAAGTCACTTTAGGCAGTGTGGAGCCAAGAGTGTGCTACTCCCATCCTGAAAGACAGGTATTCCAGCCTGAAACACAGCGGCTCCCATAGTGAAGCGTCCTCCAAGGTCAGATGACATCGTGTTCCATTTGGCACAGAGACACGATGCTCTTAAGATAATCAAACGCGGCGGTGGAGATGTCACACCAGACACAATGACAAACTATTCACAGATCATATAACGGTTATTTTTAGTCGACACCTTCTCTTTTTAAATGTCTTGGAGTTTTTATGGATTGTGAAAGTTCAGAGGAAAAGTTTGAATGAAATACTTGCGTCGTGGTGTTCGAAACCGAACAAAGCTATCCTTGATGTTTGTGGCATTTATACACGTTTGATGAAAAAGTTCCTTTTGCTGTCACAAAAGATATGCTCACATTCGTAGCCTGCGAATGAAACGCCACTGCGCCGCTTTGGACATTTTTTGTTTCAAACCAAAGCAAAATGGGAATGTAAAGATCTTACCATATTGCCTTTGTAAACGGCAATATCTTCGGAAAAAAGGCCGATTTACATGGGCACTTTCCATGTTTTCCATGATAATAGATGAGCAAACATCGTAAAGAAATGGAGAGTTGGTAACTTGTTAAAAAGATTTTACCGTTCGTTGGTGTGAGTATAGCATCGGCAATGGAGTACCGGAACGCCGATCGCCATCGGAACAACCCTAGTACTAAGCAGCAAAATGTTCCATGGCAACATTTCCCTCAGGAGGAGGGTTTTGACCGGATTTTGGATTCGGGTGGTACACGCGTGTGTGCGTGTGGGTGGGTGTATAATTTTAAAGATCAATTCCATAACTCCATTTGTGACTGGGAGACTGTGGATTGGTTCGAGCTTGTTCATCTCACATGTGGAGGGAGCGCGTCTGTCCTTTCCTGAACCTGGAGGTCGAGTCAGACAGACCATGCTCCCTTCAGAATGACCCCAGCACCTCTGGCCACCTCTGCACCGCCTGTCCGTTGTTACAAAAGCTATGGCAGAGTGTCCATATTTAGTATGACTTTTTCGGTTTAATATCAGAGGTCGGGCTATCATTTGACCCAAATCAGTTGAAATGATAACAAGGTTACATGTCAGTATCGCTTGTGGTCGTTATTGGCTCTGTGTGGAGTTTCAGTGCACACTGTCTGCATGGCAGAGAGGCCTGCAGCTTCAGCACTGGCATTTAAGCTCCTAATGCTTTATTTCCTTATGTTGCACTGGTCGTGCTTCTTTGAGGCCATTGCTCGTATATATTAAACCTTTAGTGTTGTCTGCTTGGTTTTGGCAACATTTTTACAGAATGTATGAGTGAGTGATGTTTGGAGTTGTAAAATGTTTTGTGGAGGGCAGTTCTCGTGGTGAACAGTGAGGTTTTGTTGTCGGAAGTGGGTCAGTTCATCACGGGCTGACCTTTACAGTGGCCCGGTTCTGCAGTGAAGGTTAACTGCATAATCATCTTGCAGCACATGGATTCAGCAGCGCAACGCTGCTTTGTTTTAGAACAACACTACTTTAGTAAAGGCATGTGAATTTGCTAGCATATCTATGTTGTCTCCCTGCTTCCAATAGCCTATTATCTTGCCTTTCCCAACACATTATCCCTGGAGTTGATAATCCTCAAAAACATGATGACCCCCCAGTGAAGAGGAGAAGCATGTTCAGAGACTGTGTTTAGTGTGTCATGTGTACATGCTTGTGCACATGTGAGTGAGTGCATTTGTTTTGGTCTTCACTGTATGTGTGTGTGTGTCTGTGTGTGTTGCTCACGTGTTAGTTCCTCTGTGCAGATGTTAGCATGCTCCTGGCTGGCCTCTGTCTGCTGAGGGCAGGGTGAGAGATGTAAACTCAGCAGGTTCTGGAGCCTCTTCCTGTGGAAGGTGGTATGATGCACTGAGCGCTTTATTAATAATCCCATACTGGGGAATCCTGCGACAGCCTAATCAGACCAAGGCCAGTTTTAGATCAACCACATTGATTTGGAAGCAACCTCAGATATGCCAAGAAGAATGCTGGACAGATATGCATGCCCTAATTTAGTGCTGTAAGATGAAGCATGTCTCAGTGTCCCTCTGTCTCTCTATCTCAGTGCCTCAGTGTCTCTCAGTCTCAGTGACACAGTGCCTCAGAGTCTTACAGCATTATTGTCATATAGCCTCAGTATCTCGGTGATAGTGAGAGGAGTCTCACAGACAGGTGATGCATCATTAATGAAGATCACCTTTCCCTCCTCAGGCCATGACTGTACTACTACACATTCCCCTATGACTGTGTGTGTGTGTGTGTGTGTGTGTGTGTGTGTGCACAGTACAGTGAGCATGTTTGTGCATCTGCGAGTGTGTATACTATATTACAGTGAGTGTGCATGCACCTTAGTGTTTCCGTGTCTGAGAAGAACATTGTCTGAGATCAATATATACCTGAGTTTGCCGAGGCTAAAGAGAGGAAAACAGAAAGAGAGACAATTCAATGTTGGTATTAAGACCATTACCGCATCCGTACTTTTGCTGTTTTATATTCTATGTATTTTCTGTGAACAACCATTTCTACTTGTTGCCTTGGCCACACCCTGGAATTTAACAGTAATAAATCATGTTTAAATATTAAAAATATAGGAATGGATCAGCTGAGATGGAGAGTGAGGGAGAGCTGAGGAGAATTAGAAATGAGAGATGATGAGCCACTGAGAGATGGAGGCATTAAGACTGAGAGAGAGAGGTAGAGAGATTGAGACAGAGAAGGAGAAAGAGAAAGATGGAGAGTTTGAGACTAAGAAAGATGGAGACATTGAGACTGAAAGCGGAATAGAAGATTGGGGGGGTTGGGGTTGGTGTTCTCAGTGCCTTTTGGTCCATATCATATATACACACCATTTCCCTGTCAGCATAACTGCCACCCAGAATAGCCCCAGGCTTGTGTTTCTGTAATATATTCATTCCTACATAATGTCACCTTGTCTTTATATTTCTATTCAAATTCATAAGCATGCTGTGCTCATGTTTCAGGGCTCTATTGTGCTTGGCTAAATATAGCCATGTTTCTATATTTATCCATCGCTGTTCTCTTCTTTGATGTTTTCTAAAGCTGACTAAAGGATTTTCTTGGACCTGTCCTGCCTGACATTCATGGGACTGCAGAGGGATGGGGGCCCAGCTGCCTGCCTCAGACTGATAGAGTCTGGATAATACACTGATTAGCCATAATTAGAAAAACATGATAAACACCTTGTTTTACAAGCACATCTGAGCATCTCAGGCTATTGAAATTGCCTCAGTAGGGTTAGTGGGCAAAAATGGGAAAGGTCAGAGAGATGAATTGGACAGACAGACAGTCATTTCTGCAGATGTAGTACTGCCTGTGTTGTGACTCTGCTTGGACTGCTCACAGGCTGTGGATAAACCCACTCACTATTCCCCTCTCAGAACTAGGACACAAAAACATCAACAACCGTAAAATGAATCTCTCTGAACTGCAGTGTCTCAGAGCTGTTTCTGCTGGAGTATTCTGAGCCGAAGGGATGCGCTCTCATTTAAGGGGTTCATTCTCCTTCCTCAAATTTAAGGTTTTATTCTGTCTTTTCAAATGTAAGTTTCATTTTGTTTCCTCAAATGGACAGAAGTGAAGTGCTTGGACGGAGGGTAGCATGTGACTGACCTGTTGGACACTTGACACATTGCTGAAAATCACACTTACTACTGTGTAATTACACATTTCCACATGGTACATGTGAAATTTCATGTGTGACAGGATGTATGGAAGTGCGGCTTGGGGTTAGGGGTGAAGCACAGGGTTTGGAAAAGAGCAAGGACCACATTTACATGGAAAAGCCGGCTTTACAGGGGCAGCAGGATAGCATAATGGTAAGGAGCAGGGCTTATAACCGAAAGGTTGCTGGTTTGATTTCATGCTGGGGCACTGCCGCTGTGCCCTTGGGCAAGATACTTATGCCCGAATTGTCTTAGTAAATATCCAGCAATATAAATGGATAGCATGTATTCTATCCTATGTAAGTCACTCTGAATAAAAGTGACTGTTAAATGGCAGTAATATAGTGTAGAGCAATGAATGGAGTGTAGTTATTCAAACAGAAACGAGATGGTGTAATTATTTGTGCATGTAAGTCATGTGTGGTGTGAATTGGTGTCTTCCCTGAGCGTCCCTGTTTTCACTGAGCCAGCCTCAGGCAGGATCACAGCCCGGGTTCGAACAATAAACCTTCCCCAAGCTGTAATGGGCCTTGCTCTTTGCAAATGGCTTTTAAGCCAATTACTGGCCCATCTCATCTGTAATGGACACCAATCCAAAGAAGGATGAGAAGCTCTCTCCCTGGGGGGACAGTTTGAGAGGGGGAGAGGCTGCTGGGGTGTGCTGATATCACAGGAAGCAGGAAGTGTCAGTGGTGCATGCACTTGACCATGAGGACCGCTGATCCTGTGGATTCTGGGATCGAGTTTCACTCAGTATGAGGCCTAAATCGAAACCTGCGTCCCCACTGCAGCTCAAAGGAAACATGGAGGACAGTACAGCTTCATTACAAGTTTCTGTGATGCATAGCAGCAGAATCTCCAAGACCATGTGTTAATGAAGTCTAATTAGCATTCATTAATAAAGAGGTGGTGAGTTTGATTCATTGTGTCTGCCTTCTGTAAATGGGTCTCTCCTCTCATTCAGATCCTCATATTGGAAGCTATAAACTTTGAAGTCATTTTTTGTTTTAGGGTATAGGGCAACATTTCAGTCTTTTGAAGTTTAAATGTGCCTTTTTGAATTAGCAAGGGAAAAGAATAGTGATTTTCATTTTTGTTCATTGTATACAAGACGCTTCTTGATTTCTTGATTAACATTCGTGCCTTTACTATGTTCGTACAACAGACATACGCAGTCATCATACTGTGTTGTTTAAAATTAGATTTATGTGTTCCCTAGTGGAGAATGAATCATGCTCTGAATTGCTTGAGTCTTTGATGTTGTTCCATGTCTAATGACATTAATGTCTTTGTCACCCTCGCGCTTGCAGGAGTCCACAGAGAAAATCAAGAGCAGGCCATTTTTTAAAGAATCGTCTGTTTGCATACCACCTTGGTCAGAACATCCTCAAATGTTGACCTGATATGAAAAACATCTACCTGACAAGGTCCATTCTCCTCTACTAGTTTACTGCCTCTGTGAATCACGCACACGTACACACGTTCTTAGCCAAGCATATTTTTTAAAATCGTTCCCGGAGCGTTTTGGCTGACATTTTAATTTTTGTCTCATATGGAGCTGTAACCTGCTTGTGGATGTGATGCCAGCCTGTCGCCGGGGGAGATGTAGCAGAGCCCGACTTATCTGTTGGGAGCAACACAGAGATGCTCAAAGCAGTGCATGCTGGGAGAATAAAAACAAAGCATTGTAATTTGGATTATGTACAGCCCTGGAGGACCAGCTCTTCTGATCAAATGAAGATTTTCATTCAGACGGGAAGAAAAACTGCTTTTCATTGGTTGGTAGTGAGACTCCTCCCACATGTTCTGTGTGGGGTGAGAGAGCTGTGTCCCGCTGTGCATTGAGGCATTCAGTCCCATGATCCTTTGATGCTAGCAGCATGCTTGCAGGATCACATGGAACAGTAAATACCAAAAGGTGAGCACTGAATAATATCTCAGGTTATACTTATACATATACATAAATATATGTAGATATATTCACAAATACACAAATACAAACGCATATACAAATACATACGCAGCATATGTGTATCTACACTCACTGGCCACTTTATTAGGTACACCTTGCTAGTACCGGGTTGGACCCCCTTTTGCCTTCAGAACTGCCTTAATCCTTCGTGGCATAGATTCAACAAAGTACTGGAAACATTCCTCAGAGAGTTTGGTCCATATTGACATGATAGCATCCTTCAGTTGCTGCAGATTTGTCGGCTGCACATCCATGATGCGAATCTCCCGTTCCACCACATCCCAAAGGTGCTCTATTGGATTGAGATCTGGTGACTGTGGAGGCCATTTGAGTACAGTGAACTCATTGTCATGTTCAAGAAACCAGTCTGAGATGATTCGAGCTTTATGACATGGCGCGTTATCCTGCTGGAAGTAGCCATCAGAAGATGGGTACACTGTGGTCATAAAGGGATGGACATGGTCAGCAACAATACTCAGGTAGGCTGTGGCGTTGCAACGATGCTCAATTGGTACTAAGGGGCCCAAAGAGTGCCAAGAAAATATCCCCACACCATTACACCACCACCACCAGCCTGAACCGTTGATACAAGGCAGGATGGATCCATGCTTTCATGTTGTTGACGCCAAATTCTGACCATACCATCCGAATGTCGCAGCAGAAACCGAGACTCATCAGACCAGGCAACGTTTTTCCAATCTTCTATTGTCCAATTTCGGTGAGCCTGTGCGAATTGTAGCCTCAGTTTCCTGTTCTTAGCTGACAGGAGTGGCACCCGGTGTGGTCTTCTGCTGCTGTAGCCCATCTGCCTCAAGGTTCGACGTGTTGTGCGTTCAGAGATGCTCTTCTGCATACCTTGGTTGTAACGAGTGGTTATTTGAGTTACTGTTGCCTTTCTATCAGCTCGAACCAGTCTGACCATTCTCCTCTGACCTCTGGCATCAACAAGGCATTTTCGCCACAGAACTGCCGCTCACTGGATATTTTTCTTTTTCGGACCATTCTCTGTAAACCCTAGAGATGGTTGTGCGTGAAAATCCCAGTAGATCAGCAGTTTCTGAAATACTCAGACCAGCCCGTCTGGCACCAACAACCATGCCACGTTCAAAGTCACTTAAATCACCTTTCTTCCCCATTCTGATGCTCGGTTTGAACTGCAGCAGATCGTCTTGACCATGTCTACATGCCTAAATGCATTGAGTTGCTGCCATGTGATTGGCTGATTAGGAATTTGCGTTAACGAGCAGTTGGACAGGTGTGCCTAATAAAGTGGCCGGTGAGTGTATATCTATATCTATATCTATATCTATATCTATATCTATAGTTTCCGTTGTGTAATTTTTTTCTTTCCATATTTCCATATCTTCTATCTTGTCTTATGGCTGCCTTGACAATTTTTTGAAAGGTGTTTTACTTATTAAAGCGGCTATTATTGTTAAAAATGTTGTTTTAGTTTTTATGGTTCACTTTTTTATTCCACAGAAATATCTTTTATGATTGATGTTGTATTTATTAGTTGTGCACATGCAAATGCTATAGCAAACAGAACAGGAAGTGAATTGAGAGAAATGGAAGACCTGAAACCTGGGCATACGGAGTCTCTGCACATAAGTATGTGTGTGAGAGAGATGTTTGTATAAGTGTGTGTGTGAGAGAGAGATGTTTCTGCATTTTATGTGTGCGACATTGCTGAGTGAGGGCTCTGGAGGGGTGGTATTGTCTTTCTGCCTGTTACCCACACCTGCGAAGCTGTTCTATTTCAGAACCCCTGCAAATCTGACAGAGCTTCTCACGTTCTGACCAGCTGTACTTGACTCTCAGTATTTGTCCCTATATAATGTGTTTCTGCCAGATTATGTCCCTATCTAATTAGTCTCTAGCAAATTCTGCCCCACTTTTACATTTCTAATATAATAAGAAATGACCAGTGTGTCTGTAAAGGAAACTGACTGAGGGAACAGTCTTAATTTGTTAAAAGCACCAATAACAATATTGTTCTCTCTAGCTCTCATGTGAGACAGAAACATAGAGAAGGAAAATGTGTTCATGTTGATGAAAGACAAGCCCAGTGCGCCATGTCTGTGGGAGGAGAGGTTGACCTCAGCATTTTCCTCTGAAACGTCCAAGGTGACCCAAAGATACCCGATTCCACTCCATCCCTTGGGAGCCTGTATGGTTCTGCCTCATTTCCACTGGAGTAGTCCACTTGATGGGGGCACTGAGATGACCTCATCCTCCCCAGATCAGTCCATTTGGTGCCTAGTGGGGCCGGGGGAGAAACACACTGGCAAGAGAATGGCAGTGTGTCTGTGAGAGAAGGTCATCCCTTGGCCACATACTGACCTCTGATATCCTAAATCATTATTGCTGCTTCCAGGAGATTATAATTCAATACAGGTGTTTAGAGATGTGGCTCTTTACTGGAGGGCTGTGATGACTGAACTGAGATCAGCTTACACTTTGTTGTTTTTACTTTCTGAGTGACTGTAAAGACGCATTTCTCTGTACCCCGTGGTCCTCCTGGTACTCATGTGATTTGAAAGATACACGCTGATCGGAATGAGTGCCAACGCTTGCACCGCACCACAGAGACAGCTCAAGAAGACTCAGGAGCAGCATGCTTATTGTGTCTTTGCAGGGAGGAACAGTGTGAATCGAAAAGGCCCTCTTTCAGTTTACCGCTCTGAGGTGCGAAAAGCTTACGCATGCTGTATAGCGAGTCAGGGTTTCCCTACTTAAATCTCAGGTGTGTTTGCAGCTCTCTCTCCCTTCTGTAGTGTGTAGATAAGGTGGGTTAGAGAGGTATACTCTATGCTGCTCATCATCTCTCTCAAGAGGCCACTGTAGCACTCACTATGTGGAGTGCTCTCCTCATAGATTACTGTGATGTCATGAACTGTGAGTTGCAACAGATGGGTCATGGATTGTGAGCTGTTCATTAATGTGTCTACCACTTTCCCTGGTGTTCCACTTGGAGGGGAATTCCTTGGTTCTCTCATTCAGTGATAGATACAGCAGCAGGAATGGAGCACAATACAGGACTGGACAGAGGGCTAGAGGGAAAGGATACAGGACTGGAGAGAGGGGTAGAGGCCCAGGATACAGGACTAGAGATAGGGGTGAAGGGTTCTCTCTACAGGTATAACACCCTAGAAATCAAAACGGCAAACAGTTTAGCCTTTGGGAAATGCCAGCTGCTGAGCGACACTGCCGGGGGCCATCGCAGCTCCTGATTGGCTGATCCCCCAGGGATATTGTCATTCCAGAACTGGGTTGTTTATTCACTGGCCTGGAAACACCTGTGTACTTGTTATGCACAACCAGTCTCTCCCCGTGCTGTTTCTTCTCTGTAAACGCCAAAGAAGGTGGAAGAACAGACAGGACAGTCTGTGCTGTAAGCATTTACAGAGAGGACTGCAGTGTTAGTCGTCTGTAGTGTGATTAGTGTGATGTATAGTGCCTTCACACTGTTGTCTGTCCAGGTGGCTCCAGTGAACTCATGCCAAGGTTTTTCTCTTGTTTTCCTCCAGCTCTACATGCAATGATTTGCTGCTGACTCTTTTAGTTTGAGCTTCAGGTCAATGTGACCAGACCTTACTCTACTGTCTAGTCGCACACATCACCCCAACAGACAGAAAAAAACAGGAACAAAAGAATTGCTGTGAGAAAGTGCTGTGAGTTTCACTGATGTTATTTATACTCTCTTTCACGTAAGCATCCATTAGGCCCGCGTAGTGTACCAGGCAAAAGATGATGAATCATTCATGAAGGCGGTGTTATTGCTCAGCGGAGTCTTGGGGGTGGACAGGAAAAGGGGGTGAGGGGGCTTCAGCTGGGGGCCACGACAGAGAAAGTGAAAGATAGTAATCTATGCAGATGTATCATAACTCGTCATTTGTTATTATTTACGATTATTCATTCCCCTTATCCAGGGAACTTGGTATAGCTTTACATATCAATTTATAATGAAGCAATTCAATTCAGTTCCCTGCTTGAGTTTGTAGTGTTCTGTCTGTCTGTAGTGTTTGTAGTGTTGTGTCATATTGCTGCTCAGTATTTAATTTGTGTTGGACACTGGAGAATATTGCTTGTTTTGTGCTACAGCAAAGCCTCTGTTCACCTCCAGGACTGAGCTGCAGTGTCGTTAAGGTGCTGGGAGGAGTGGAAGCATATTTTAAGCTTGTTCAGGCCTGGACATGTCAAAAGGGGTGGAGCTGTGTGACATAAGGCAGTGTGACACACAAGAGGGCCAGACCGTACCAATTTCTGCCCCCTTCACTCTGCAGACCCCCACTCCCTGTGTGGACCATACTGGATCCTGTCCCCATCTCTGTGTGATGTCATAATTTACCTCTTGTCTCCTGGTGCTGGTGATGCTCATGCAGAAGTAGTCTGAGGACAGAGGGATGGAAAGAATGTCCTCTATACTGAAGTACTTGCTGTTTCTTTAAGGACTTCCTGTTTGTTGAAAGCAGAGGTGCCACAGGTGTGCCATGAAAGACAAATAATTCGGCACCTCTGAGGAGATGATTCCGGGAGATGTTGCTGAACAGACCATCACATTCTCACCCTCCTCACTCACACACAATAGCACTGGTTACATTGGTTTCCTTACTGTGTTGTGTTATACCAGATGGACCTCACTGCCATTATACACACTACACCAGACCCTCTCGCACCTTACTACTATAGAAAGAGATGCCTGGATGAAAGTTGCAGGGTGGCCATTACTCCGGAAAATCTCTAATTAATGGGAATAGGAAGATTTCTCATTTATTCTGCTCTGCTAGAATAGAGTGTGTGTGTGTGTGTGTGTGTGTGTGTGTGTGTGTGTGTGTGTGTGTGTGTTGGTGGGGGGTGTTGAGCAGTAGATGCATCTTTAGGGTGAGGGGGGAAAGGGAAATTGCAAGGTCAGGGAGGTAATTTATGGCCCACAATCCAGACCTTGACTGCTTCAGAGGGTGAAGGGGTGGATTACCTACCTTGACACCAGATGGTGGGTTTTTCAAACTTAATCAATTCAAACTAACAGTCCTTCTGTCATCTTTCTTTAATGCACTGTAATATGCTACATAAATGGCCCTGCTGTCTGCCAGTAGATTGACTGCACCCTGTGATTAAGAAATCAGCTCTAAAATCTGAGCAAAATTAGAGCAGTACTGATGCTGAAACTGACATGGTTTTTCATTTCTGCTTAAATATGTGTCTCTTTAAGTAGAAATGCTTTGTTGGCAGTCATATTTTCAGGGTTTATAACATTTAAACCTTTTAAGCCTTAAACTTTTTAAACAATTTAAATAAGAATTCAAGGGAAATCCAAGGACTGCAAAAAGAGAACGGAAATGGAGGAAAGAGCAAGGATAGCAAAGGAGGAAAGCATCTGTGGGTAAACAGCACCTGTGAGACGGGTGTGCATGAAGGGGTCAGCTTCTGGGGGTGTGGCTGAAACCGGCTTTGTGTTCTGTGAAAATCGGCAGTGATAAGAGAAGCCACCCTCTGCCCATGGAGCTGATCCCTAAGCCAAACAAGCTGTACACTCTCCGAGCCACTGTCCAGGGCCTCTCTACATAGCGCCCCAAAGTAGTGGGAACCCCACGATCCCCTGCTCTCTTTAGTGTCAGGGACTGGGGGACAGGGGGAAGGAGGGAGTGGGATGGGGGAGGAAGTTACGTTTTATAGACATGGAATGGCATCATCCATCTTATCCCTTTAATCCAGTCGGTGACAAAACCATACAGCTGAACGTGTGGTAAAAGGATAAATATGTCCCACCTTGATTTACCGTCCAATCAGCTGAGACCCCAACGGCCCCCGCCAAGCGTGAAAGACAGAGCGCTGTGCCCACCCTCACCTCCCCTCCTCTCCCTCCATCACCACTGCACCCACCCTCACCTCCCCTCCTCTCCCTCCATCACCGCTGCACCCACCCTCACCTCCGACTCTCAACCCTTAAATCAAGAATCCAAAACACGAGCGGAAGTGACACCATGAGAAAGAAGATGAGGAAGGCACGATGCTCAGGTAGGGCTGGCTGTACTGAGGCTTCGAAGCAGGGGATTCTGGGAGGATTTGAGTCTGATGCATTAAGCATCAGTGAGGCTGCTGGGTGAGGCTGCTGTTATGAGAGGGGCACTTGCTCATTCAAAAGGCATCTTCAGGAATCATCATTGGGATAAATAATTCCTTCTAGCTGCACAATCATGCAATATCTCTATATGTCTTTGTGCAGTTGGTCATCCCCCCCCCAACAAAATGCATCATGTGACCCTTTTTCACTGGCACTGGGGAAGTAGTTCATTGCCTACATGAATGCTACTTGTAACTACTAATGGCACCTATGACATGAAGGCAGTGACCATATACACAATTTGTGGGAAAGAGATCCACCCTGGGCAGGTTATGGCTGGACCATTACTAAGACACAACTCCAGACTAACTGCTTTTATTTATAACTGCTTCTATTTCTGCCCTGTATTTCCAGTGTAGTGAGACGACCACACCAGGCCCAGTGCCCACCCACAGTACTCCAGCGTTCCCTCACGAGCCCCTGACACTCTCTGACATGTACTGTAAGTGCTGAGTGAATATTTGAAAGCACTCTGTTTTTTAAAAGGAGATCAAGTGAAAACACAGCTGTGTTAATATTTAATCCAATTTAAAATATGAATTTTGGTCCTGTTGGACATAGCGATAGCAGTTTTCGTCATTGCAAAGAGGTACAACGAAAGAGAAAGATCACCTGACTTTTGAGTTGTTCAAGCCGATAAAGTGGTGGAACCAATAGAATGGTTCTACTACTCATACCCCACACGACGTCATTCACTGGATTCTGAGAATCCCTGACGCTCCACCAAGCTGAAAGAGAGGCAGGTACTGCTGATTCTGCCTCATATCTTGATTACTTGATTGTGGTTGTTAATTGGACAGGAACTTCAATCACCTCTTATTTCAGGTGTTAATCAGATGGTTAATATGATAAACAGAGCGGCATGCCTGGGTGTTTTCAGCGTATCGCTGCTTTAAAAGTTTCTATGTTCTGGGCATAAAGAAAAATTGAAGTCATGATTAAACGTATTTTCAAAAGCTGAGCGCTCCAGTTAAATAAATAAATGCTTATCTGGTTATACATTCACACAGATGGCAAGGTATACAGTATTTATAAACGCGTTTCTCTGAGACGTTGCAGAGCTGTCAAAAACGCGTTTGTCGGAAATATTGCAGAGAGTTTCTAAGCGTGTTTTTCGGAGACGTGTAGCGGTTTTGGTGAGCTATATGGGTCCAGTGTAGGAGATCAAGCAGTACCTCCTCGTTTCTTTCTGAAACACGTGTCACTGCTGCAGTGTCCCCATGACGACCACGCGCAGCCCAGCTCCCTTTGACAGATGTGAGGAACTTTGCTTTTTTATCGCTGATTTCTGTGACATGCGATTTCCAGCACTGCGGCTGTGCGATAATGCTGGGGTGTTGAAACAAACGACTAATTAACTCTGAAAGCTGGCCCGCCAGCCGTGGGCTCAAACTGCCAGAACTACACTGTACCGAAACCTCCGCTTTGATCGCTTCTGGATTTTAAATTCATCCCACGCGCGCGCGCGCCTGTGTGTCCCTGTGTGCGTGTTTGTGTCTTTGTGTGAGAGAACCTGTGTTTTCGTACGTGGTGATGAACGTTTGGCATATTGGTCACTGTAAAAAAAATGCGTTGGGGGCTCTGGGTAACACTGCTCATGAGCAGTGTCAGGCATCTGGAAATCAACATCTGGAGGATATATCTTCACTACTGTCAGACAGGAGACCTCTGAAGATCAAGGTTACTAACAGTCAATCCAGCACATATGAGTTAATATAACACTCCTAAAAGGACTGTCACAGAGTGTAATCTGTCAAAACGTAAGGCTCTGAAGGTGATTTGGAGGTCAGCATCAGCACTGTGAGCCTGTGTGATACTTGGTCATGGTCTGGATGCTAAGCTTGCTGTATGGAACAATCTCTGTGTTACTGAGGGAATTAAGTCGCTGGTTGTCTGATACGCCATTGCCAAGGCTGAGCTTTGTCTTATTAAAGAATTAAATGAACTCTGGTTCTGTAGATACGTGCTCCTCCTTTACACGGGGAAATTTAACTGTCCTGGTATTATTCAAGAGGGTGGATTTGTTGTTCAGGAAGGTGAATAGCTTTTGTTTTGAGCCAGACAGAAGCTGAAGATTCTTCCCGATGACTGCTGCCCGTTTGGCTGGACTATGTCATTATATTGCATTAAATGTCATATCTCTTTTGTATTTCTGCATGTATTTTATAAAGGATTGTAGCTTTGGTAGGCGGTCCAAAGATGACACATTTTTTCTGTTTGAGGCTTGACGAATTTTAAACCTTTTTCAAAGGGTCTTACAGAAGGTTTTAAATGGATTGGATTATATGACTTTGCAACAGCGGGGTTAAGGGAGGAGTTTTGACAAAATAAAGATAATGCACAGTGAGGGAGGGACAGCTGAAGTGCTGAAGTCCTTGAAACAAAGACATTTTCTCTGGAGGGGAGGAGGCATGAGGGGGCAGAGGAGGAACAAGGAAGGTGGCACAAGGGGGAGCAGCAAGTTCTAACACACAAGAGTGGGGGGTCAGCATTACGGAACACCTACTGAAGGCAGCAACTCTCTTGTTTTCACCAGACCCTGTGTCCCTGGCCACACCCCCTCCAGATATGAGTCATTTCTTTTATCTCCACAAATGTTACAAGTATTCTTCTGTGTGACATGTGGACCTGGTTGTCATGGCATTTCAAATTTTTCCCACATCGTTTCTCATCCTTAGCAGTTCTTTAGCCAGGAAGAGAAGGCATCTAGATACTTCTCCACCTGAAAAAGAGACTCTCATTTCTGCTCTGTACATGTTTTTGTCCTCTGCGTGTATGTGTGTGTTTGTGAGTGTCCTGTGTTGTGTGCCTGTGTATGTGTGAGTGCTGATTTTTGGCAGTGTATTGTACCACAGTGGCCATTGTTCAGAATGGGGATGAAACGGTTACCGGTTTCACTGTAAACCGCAGTAAAATTCCCGATGGTTAGTATTACCGTTTCAAATTTGAATTATCATGAAAACCACGGTTGATTACCGCGCTTTGAAAAACTCACGTTAAATACTGTTAAATACAGCATTTACGTCTCCCAGACACAGAGGCGCAAGCGCAGCATGCAAGGTGGGTTTGTTTTGTGTCAGTGAAAACGTGACGGAAGGCAGTGACAGCGACAGAGATTTTTCAGCCTTCTAAGAGGACTAAGAATGAATTCCGTGTACCTTTGTATTTGCATATTCTTGAAACAGAACACTGTTTAGACCAGTTTATTTCCTCCTTCTGTATGAATTTTCCAGCGTAACTACGATGTGACAGCATTATTTGTATTTGTCTGCAGTTCAGTAAATAGTTGAACTCTTAGGAAGTCTTGAGTCAATTAGCCTACTTTGCTGTCAGGCGGAACTGAACATTGGAAAACATTTCTATTTAATATGCCCTCTTCAGCATTATCATGATATTCTGAAATGACCTACAAATTAGCCTATCTTATACCAAGACTTTTAGAAAACAACATGCACAAGCAGACTCGACTCTTCCCTTTGCGGTTGATTTGCGAATAACGCATCCTTAGCGTCCTCACTGGGAAATTCACGTCTTCCTTACAAGCTCATTGAAGCAACTGGAGCCGTGCATGGGAATGTTGGACCAGGTAGCTTAAGTTTTGCATTTGAAAACACATATCTGCACTTCATTTTAGAGTGTTTTTGTAGCCTGAGAAAGTAATGTCATCTATAAAAGACATAGTAGACTATTGTACAATTCATTGTCTATGTTATTATTTTAATGTTTATGCAGATAAAAAGCTGCATAGTGCTGTTAATTTTTTGTGTTTTTCAATATAAAACTTGGTGAAATGATTTCAGTTTGTGTTTCAGCACATTTTAACAATACCGCGATAATACTGATAACCGTGATAATTTTGGTCACTATAATCGTGATATTAAATTTTCATACCGTTTCATCTCTAGTTCAGAAAGAGCACATTCAGTGTGTAAATAGAATCTGTGAGGGCCCAGTGTTGGCTGTGACTGTGGTGTTTACTAATAACCCTCTTTTATGTGTCTGGTGTGTTACAGCTATAATGTAACCATGGCTATGATATTTCCATTCCATCCACAGTCCATTTGCTGCGAGATGTGTTCCGTGTTCGCAGTTGTACTGACCGTGGTGAGCAGCACTGAGTTGCAGCCAGGGCTTAAACATGAGGCTGAAATAAATGAGACTGGAGAAGTCCTGCATGGTGAAATACAGCCACAGCATTCACTGTGCGTGTCTGCTGAGCTGTGCGATCTGAGACTGCTCTGTTTGTTACGGGCTTGGATACGTCAATCGATATGACCCGATTAATGGGGTCTCTCCATGCTCTCTCTGCAGTAAAGACGACACCATTACAATGTGCTTATTGTCAAATCAGCAGGGTAGACACTTGTTACGAGACTGCCGTGAGACAGAGTGATTTTCAACCACCCCTGAAGGATGGTTAATTCACAGTTATACAGATGGACAGCACTCTGGAGGTCCAGAAGATTCTGTAGGGGCTATCTGTGGTTGTGTTAGTGTAGGAGCTGTCTGTGGCTGTTAGTGTAGGAGCTGTCTGTGACTGTGTTAGTGTAGAAGCTGTCTGTGAGTGTTAGTGTGGGAGCTATCTGTAACTGTGTACATGTTGCAGGTGTCTGTGACTCTTAATCATTTTAAAGTGGGGATTTGAGATTTTATAGAACAGTGTGAGATTGTTTTATCCTTTTTTGACACATAGAGGCAATTGCACTTGCATTAAATCATATTATTCACTGTAATACAGTCAGTGCCAGAGATTATGCACTGTAGTACAGTCAGTGTCAGAGATTCCTCACTGTAGTACAGTCAGTGTCAGAGATTATTCACTGTAGTTGAAGAGGTAGATTACCTCCTGGGTACACAGCTCAGAAGAGTGGGTGGCTGAATGGTTCAGTGCAGCCTATGATGCGTTTATGTGATATGCGCCTCTCTGAACCCTCTTTCTTAATGTGGGTCATTTTTCAGATGTCCATCATGCTGTGACTGATTTTGCCTCCTTCCAGCCCATGCTGTTAACTCCTTCCATTCCATGCTGTTAAATTGTGATCAGTAATTACTGACTCCCAATAAGATCAATATGGTTAGTATGGTTATTCTCTGAGGTCAGTGTCCCTGAACATGCCTAGCTCATTTTTGTACGGTGGGAAATTTTGGCTTAGGGGACTGGGGGTGGAGCCGAGGGGGTGAGGGTGCCTACCTGGATGATGAAGTATGTGTAAATGTACAGGTTATGAGGGGTGAGATGGGTGATGGCTGAGCTGTGGTCTGTTTTCATTCTTTTAGAGAGATACAAAAGGCCAGTTCCTGCTGGATCACGTCTGCAACCACTACAGCCTCCTGGAGAAGGACTACTTCGGCATTAGATATGTGGACTCTGAAAAACAGAGGGTGAGTGAAAAGTCCTGCGTAGGGCATCAGATTTGAGGACTCATCAGATTTGAGGACTCATAGTCACTGCTGCAGCTTTTTACTTCCATACACCTGTGTAAACCTGTATACCTGTCCCTCTGTATACCTATCTCTCTGCATACTGTATACCTGTCTCTTTGTACACCTATACAACACAGAGCTGTATAGAGGTCAATGAAATGAAACAGAGTTCTGCAGGGAGAGAATGCACACACGCAGACACACACGTGCACATGCACACACACGCACACATACACACACACACACACACACACACACACACACACACACACACACACACACACAGATATGTACATACGTACACACACAATCACACACATGCAGATCCATCTTTCTGGCTGAAGTGATGATTAAAACCCGATTGAAAGCTACCACTATCCCTGAGGGTTACTATGGTGAAAGCATCATGATGGGTGAGAAGATTTCAGGGCCATTTCCCTTTGTCCAGAACTTTCCCAGAATGCACTGTGGCAGGGGCCTTAAATATTAAAGTCTTTTACAATGCAATATTAATGCTTTTATGAAGAAACACACACTGCTTCACCCAGGAGACCATAACAGAGGGTTGAACACAGTGAATGTTGGAGGGCTGAACACTGAAAATGTTTGAGGGCTGAACACAGTGAATTTTAGCAAGCTGAACACAGTGAATGTTAGAGGGCTGAACACACTGAGAAGCAGCATGTGTAACTGCTGTAGGAACAGTTGTGTGACTCACCACAGAATCTGAGTCAACACCCTCAGAATGCAACCTTAAAATACCCTTCAGATGTACCCTCAAAACTCAACACTGAAAATCTGCCCTCAAAACTCAACACCCTGGATATATGCCCTCAGAACCCTACACCCTGCAAATAAGTCCTCGAAACACAACACCCTGGATGTAAGCCCTTAGGACTTGCTGTGAAAGGGGGAGGACTGAGATGGAGGGGTTACTACAAGGACTCTTTCTGCAGATTGATGCGTAACACACACCTGATTAGCTGGCAGGCAAGATTACCATGCCTACAGCCTTGTTTTTGCACATGGTTTAGTAATAAAAATATACACAGTAAATTAAGAATGAAAAAAGTTTCAAAATGTAATCCTCTCTAAAGATGTGTGTCTTTCAACCTGATCACAGCTGCATTCCATAATCTTCAACATGAATATTTTTGTGGTGGAAGGATTTGTTCAGCTCTTAATTAGCTTTCATGGGAGTTTGAGTAGTTATTATTATTCACTTGTCTGCAGTCTCTCTGAATGCAGGTTGTGAAATTCCTTTTGCCTGTTCCCATGCCTGTGGCGCCCTAGGGTGTGTCTCCCTCACTGGCCCCCACTACAAGCCCTGCCATGTGGCTCTGGCCTTTTAACCACTAACATTCCCAGAACTGACCGGCTTCCATCAGGACCATCAGCAGAGTGGAGTTTCTGTCAGGATCAAAAGCCTGCAGACACTATGGCTACGGTCAAAAATAACTGACACTCCTGAGGATAACTGACACCCAGTATAAACTGATGCTCTGCTGAGTAACTGACACTGTAGTGTGACTGATGTTCTGTGCCACTGACACTTTGTAGAGTAACTGACGCCGAACAGAGTGACACTCTGTAGAGTAAGTGACACTCCTGTCTCTGTTTCTCCCCACAGCACTGGCTGGAGCCCAATAAAAGCATCGTGAAGCAGCTGAAATGTAAGTGTCTCTGATGGGAAAGGGTGGGAAACAATATGCTGTCATAATAGAACCTCTCATCCTCACTGCAAGTGCACACACACAGTATACACACTTTCTTTCTCTCTCTCTCTCCCTCACACACACACACACACACACACACACACACACACACACACACACACACACACACACGCACACACACACTCACAGTGTGCACCCACACTCAGCTGACCTGTGTAACATCCTCTGCAGATAAGCAGGGTGTCCCCATATTCCCCAGCCTGAAACCTGAGGCACATTTTTAAATTCAGCCCCCTTTTCCATCTTGAGAGGCATGTTTTGCCTAGAATATTAGCGAACACTTCTTCAAGGATTCTGTTTAAATGAATATGAAGCCAGTGTTGGTGCATAAATAGGATTTAGCAGATTTGCATGTTCAGTTCTTATTTTAAAGCTCCATGAAGTAATCAATCTTCTCCCTCTGCATATATTAATAAGAATCTATTACTCATGCATTTAGACTGGGCTTTGAAGGAACATGTGCAGAGAGATATAGAGACAGAGAGAGAGAAGTGAAGAGACAGAATGAGATGAATTGGCTTTAAATGATCGTGTTGAGGGAGAGTGATAGAGAGAGAAAGCCACAGAGAAAGAGGACAGTTTTAAAAGAACATGTGCAGGAAAGTGGGTGGAGAGAGAAAGAGGCTAGAGGAACTATACTGTATGGAGCAGGAGTGTGTGGGGGTATGTTGGGTATATAGGAGGGATATGGGGGTGCATTGGGTACAGAGCAGGAGTGTGTAGGGTGTATTGGGTGTATAGGAGGGGTATGTGCGGGTGTGTTGGGTGTGTAGGAGGGGAGTGTGCAGGAGTGTTAGGTGTATGGGAGATGTATGTGCGGGTGTTGAGAGCTTGCTTTTTGTTAGAGTGAAGAATTCTTTTTATGCAAGCATTCCTTACAGCAGCTCCCTGTAATGCAATCCAGTCTGGGAGCTTTAAGGAGATGTGAAGGTGTGTGTGTGTGTTTCTAAGGGGGTATTATATTTTTGGTGCTCCTTGAGGCTTTGTCTGACTTGCCATTTCATGTTATTCCATGTTAAGTTTTGCATGTGACTCCCAGCTGGGTGGTGCAGTGTTTGCAGTGTTTTACTATGCAACAGGTGGATGGCAAATATGAGCGCTTCAGTCATCCAGGCAGTAGCTCTCACTGTCTCAGAATGCCCCAGTGGAGTCACATGGTCCTTTTTAACCCAGTGTGTCAACAAATTTCTTTCACTTATGCAAACTTTTTAATTGACTGACTGTTTCAGTTCTTAATGCTCCCATTATAGTCCAGTATAGCCCAGTATAGCACAGTATACCTCCATAACCCAGAACATCCCTATATAACCCAGCATAGCCACATATAACACTCTTCCCTTACTGTAGCCTGAAACATGGAGCTGATCAAATAAACCCTCATCATTCTTCCTTAATTCCCCACTTGTGTTTGTATTTTGGGCTTGGCGCTTCAGCATTGGGTTCTTAAACATTTTAGCTTTCTTCTTCTATCATTCTTTTTCTCTCTCACTCCTTTCTACTGCAGTCCTGCAAGAAACGTTAACAGCTTCCAGAAAGTGGCTCTGGTCCTGTGTAAACTAAAATAAATGGCTTTGTATCATCCTACACAAACAGGCACACTGAGAAGTGAGAGTGATACTGGTGTGTATATATGGATATACAGTATAGCGACACTATATATGTCCCTTTTACGCAAAAGGTCAGTTTTCTTCATATGCTGTTGAGAGCTGATCATGTTGCTGCAGACACAAATCAGTTTAAACTAATTTTAACAAGGGTATGGGCATTACTTATTTAAAATACAGTATTTGAAAATAAGTTATGCATATTTATAGTGTTTGCATAAGGATTTTTCAATGGCAGGGCATTGTGTGAATAGTCAGGGCTGTAAACAGTGAGGGAAGTTGGTGGAGCAGCTTGGTAAAGGGGTTTGAGGTGAACCCTTGCATGCCAGCAGTGACGAGGCTCACCTTCATTGCCCTGCAGTCAGCCTCTCTGCTTCAGCACACACTGCTCCCCACATTTCACAATGAGTTACAATGATGCTCATTAATGTCGGTTTGCTCAGGTGTTGTGACTCACTCTGTCTTTCTCTCTGTTTGCACCTCTCTGCTCTTCTCTCACTCTGTCTTTCTCCCCTCCCTCTCTCTCTGTCTCTCTCTCCCCTCTCTTCCCTCTCTGTCTCTCCCTCTCTCTCCCTTGTTGTGCTTCAGCCCAACAGCCATATACCATGTGCTTCAGAGTGAAGTTCTATCCCCACGAGCCCATGAAGATCAAGGAGGAGCTCACCAGGTACGTCTCTCCATCAGGTCACCAGGTGTGGCTCTTGTATAGCTTGGCAGGTATACATCTTTTCTAGCCCGGCAGGCTCCTCCAGTTCAGCAGGTACATGTCTCCTCTGGCTGCCCGGTGAGGAATCACATGGCACAGAGTAGTTGGTGAAGTCAGAGGGGAGAGACAGGCACAGCAGGAGAGAAATAGAACAGTAGGATGTCCTCAGCAGGCCTGGTTTGGGTAATCTCACATCAAGGGAAAATAAGCATAACTAACTCTTTGACTGGAGCTGCTGGTTTGTGATGGAGTAGGCTCCTCCTGTTCCAAATGAATCTGGACCTCATTGGTCAGGTGACAGTCACTGATGTGTAGGTTTGCTCTGCTCCTGCTATGTGTCATTGGTGCCATTTCCTATATGGTTAGCTGGTGAATGGGCATGTTCTATGAGTACTATGAGGCTAATGTCTGACAGATGTCAGTCCATTGTGTTCAAGAGTGTCTGGGACCAGATGATGTTGAGGAACGTATTGAGAGAGACAGAGAGAGAGACAGAGACAGAGACAGAGACAGAGACAGAGACAGAGAGGAGAGAGAGGAGAAAGAGCTAGGATGCCTCCCCATTTGCTCAGGGACTTGGCGGGCTGGGTTGGGGCCATGGGGAGCTACCTACAGGCCCAGACTGGTCACTGTGATCACAGGCTGCTGGTTTTCTCCCAGCTCACAGTTCCCCCCAAACACATACGACTGAAAGGCATAACAAGCTGTCTGTGTGCTCATTAAGACTGTAATCATAATTATGATTGTAATTATACCTGAATAGCCTGTTACCTTGCACTTGCACTCAGCACACAGTGGTGTGAAAAGAGACTCAGGCCTGCTGGAGCAGAGTTAGAGCAGAGCCAGAGTAAAGGTGGAGTAACCCTGGTGTATATGCTTTTTACAATTTTACCATGCAACTGCCTAATATGACCAATAACTCTGTAATGAATTACATAATACTGTGTAATGACTTAATCAATGACTGCAGAAAGACAATGAGAAACACCTCCTAATTCCCGAAAATACGTTATTCCAAACATTATAACACCATACTCTAATGTTGGTCCAAGGTATCACTGATGGGAGGAGACTGTTCATGTCTTAGTTTTCGCTAGATGGAGCATGGAACAGCTCTCATACCATAGACAGGTTCATTGTGTGTGGAGTGGTTGTCATTGTTTATAGAGAGGTCCTCATCATTTGTAGAGCCACCATTATCTCTGGAGTACCTCTGGATTGTTGAATGACCCTTCCCTGTTTGTTTATACTTTAACAGTGTTTGATGTCCTCATTTGATTATGACACCATCACAACTGCCATGGATTATGTCAGAGGAGCAGGGACACTGTGACATAAAACAAAGTGCATGCTGGGGAAACCCTCATTGTCTGAAGGAATGACTGAATAAATGCAGAGGTAAACACTGCATTTTGAGGCTTGTGATGTTGCTCAGAGCCTGTCTTTGGAAAAATGCACTGGAGTGTGAGGACTGTGATCGTGAAAGGGTAATAAGCTGATCATTAATAGGTGAATTCAGATCTGTGCTGATGCTAGCATGTGCTGAGCAGCCTCCTCTGTGAGCCATTTTACTGGCAATGACACATTTGCGCTACCATTTTAAGTGCTTTCAAAGACTTGACATTAAACACAACTAGAATTGTATTGCTGTGTTTCTGTTTTTTCCTTTTGTGAGCAGTATTTCATCAGTCTCAGTCTGTAAATCTGAGCTGTTTATGATGGGGACACTGGTCTCTGTGATGCTGCTCTGAGACCTTTGCAATCATGGTGAACTTTTCAAACTACCGGCAAAACTCTGTACTTCATGTAAAATAAGGGTTCAGTGTGTTGGTGTTTGGATCTGTCACGGAGGGGTCGTCAATGATTCGAGCCACAGCTTTTTGCTTTTTGACGATGCATATTATGTAAAGGATATGATCAGTTTGACAATTTGAGATTTTAAAAAAATTGGTAAACGAGTTAATGTGTGACTTCATGCCAGTGATGAGGAAAGCCTTTCCCCTCTAATGTGAACTTTACTGGAAACCTGCTCAGATTTGGTGGCTTGTTGGGTTCAACCGATGTGAGACAAAAGATTGCAATGGACATTGTTATGAAAATATTATTACAAAAACTATTATATTGCAATAAACATGTGTGAATCTGCACTGTAGTAATAATTAAAAACACATTAATGATGTAGTAGAACCGTAATTGTCAGGTTGGAGGCACTCCTGATCAGATGGGCATGTGAGTCTGAGCAGGATTCTGGCATGGTCCTCTGCGGCGCTGCACAGTGACGGACAGCTTGTTGGTGCTGGCAGGAGCAGTTATCGTTACTGTGAAATGCCCAGGACACTACATACACACGTTCTGTGCTGCTCAGCCGATGTGCTGTTTCTGTGCGCGCTGAATGCGAGCTGAGCACTCAGTTATTCATCACAAAGTCAATAATAGATGGAGCTTCAGCGCTGGGTCTGCAGGCATCAAAGAGCGCGCGGGGTGGAGGGAGAACAAGCGCCGCTCTCTCTAATCCCAGACTTCAGTCACACAGCTGGGCTGTGTTGCAGACACACTCCCAGCCAGCCCTGTATCCTCATTACCCGACCTTTTAATTGGATTGGCTGTCGTTCCTTGATGAAACCCTCCTCTGTAAGAGGAGAACAAGCTCTTGCTTACGCATGGTGGTGTAACACCAGGCCAGGCTTCTCACAGCAGCCTCACCGTGATTGCTCCTGTCCAGACCAGCCGCACTGTAATTGGCCCTGTTCAGACCAGCCTCATGGTGATTGCTCCTGTCCAGACCAGCCGCACTGTAATTGGCCCTGTTCAGACCAGCCTCATGGTGATTGGCCCTGTCCAGAGCGGACAAGCTGTGATTGATTCATCACAGGCTCTGTGTGATTAGCACATTGTTAGTTGAAAAGTCGGGAGCAGAGGAGAGTAACAAACTCTGTCAGTCCCTGACCAACTGACCCATTGCCATGGAGACGTGCATGCTGACTGAGGCGGGGGATGGGTGATTTAACAGCACAGAAGGGAGATCCATTCAAGGCCTCCTGTGAACAGTGACACAACATCTGATATTGATTTTGCCATCTTTTCTGTGACATATAGGACTATAACCCTCTTATGCACTTCTGTTAGTAAATCAGCCTGCAAATAAATCACATGCAATGATGTACAGCTTTCCATCCCATTATTTAGTCACAGAACAGTGTGCTCTGATGATTCTGGTAATGACGAAGGTGATTATGAAGATGGTAAGCAAAACCGTTTTGTAAAGCTATTCTGTGGGAAATGCGGTGCACCCTCTAGTGGCAGCAATAGGTACGACACAGTGAACTGGAGCATGTAGGTGGTCTCTTTCTTACATTACATTGCATTTTGTCACTAAGCACTTATGCAGAGTGACGTACAAGATGGGAGTACATTTAATGTAACATTTACACTTTTGACATCCAGTAGACCCTTTTATCCAAAGTGACTCCAAAACCAAGCACAAAGGGCATCCAATGAAATGACATGAAATGTTACAGAAGCAAGGACACCACCATGACAAACACACAAGGCTGAGACACAGCTTGTGTCCTTGAGATGCAACAAGACTCTTGTCTTTCCAGGTATCTCCTCTACCTTCAGCTGAAGAGAGATGTGTACCACGGCCGCCTGCTCTGTCCGTTCGCAGATGCAGCATATCTGGGGGCATGCATTGTGCAGGGTAAGGCTACATATCAACCTGTCCCCTCATCAAAACATTCTGTGTGCACTTATAGCATGGAAATGCATCATTTGCATTGTTTGTTTCAAAATCCTTTAAACATATGGCCATATATATTTACATTTATCTTCATTAATTATTTTAAGAATAAACTAGAATGACATACTGTATGTGAAGGTTCAATGAGATGATCCTTGCCATGTTTGCACAAGCTCCTTGGTGGTGGAAATGCAGTTTGCATGAGTTTAGCTTAAACACGTTCCTGTCCTACCCTTTGAGTGTGTGGGGGAAGGGGAACTCCCAGGTTAGGGGTCCCAGCAGGTCATTCTGGCTAATTGGTAAATCCTCAGATCAGATGAAGGCACTAGCACCAGAGGGAGGCGCTTATTCAGGGAGGCTTTCCGTAGAGCGTGTGATTGGACACCAAAGATCTCCCGTTATCTGCTGCTCTAATTAACAACAAGAGTGGCCCTTTGTCTCTTGCCTCTGTCTCATTCAGTTTTTAATTAATGCAGTCGGTGGCCGGCCACACTCTAAATGATTTTCTAATGAAGCTGCTGATGTCTGATGCCGGGTATAATATCCCTCCTGTACCAGCTGAATTGGGCGATTACGACCCGGAGGAACACCCTGCAGATTACATCAGCGAGTTCAGGCTCTTCCCCAAGCAGACCCACAAACTGGAGAGGAAGATCATGGAGCTCCACAAGACCGAGCTGAGGTAACAGACACAGCTCACCTGCAGCTACCATACCTCACCTGTTACATAACATACAGTACCAGTCAAAAGTTTGGATACACCTGATCAAGATAATGGCAAGCATACATTCAAAGACATTCTGATGTAAAGATGTACACTTAAATTCTTGAAATTTGTTTATTAGACAGATATAAATAATGAAGTTGATGCCTATGTATGAATTTCTTTCCAAAAAATTAATTTCAATACATTTTTCTGGCTACTTTGAAGAATCTAAACTATAAGATTTGATTTATTTCATACTCTTTTGGTCACTGCATAATTCCATTTGTGTTATTTCATAGTTTTGATGTCTTCACTATTATTCTAAAATGTGCACTATAGTAAAAATAAAGAAAAACCTTCTATGAGTAGGTATGTCCAAACTTTTGGCTGGTACTGTACCCCAGCTGACAAAACCACACCACACATGTTACATAACATATCCCACCTGGCAGGACCAAACCTCACCTTTTACATAGTAGATCCCACCTGACAATACCACATCTCACCTGGGGACAACTGCACCTCATGTGACATCCCACCATACCTGGTACCTACAGCACCTCACCTGCTACCTATTGCATGTCAACTGATACTGCTGCACCTGACCTGATATCTACTGCACAGACCCTGATAAGTATCCTCCAGAATATGACACCACAGTGATTTAGAGCCTCTAGAGCCACTGTTTCCCAGCATTAGTCTATTGCTTTTTAGATTGATGATTGCATTCAAAGCGCCAACTGTCTATCACAGAAAGCTGCGTCATGGCTGCAGTAGCCAGAGAGCACTTTCATTAACTCTGTCTATATTAGTGCTGTGAGTACCTGTCACCTTCTGCATTGTCTCTGTGACAGTGACCGGTGACAGTGGCTTTTCCTCTGAGGAGAATCTGACATAGACAGGTCTTGCAAGGTGTCTGCTTTAGTGTCCTGGTTGTCCATGTTGTCATTAGTTTGTGTAACATGATATATATGACAATCTATGTATCCTCCCTACCTCCAGGGGGCAGTGTCCTGCACTAGCAGAGCTTAATCTCCTCCAGAGAGCGCACACATTGGAGACATATGGAGTCGATCCTCATCCCTGCAAGGTATCCTCAATAATCGGAGTCGATAGTGGGGAAAGGTTGTAAATGATGAAATCATCTTTTTGGGATAGTTGCTGAAGGATACTTCACCACTCTGATGTTACCTAGCAGCACTGTAATACTGCAAAGCTGTACTACAGTGGTGCTGTAAATACTGCAGTACCATAGCAATGTAGTCCTATTGTGCTGTAGTTGTGTAGTCATGTTTTGCTTTAATACTGTAGTTCTGTTGTGCTTTAGTATTATAGCGGTGTTGTGCTTTAGTACTGTAGGACAGTAGTACTCATGTTTAAGATACTAGTAAGCACTGGTAAGAGACAATTGTTTGTTGATTTTTGCATGGTCTGTAATAACTCTATAAATAGGTCTTTCAGGATTCAATGACTTAGTTTCCAACATAAATTTCTTTGTCATTACACTGTCCTCTTGACTCCTGGGGTAATGAATATTGATGTTATTTGATCATTCATATTAATGTTATCCATTGCACAGCTGCAGCTGAAAGGTCAGCCTCTGCGGATGTGAGCTACATATGGTGGCAGTGATAGATGTTCTGCTCTTAAAGGGCTCGGCTATTCCTGTGCATCACTGTACATGTGCTGATTAATACAATTTTTTCATTTCATGCATGAGAATATTTCTTTATATTTAACACACATCACAAAGAGAGCTGATGAGAGAGAGAGAGAGAGAGAGAGAGAGAGAGAGAGAGAGAGAGAGAGAGAGAGAATCACAGGCACAGTAAGGTTAAAGCATGGTTTTACACTAGTACAGAGGTACTAACTGAAGCACAAGAGCAGGGGGCTGGACCATGATGATTATGTTTGGCTTGGAAAGCCAGGTGAGCGCTCGCTGTGTAATGGAGGTGTGCTCTGTGTGATGTAAACTGCACTCTTGTGTCTGCAGGACTTCACAGGATCCACAGCATTCCTGGGGTTCACTGCTACAGGCTTTGTGGTGTTCCAGGGCAACAAGAGGATCCATCTACTGAAATGGTAACCTCTGGGTGGAGGCATTTTTAAAGTAACATGAGGAAGTATAGCACTATCAGATACTCCACACATGCAGTTACAGTATCTTTATTGTTGTTCTAGGGCTGATGTGAGCAAACTGAAATTTGAAGGGAAAACATTCTACGTGATTGGTGTTCAGAAGGAGGTAAGCCATTAATGAGCTTTCATAAACACTGAGGACTGAGGGTCTTCACTAACACTCATTCGCTTCATTCAGGGCTCTTTGAGCTGGTGTGTTGTGTAGGAGATTGTGTTTCATTCTGTTCATACTTAAGAGATAAACAGTGATATGGTGCCCTTTGAAGTGTGTTTCATTACCATCCAGCAGGTTTTCCCAGGTCTGTTTAAACCACTTAAACTTACCACTCACTCAGGCCTGATCTGATTGCAATTGGGTACTGAATAATGGCTGTCTCAGGAGGTTAGTCACTCAGGCCTGAACCAGTTCCTTTTGGGTACTGAATAATGGATAATGGCTGTGTTAGGGGGTCAGTAGGGGGTCATGTGTTTGTGGTCAGTAAGCGGTTTGTATATGGTCTATGTGCTTGTGGTCAGTAAGCAGTTTGTGTGTTGTCTACATGTTTGTGGTCAGTAAGCGGTTTGTGTGTGTTACAGATCTTCTTCAAGGGCAGGATACACTGTCAAACGCTGGTGGGTTTGCCCCCTGACATCACCCATGCTTTCACTGAGCAGTGATGTCATCAAAAAGTGCAGATTCAGATCCCCATGCTCTCAATCTTCCAAACCAGTAACTTCACAGGTAGAAAGCTAAAACCAGGGACAGGGGCTGTATCTGTGCTAAGTGTCTGAGTTGTGAGGTTTTTCTTCCGGTGCTTTGATGAAGGCTGCACAGAAATACTGGGTGAAGTTACCCCACCTTGTAAACACTCCTGGTATGACTCCTCTCTAGACTGGGGGGGTTACAGTCAAAGCAGGAGCCCCCTCCCAGTCTCGGTAGCTCCCTTAATGACCAGCAGGGCTGTTTGCATGGTATGAAGGGCTCTGAATCTGCGTGTTTGCTGTATCTGCCATGTGCTGAGCTCACCCAGAGTTTGACACGGCTGTTATAATTCCTCCCTGCATCTCTCCCAAATCCCTCTATCATCATAGAAAAACTCCATCCAAAATCACTGTGTGGGCAAACTGCCAGCAGCATTACCACTACCACTGTCTCACCTGCTGGATTTAGCATGTGAAGAATGTCATCATTGTCCGGCTTCTGTTGTGAGCTCTTCACTGAAATCATTTATATTTGTGTCTCTGCTTCTCTTCTCTGTGTACATGTCCATCGACGGTGAGTATGAAACATGCCATCCGCCCACGCCTGAAGAACATCGCCGTTCTTTGTGTCTCTGCTGTGTGACCCTCTGTTTAATAAGTGTAATAAGCACATGTAAAATCAGCACACACTTGTAATAAGCATTTATGTGTAATATGCACACACGTGTTTGCATCCGGTGCAGAGTCCATGTTGATCCTGATGGAGTTAGCTCGTCTGTCCCACAGCTCAAGGCCCTGATCCCAGAGACCACCCTGAAAGGCATGCCACACTTTTTGAAATTGTCACTTTGGTGGATGACATCTGAACTTTCAAAAAGAGCAGGATGGCCTTCCTGTGTGTCCATGATCACATACACACACACGCACACAAAGAATAGTTCCTTTGTTTCACCCTGTTCAATCACTGCCCCCTCCCTCTGCATGGGTTCCTGGCCGGAGAGCACAGTGATAAGTGTTTGCTGAAGACCAGTGCATGGGGCAAACTTAGGGAGCAGGAGTGCTGCTTCCAGGAGCCTGCCCCTGCCCTCCAATCAGAGGCCGAGTTTAACCTGCTAAAATAGCCTTTGAATTGTCTGTGCTTCCCTAGTGCAGCATTATCTGTGGTGACATGTGGCACTAGAGACCTGTGCTCTTTCACCCAGATAAGCTCTCACACAGTGTCACACTAATGAACAAGGCCTCCCTCAGGGCTTTCACTCCCTTCCACAGGCTCCCGCACTGTAGCTGTGACCTCTCTCCACCAAGCTGTGTCTCCCACACACACACACACACACTCCCTCTGTCTCATTCTGTCTCTCTCTCTCTCACACACTCTTCATCTCTCTCTCTCTCTCTCTCTCTCTCTGTAACTTCAGAAGAAACTGGTGTTGACGTTCCACACTTCCACACCGGCTGCCTGCAAACACCTGTGGAAATGCGGCGTGGAGAACCAGGCGTTCTACAAGTGAGTCCCCCACCCCACCCCCACCCCCACTGTAGGGGGCATGTACCTGAATATCTCATCTACACCTTCGTCCACATTACACTGCATTACATTACATTCATTTGGTAGACACTCTGATCCAGAGCGACTTCCCACACAAAAGAACAGAAGTGTAGCCGTTCACACAATCCGAAACACATTGTGATACTACACATAAAACAAACAGCAACCACATTCTCAGGTTTTGTGTACAATCAGGTCGTATCTGTGCTCCGCATGCAGATCAGAAGCTGAGGTTGTTCCATAAGGGGAATACAGCCATGTGCACAAACCTAATTACTCTAATTACAAGTGCTGAACACCGGGAGACCATTCATAAGGACCTGCCACTCACAGATGTTGATTCAGGAACATAAACCGGCCTCCATCTAAGCTGGAGGATTGGATTTCAAGCGACCTCGGTGTGGCATTGTCTTTCTGCCAGCTTGTTTTGACCAGAGCTCTTTAATTAATTGTAGAAATGTCAGCCAATCAGTGGTGGGCATTCACAGTATCAGTGGGACAGGGGAGCGCTGGTGGCAGAGGCACGTGGCCAGCACTGGAACAGCAGGAACAGGCAGCTGGTTTGAAAGGCTCGGTCTCCTTTAAAAGCCATGCTTTGTCACTAACTCCATTTGTGAATTTTCCTTCTTCATCAGATGTGCAAAGTCCAGCCAAATAAGGACAGTGACCAGCGGCAATGTGTTTTTCAAGGGCAGCAGGTTTAGATACAGGTAAGATCCCATTTTGAGCAGACATGTATGCAGGTACAGGGCAGTCAGTCTCTGTTTGGGATGCTGCATTACTGTGGCCCTAAGGGTGTTCTTTACCTGTACAGGATGACTGTTCTTAGCCATGGTCCAACTAGAGACTGTCATGTCTGACAGACAGGACAGTAACCAATCAGACATCTTGACATCAGACATCATTAAATGCAAGTGCAGAGTGCAAAAGACTAAATGAGCCAGCTTGATCCTTTCCAGACCGTGGTGCTAGTAGCACAGGCTTATATATTACACCTGAATCACACCTGACAACAAGCACTGCTGTCTTGAAAAGTGATGCATTCTGGTGCACGTGCATACATACACATGGAATGGTCCATGACAGTAATGCTCATGTGTTATGATTTAAAGGTTTACAGCCAAAGTGAACACCAAGACCAAAGTTATATAGATTCAAACCACATGGGTACTATTTACATTCATCCATGATTGTATCTTGGATACAATGGCATTTGCATCACGGTCACAGAGTGTTTGTGCCTCTTTCTGCAGTGGACGAGTAGCGAAGGAAGTGATAGAAGCCAGCTCCAAAATCCAGCGGGAACCACCAGAGGTCCACAGGTGGGAAACAGCTCCTTTTAGTAACATTACAACTCTTAAAATCCTGACTGAAACACTGTCATACATGAGGAAGGACCAGCAGGAGTAACAGGACAGTGATCTTGAGGGTTAAAATAAATTTTTGAAGCTTAAAAATGCAATATAGAGATTGCAGAAGGAACTCCCAAAGACCCATCAAAGGGCCAGGTAAAGCTCACCTGTATTTCAGGTCCAACTTCGCCCAGAGCAAGAGCTTCAACTCCCTGAGCAACAAGCACCTGATCATGAACATGGAGCCCCTGCTGCCAGCTCTACCTGGCCCCATTGAGAGCGACGATGTCTCTGCAGATGGTGGTGAGCAAATTGCTTTTCATGGAGTATCTGTCTAACCCTTTCAGAGATGCCATGTGAGAAAGATGAGATTCCACTTCATGCTGGGCTGCTACATGGGTGTGGCTACGTAGGCCTCAGGTCTTCATGCATATCCTAGCGTGCACTACAGTTAATGATGTGATAGTGTAGGCTGTGGTTCTACACATGTAATGCTTTAAGGTGTGTTTCTACTTGTGTGTGATGGTTTACACAGATGTGTGTGATGATTTAAGTGGTGGTTCTACATATGTGTGATGGTTTAGGCTGTGGTTCTACATGCCTGTGATGTTTAAGGCTATGGTTCTACATGTCTTTGATGGTTTAGGCTGTGGTTCTCCATGTCTTTGATGATTTAGGCTGTGGTTCTACATGCCTGTGATGGTTTAGGCTGTGGTTCTCCATGTTTGTTGGTTTTGGCTGTGGTTATACATGCCTGTGATGGTTTAGGCTGTGATTCTCCATATATGTTGGTTTAGACTGTGGTTCTACATGCCTGTGATGATTTAGGCTGTGGTTCTCCATGTCTGTTGGTTTAGGCTGTGGTTAGGCTACATGCCCCTGACAGGAGGCCTGTGAAATCAGAGCAGCTGATGCCAGGATTTCATCCCCAGGGCCTTGAAAGAGCAGCCCCAATCAGGAGTTAAAATTACTCTACTGATCTGCCCTGCAGGGAGACCATGCATGAGGCCATGACATCACGGAAAGTCCCAGAGCCCTGCTGCCACCAGCTGGGGGGTTAACTTTAATGCAGACTTAATTAGCGGTCTTTACCGCGCAGAGGGCCGAGGGGCCACACACTCCAGAGCAGCTGCATCAGTAGCCACACAGACGCTGCTCACTGCTGTTCGTTCCCAGTGCTTTCCTCAACATCCCTCTCTCATGTACAATGCATAACTCTGGAGTGGCAGCCTTTGTTTTTGGTAAAGGCGATTGGTCAGTGCAGTGGTGTTTGGCAAAGGTGATTGGTCGGTAAGGTGTAAATTTGTGTGCCTGATAGGCCAATGTGGGGTCCTGGTCAGTGTAGGTGAGCACCCCTCTGGATCTCAGATGATCAGTGGGAGGGTTTAGGGGGGTGGGGTAAGCTAGTTTTCCTTTCTGTGGGGGAAATGCCTCCCTCCCTACACCACCCTCCCCATGCCACCCTCTTGCTCTGTCCAACATTTCCCACCCATGGCCTTTCCTCTGGGGGAGCTTTAGGACCCTCACTAAGCACAGCTGGAAGGGGGAAACCTGAACTCTCTGCTCTCCTCGCTGAATCCTCCATCCATCATGCTCTGTGTGAGGTTTCACCATGCCCAGCACCCCTGTGCTCAAATCCCCCCTAAACTCCGCCTCTTTTGGAATGCTACATTATCACATCCCCCACACTCTGTTCAGTCTATTCATAGTCCGCTACGTGCCCACCTTTCTGCTCTGACTATTTAAAATGTTTTTAAAAAATCAATTTAATCTTGGCTCAGGTTCAGCAGGCTGTCAGTCAGGTCATTTCAATATGTCACTTTTGCTCTGAGACTAAGCTGTAGTGAATGAGGGTGACCACATGTCCCAGCTCTTCAAGGGGTTGTCTCCCATGTCAACCACATTTCAGCTGACCAATGCATTCCTCTGTAATAAACACAATCAACTCTCCATTATCTGTACATATAGCTGTAGCAGGGATAATAAGTGAACTGATATTATGCACTTGTTTTTGACCTTTTAAATTTACAAATAACATTTAACATCAAATAACTTCAGAGACATTGGAGAGCTAGCCTTTTTAAGTTCTGCATACAGAACTTTGTGTTCCTTACTTAGTTACATGTAGCTTGCTAGTTTGAATGTCTTGTGGACTTGTAATGTACCAATCCTTTATGTCAATGAGTGGAGAAGGTGAAAAATGCATTTAAAACAATTCATGTAAATATGTAGATAATTATCAGGCTATAATCCATGGAGAGTCTCTGTTGAGCAACAGAAAAGACCGTTTATACAAAAAGCAGTCTCACAATGCACAGCTGAGCTCTGAAACGCAGAGAATTGCTAAAGCCCAACGTCAGCATGCCGCCGCCCCCTGCTGGAGAAGCCTGTTCCTGCGCTGAGGCAGATCAGGCCTCTTTCTGCTGCTGCACTTTTCCTCTTGACTCACACATATTGACAGATTATGATCCCGCTGGGAGATGCAGTGCTGTGGCCTCCATTACCGCCTGCCTGGCGGTGCTGTGTGTTAGCCGCAGCCCTCCACACCCTGCGCTGCCTCTCTGCACTGAGGGGCCCGCTCTGGAACTTGTCTTCCAGTAATCAGAGGGGAGATTATGCAGGCCTAGCTCTGGGACAGGATAGATATAAATAACCGGTTGCATTTGGACTGATCCGGTCCCTAATGCCCTATCTGCATTAACGCCTCAAGGGGGGACTCCTGGCATTTGATTGGCGCAGGGGGTGGGGAGCCGGCCCCTGTCTTAAGCCGGGGCTGGCAGAAAGGTCATTGCGCTGGGGCAACCCGGGCAGTCGGGGTGGAGAGGGGCTGGGGGAAGCGGGCGAGATGATCGGGGCGCTGGAGGAGACGGCGGACGGCGTGAAGGAGATGGAGGGGAACGGGGTTGAGCTGAAGGAGAGGGCAGACGCACTGCGCTGCCAGGTGAAGATCACCACCAAGCAGAGCCTGCAGCTGCGTATGGCTAACTACACGGCCAGGGACGTGTATGTGCGTCTGCTGGAGCACGGGACCCGCATCTCTGGAACCGGTACCTAACCCTGACCAGCACACAGCTGCCCTAACACTCCCACCTATCGCTGTGCATGCCTGTGTGTGGAAGTATGTGTGTGTGTGTGTTTGCTTTTCTGGATCTGTGTGAGAGGGGCAGAATACTCACTCCTCACATCATCAGGTTGCTGGATTGAATAAATTCTGGCTGTACACTCAGTTTGATGTTCACTGTTACTTTCGCTGTGTGATGTCATACAAACACTGGCAGGGCTGGATTATAACTGGTCTGGGATGTTTGACTACCATGGAAATAAGAGTAGAGTGGAACGAGTCATGATCATTAAACTGACATCCTTCCTCAAAAGCAGTTGTGTGTTGAGGGCAAACTGAGCAGCACTGTGTTGTGAGTAAAGTGCAAGGAGCAGAATATTGTGTGTTAATTGCCCTCATTTCGTTCTGAATGGTTTGAACTTTAGTAGAACTTAGTGGCTAGGGGAGGTCTAACACTGAGAAGAGACAGAGAGACTGATTCCTCAAAAATTCCATGGCCATGGTATACTATTAAAATGGGCTGTTTTCAGTTGTTTGTATTTAATGGGGTATATATTTTTGCAACTTTCAGAAACATTTTCATTGTGGGTTGAGTGAATAATGAGGAGGGGTCCTGTTCTTTTGGTTTGGTGTGTGTGACAGTTGTAGCTTTAAATGGCCGAATCTGTGAGCTAGCCCTCTTGCTTTGTGACCTCTCTGTTACCACCCCTCATGAGGTCATCCCACACAGCCAGCCATTGTTGTCTTTGGCTGTTTCTATAGCAGCCATCCCCGACAGTTCCAGAGCAGTTGTTCTCTGTGTTCCTGCTTGCTGATGCAGCTGTTGCCATAGTTACAGTGTTTCTGGTGAGGATTTTCACATCTGATTCTGTGTGTGAAATGGTTTCACGGTTGCCTCCAGAGGAACGCCTCTGCAATTGATGTGTTTGAATCTGGTCTCACTGTTTGCCCTCTGTCAGAGCCAATGTGCTCGAGGTGCAGAAACCCTGTGCGATTTTCCAGGTTCTGAGCAGCACAGTTCAGTAAGAAGTAATAAAATAATAAACGGTCTCAGAGGATTTTCACAGTTTGCTTTTATTTATATCACGATTTCAGCATCAACCCTGTCTTTGTGAAGGTATTAAAATATGCTGGGGAGTACAACTGTGAAACACCAGTTGACTTCATTATTCATCATATTACTGTTATGAAACATTGGTGAAAACAACATATTACATATGGCCATGAAATACAATTACAAGAATGTCAAAATTCAAACTGGCTGGAGTCAAATACAGCAACAAATTAAATAAAATTAGTAATCAGGTTATTTAATTTGTTGGGTCTGATTAGTTCCAATTAAATGGTAACATCACAGAAGTGACAACGTACCAAAGCCAGCGTCACAGGAGTGTCGGTCTAGCTTGGTCGCGGTGTCTTCATGCACCAGCCTAAGGCTGCTCTATCTTTAGCAGCTGTGGTCATGTCAGTGACATTCAAACACTCTTCTGAAGACAAAGCTGCAGGGTTACCATGACTCTGTCCTGAGAGGGCCATGCTAGTGTCCATAAAGTGATCCCAGGGTGGAGCTGCGGAAGAATCACAGAACAATCCATCATTATTAAACCCACTTGTGGGGGAGGGTGATGTCCAGCTAAGCAGGGCTCATTTTGAAATAGGCTACTTAATGAAGCCTCTTTTCTATGTTACTCTCTTTCACCATAGAGAAACATAGAAAAGAGGCTTCATTAAGTATTTTAAAACTTTAAGCTGAATATGAGCAGCAGCTCACTTATGCCATTGCCTCAGGAAAACAGCCAGAACGTTTCACTAAATTACAACCAGGATAAAGTACCCAGTTACTCTTTGCTGTGAAATGTATGAAAGTGACTGGGTACTTTATCCTATGTTCTGGCCGTTTTCCTGTGGCAGCTGGCATAAGTGAGTTGCTGTTCATATTCATCTTAAAGTCTTGTTTCAAAATATTTGGTTTGACTGGACAGAGAAACCCGCCCTCACAGAGAAGTGGTCTTATTTTGGCATGATCCTTCCTAAAAAGGCTGTCCCCTCCCTTTGTCTCTCTTTCTGTAGGCCTGCTCGCCCTCAAGGACTCTGTGCACCTGTCGCCCCTGAAGCCGCCTGGCCTGCAGGTGGGGCTGGGGGAGGAGGCAGGCGACGTCTTCACCGCAGCGGAGCAGGGCGGGGCCGACCCCATGGCGAAAGAGCGGTCAGCGTGCGCAGAGCAGGAAGACGAGGAGGAGGAGGAGGAGGAAGAGGGCGGGGCGCTGACCATCTCGGAGCTGATGTACAACCCCTGCGCCAGCATGCTGCCAACGCCCGTGGAGGACGGGGGGTGTGGACCTGCTGTTCGAGAGCCCGGTGAAGCTGCTGCGCGAGCTGCACGCCAACCGCGAGCTGCAGGAGGAGCTGGAGGCGGAGAGGGAGCGGCAGCGCGCCCAGGAGGCGGAGACCAGGGAGGTGCAGAGGATGCTGGGCAGCGGCATCCGGCTGCTGACGGGGAACGCGCAGCTGAACGCCTGCATGCGCAGCTTCGCCCGCCTCCTGGCCGTCGGGCTCGGCCTCCTCCTCGTCCTGCTGCCCCTGCTCCTCGTCCTGCTGGAGTCCGACATCGACGTCTCCTTCCTGCATGACATCCGTCAGACGCCCGAGTTCCAGCAGTTCCACTACGAGTACTACTGCCCGCTGCGCCGCTGGCTGCTCTGCAGGCTACAGGCTGTCATGGAGAAGCTCAGCGGGGACTGAGGAGGGAGGGAGCGCAGTCTCCATCTCCAAACACAGAAAACACCGACAGTCAACACAACTACAACCACACTGCTGCGGGCGGGGGACCGGGGGGGGCTCTCATCCGCAGCTTATGTCTGGGGTTCCGATGGTCAGAGATGGTCCTTTCGCTCGGACACGCTCTGTATGGTAAACGAAAGCGCTAGCTCCAGATTCGCAATGCAAAAGTCTTAATATGCGGTTCGCAAATGCTGCATTAGTTGGGTTCATCATATTGATTTTTGGCACCTGAGGTAAATGACTGGTTCCAGGAGGAATTAGAAAGAGTTTGAGAGAGAGGACAAGGGCTGGACACAGAGGAGAGGAAAGGAGGGGAGTAAGGAGGGTGAGCTGTGATGGGCTGAGAGAGATTCTGATTAGATTTCACTGTAACTGTGCTGTGAGAATCAGGTAGAACTGTGTATGGAGGCCAGAGGATCAGGCAAATGACTATAACTCTGACTGTTCAAGTTTAAGAGAAAAATGTCCTTTCAGAAATCCATTACACTAGATACGTATTATCTAGATTAGCTAACAGTCCATAAACTACTGCCTGACAGCCTCTCTGTTAACATTATGGTATTTTAGCAATACCGATATTACACGATTAGACAATATCACAATCACGCAAAGTTTAATCAGGAAATTAGCATAGAATCGCCTTGCTGTTTTACCATTACGAGCATTGACTACGTGACCCATATAACAGGAAGAGCACAGTACCAAACACCCCAATCTTAATTTAATAACCCTGATGAAAAAAGAAAATACCAAGCCACAGCCTATAGAGATATATGTATATTTAAAAATAAAAATGCTGTTTTTAATGTTTTGTACATTTTTATGTAATACAAGTATTTCAGGAATTTTTCAGTCAGAAAATCTACTTTAACTTTTTAAAGGTGCGGATTTGTTGAAGAAAGGGGTATAGGGAAAAGCAAGCTATTTTTAATGTATACTTTTCTGTTACCTGATCGGGTAGCACCTGTGGGTTTCTTAGCACAATCTTTTAAGCTGCAGATATGGTTTTTGAGTAACGGATGCTGTTACAGAAAACGTTGCAAATGTAAATGTTGAAATTCAGTTAAAACGTGTTTAGTGTGTTAAAAATGACTCCATGCGCAAAACTATCAGGCCCCCTTTGGTTGGGTTCCAGTTCAATGCCATCTGTCCCCAGTCTCTGACAGGGATACACTGGTTCTGTTGTGTGAAAAATCATGCTTGTACTTTGACGGTGCGATCTCAGGCCATTGAGCACGTCTGGAGGATTGGACTGTGCCAGACTATGCACACATTATAAGAGGCAGAGTTTTTCCCCTGACTGCACATCATCATGTGACTAGAGATACTAGGGGTGGGATGGGGGCTTCTCTGTGTTGGGTTCCTGTGTGGGTCTGATATGAGGCCTCTCTGTGTTGGGTCCCTGTAAAGGAGCAATGTGGGGTCTCTCTGTGTTGGGTTCCTATGTGTGGGAGCGGAGTAAGACCTTGCTCTGTTGGAGTCCTGTGAGGGAGTGGGGTGAGGCCTCTCTGCGTTGGGTTCCTGTGTGTGGGAGTGGTGTGGGGCATCTCTGTGTTGGGTGTCTGCGTGAGGGAGCAGGTAAGACTTTGCTGTGTTGGGCGTAGTCTTGCAAGAAGGGCTGCAAATCATTAGTGCTCTGACTCAGCATCCCAGGGCAGCAGCTGGGGGGCAGGCAGCCACCTCAGTGCACATATAACCACAGTATCCTCTGCAAAACCTTACAGAGGGGTTATGTACGCTTTTCTTTCACATCAGTCATATTCATAGTCTGACCCTTCAACAGTGAGGTCTAATCAGTGGGTACACTTTGACATTAAGAACAAACCCAAGCATCACAGTCTCTCTGGCACCCATCCTGTATTAGTCTGAAAGCCTGAGACTGTGGTGTCGCTGTCTGTGCAGTGTTATCACATCCATATATTCATGTTTAAGCTAAATAAATATTCAAGATGAACCCGGGACACCCTGTAACTAGTGTATCATTGTAATGTAAAAACAAGGTATTCTTTCAGCTTATACTATGTATATAAATGTGCATAGGCAACAACAGGGGGTTTCTATGGAAACGCTGCCATGAGTCTGCTGCCATGGTCCCCTGGCTGGGCCAGCCTGCAAAGCAACTGGTTCCAGTGAAGCTGCACTCGCACTTTGAGCTGAGGGTCACCGTCACTCCCAGAGATCTCAGCGCAAACTGGCCCCAGGAGAGAGAGATGTAACCAGCACACACACACACATACACACATACAAACACACAAATAAACACGTGCACATACACATATGCACACCAACACTTACATGCGTAAGCACACGTATGTATCCATGCACACAGACATGCACCATATAAGTCTGATTTTCCTTCACATGCCAGCTGATGAAATACCACTGCATAGGGGAACTTGACGCATATTTTCCTGTAGAGTATTATCAAGCTTTTATCTGCATGCATATACATGTAAATAGTGCCATTTGAGATGGCCTGTAGAGAACTGTACTGTCTCCCATGTAAAAAAAAAGAAAAAAAAACTGAAAAGACATCATACATCTTATTCATTTGCATGGCTTCCATATATAAAGTGTAAACAAAATCAACACGCTTGACTTAACTGTGTGTGTCGTGGAAAAGGCCTCTTCCTTCTGTTTTCAGATTACGTTTTTGTATCGCTAAGGACTACCTGTAAGAAAAAGCCACAGTGCTGTCCATGGAACACACACCATTCTAAACAGGTGAACACAAAGGCATGACACTCTACAGTTAAAATTCTCTTCATGCCAGTTCGTATGTACACATTTTGGTCTGAATCTGAGATAAAAGAATAGTAAAAGTGTTCACCTGTTTCAGAAGATGTGCTGTAAAATCCAGTGTATGAGTCATACCTATGTATTAGTTTCTTCCCATGAATCTTGGTAAGCTCCAGTCACCCTGAAAGTCACAGTACACTACTGGTGTATTGGTCCCTCCCTGTCTTACTTATGGGCTCCTGGGGACATTCAGTCTCCATGAGCTGATTTTACACTGCTTCTCTCTATGAAATCAAATATGCTCAAATGTATCAATGTGTATTATTAATGCAGCTGCTTAAGTCATTTAACATGTTAGCCATGAATTCCTACCTTAACCTTAAAGTTAATACATTCATAAAGACATTTGAAAATGCTATGACATTCTGTATAGCTGACAAGCAGAAACCCAATGGCCAGACTAAACAATTATCTTCACTCCCATACATTTTTGGGCTTTTGTAACCTTTGTTTTATATTGCATTTTAAAACACAGCAAGGCATACAAAAACTTTTTTTCATTGATTTCACTGCTTTAAGTGTTTAAGGTATTTCAAACAAGTGGCCAAATTATAATTTACAGTAACAAATTACAGTGAATGCGGTGTGGCGCTTGGAGAGGCTAATGCCACTGTCCTGCACTTTCATTGTAATCTAAATAAATGAAAGCTGTTTTAAAGTGATGTCACCCTTGTCATGTCCCATGTGAACATATATTGACTGACAGAACAATGCAAACTCTTTAATGACCTCACCACAGTATGGGCAGAGGTGTATATGCAAAGTGTGGATCAGGAGCTGGTGAAGAGAGAAGGACTCTTTATTTGTGTATTTTAGTTGTTGAATGGGCATGTATAGTGATTACAGATTGTGTTGGCACGATAACGGCGTTTCTTTCTGTAGTTGTTTGTTATCAGTTCATAGGACTTTGTTGTTATAAGTTTGTAGGAGATTTTGTCGTTTGAACTGTTTTAAATTCAACTCTGGGAGGAATTGGAAAAAAAAAAGTTCCTGTATGGACCGATCAGTGCTGGAACATTAAGCCTTATGAACTTTGTAAAGTGAATTTTGAATGTTTGTATGTTCAAACAAAATATGGATTGTTTTATATGTTAGTACTGCCACAATAAACCCCAAATTAATATATATTGAAAACGTTGGTGTCTAGCTGAATTATTTTTTTTTAAAAAGTGTTTCCCTGAAAATTGTAGCTAATTAGCTTGATTTTATCCTAGTTAATAGGCATTTACAGAACACTGTGACTTCCAGACGGATTCATTTTTCTTACTGAAGAAGCTAACGTTAGCTCGGTCTAGTTGGCAAACTGTCTCAAAGCAGCCCCGCTTGAAAGAACCTACAAACTGAAGAAATAAGGGAGCTAACCTTTTTGTGTCCCACACACACGTATCAATCATACTTACCATACTTACTACTCATTTTTACCCAGATCATCAGAAACGCCAGGGGACCTTTTCACATTTTGTGATGTAAATTACAAAATGGTTGATATATGCGCAGGAATTTCGGACGTTCAGAAGATTTCCGGGTTTTAAGGGTGTATACGTTTCCATAGTAACAGCTGGTAAGTTAGACGCAGGGAGAGGATGGCGCTTGAGCAAACTGCAGTTCTTTTGGTATGTCCTGATTTTGAATGCCAGGGTTGTGATGCGAACGATAGTGAAATATATTTAAAGGTAAATTCTTTAACAAAAACGTTTTAAATAATGGATAAATAACAGTTGTGTAGAATTTTAGCTTGCGTGTTAGCAAAGTGGCAAGCTGTAGCTATGTAGCTATCAAACTTTAGTATTTGTTCTCCGTATTTTTCTTCTGAACTGGCAAGCTAGCTTTCTAGAGCCAGTTAGCTATCGATAAAGTAACGTTACTTAGCTGAAATACTGACCATTTTTGCACTGTTAGAAAGCAAGGTAAGCTATGCCGCTAAATCAATGTGTTGATGAATGGCTTGAGTGCAGATGAAATTCGCCCAGTGATATTTCCCCGTCTGTTGTTGGACAGGAATGAGGAGCTATCTCACGTATGACCTCTCTTTATAGCCAAGGTGGACTGAGAATATATATGTGTTATTATTTCAAAAACGTTTTGTTTATTATCTGATCGACTATCTAATAACTGCAGGGTTGGCAATATGATAAAAAGCAGGTGTGAGATGGTGGATGTTGTGTGTGCTGTATGATAAAAATCTGTGAGGCAAAGTTTTCTGCTACAGAACCAATAACATCCCTTGCTCTCTGTTTTCCTGACACACAACCCTGCAAGGTCAGATCTCCATTAAGTGATAGTCTTGATAACTTGCAGATCATTGTATCGACTCAAACAGCAGCACCAGAAGATAATATCACTGCATGAGGAGACCGAAAAACAGGCATTTGGAAGTTTGTGGGGCTGTCAGCATGGGTCTGAAATTGTGGGTCTGAAAGCATGGGTCTGAAACTGTGGGTTTGGTCAGGTGAGAGGTTAGCTCACTGGAATGGGCCTGAAAGGGAGTGTGACATTGTACCATGAGCTAACTGTGGAATAGTTGGTCCTGTAGCTTTTTCTTTGCTGTTGTCAGGGTTCCACCCCAGGCAGTGGGAGAAGTCTGACTACTACAGCAACATGCCCCAGGACAGCAGACCAGGAGACCTTTAGAGCCAAGGGCCTGAAAATCCAGAGCTCAGCTGAGACCAGGGGTGCCCCTCAGGGTGAATTCACAGAGTCTGCAGTCCCCACAGTTCCACAGAAGCTCGATGGCAAGGCCCTTTTGGCAGGTCCAGTGGGTCTAAGTGACAGGGCTGTCTCTCTGAGACAGGCCCACTGTGAGGCTCAGCTGGATGTGTGTCTGCTGGAAGACTCCTGTGTTCCAGAGCACCAGAAGCTGAGGCATGTGTTAGCCTGGGCTGAGAGCTTCATCAGAACTGGGACGGCGAGTGGGCACGGCCAGCCGATGGGGAACACAAAGGGTCAGCATGGCCGTACAGTGACTGCCACAGACAACAGTCATGTGACTCCTACTAGCTGTGGAGAAGTGCCACAACCCACTGGACAGGTTACCCAGTTCTCACAACCTCACCATTCACCACGGCCCCGCCCCTACCTCAAGGCCCCCCTCCAGCCTCACCCTTCCACCGCAGAGAGGGTCACAGAGTCCATGACCCAGGGAGGGACAGAAGACCTGCCAGGTGTGGGTGTGGGATGTGTTCCTCCAAGCACCTGCCCATCTTTAGACTCTCCACCCAGACTCAGCATCTATGAAAAGTACCTCATGTGTGTTGCTCATCTGAACAGCTGTAAAACACAGGCCTGTGGCCAGTCACAGCTGAGCGCTGGAAGAGTCTGGGAAGAGACAAGCTTAGCTCCACGTGAAGGAGCCCGAAATGAGACAGGTGTAGTTCTGGGTGAAGGAGACAGACGTGAGACATGCAGGGTTCAAAGTGGGCATGCTGATTCTGGGAAGGGCAGATGCTTGAGTTCCAGGGCTGCAGCTCAGTGGAGTGGGTCTGACCATGGTCATCCTTCACATTTACCGGATTTAGTTGTGGAAAATTCTGTGAAGGTAGAGGAGAGAGTATCTGTTGAGGAAAATCATCACAGTACTGGGAACTGCACAAACATAGAGCTACCTGTAACTGCACCTGTTAACCACTCAACCACAGAGCTACCCTTACCTGCACCTGTTAACCACTCAACCACAGAGCTACCCTTACCTGCACCTGTTAACCAGGCAACCACAGAGCTACCTGTAACTGCACCTGTGAATCATATGATCACAGAATTACCAGTGCGACAGAAACGCGAGAGACGAGATACTGAGACTGGCAGTGACCCTAAAGGCCGGAAAGCTGCAGGTACTGTGTGCATAGACTGTAAAATCTGTTACACACATAATACTGTGATTTAATTCAGCCAGTAAAGCATTTAATCTCTCTAAATGACTGTCAGGCATGTCAGGCAATGAGTAAACTCAGAGAGAACTTAACGTTAATGTTTAAGTGTGTTAATGTTTAAGTGTGTGTGTGTGTGTGTGTGTGTGTGTGTGTGTGTGTGTGTGTGTCACTGAGTTTCTCTCACCCACTCATGTCCAGAGCGATTATTCCTATACCACTCTCAGCACTGAGTAAAACTGTGAAAGGCTGTTGAATGGGCTGGGCCCACAGTGATGGAGACATCAGCAAGCAGACAACGGGCAGAGGCAGTCAGAGGGAGAGGTTCACTGACAGGAGGTGGCCAGAGGACATAGAGAGGGCGGGACATCTCACCTGTGCCATGTCACTGGCACCTGGGTTGACCCCTGGGTGAGCCCTGCCCTGGTGTCCTGCCAGTGAGTGTCCCCTAGCCTGTCAAGCTCAGCACTGTGTCACACAGACAGACCTCCAGACAGGAGAGGAGCGCGCTGATGTGAAATCTGATTAGACACGACGTTCTGTCATGTTGGATGAGGTGCTGCCGAGTGGCACGGTGCAGCACGCTGTGGAGGGTGGCGGCTCGTCCCCTGCCTCCCTCAGAGGCTCAGACGGCCCAGCGCTGTCCGTCACAGCGGTCCACAGCAGGACAGTGTCCCAGCACAGATGATATATAATTTCAAAATTACAGCATAGCACAGGAAACTGTGAGGGTAAAATAGTGTGTACTTTATCCAATCGTGTCAAAAGGGTATCTGGCAGGTTCCAAAGAGGTTGTTACTGTACCAAAAAGGGGCATTTGACATCAGTTTTTTATTCCATCTTAGCTTTCAATGGGATTTGATTAAGCTGTTGATTGAATACTGATCTGGCCTCACTTTAGAAGCCTCTGCTGTTCTGCTATGCAGCTGCTGGAAAAATGTTTGTTTCTACCAGAAAGACAGAAGTAAATGCCCGTGTAGTTATTTCTAGTTATTTATGCTTCCTAAAGTAATGGTACTGACAGATGTTGGATTTTTTTATTCATCAAGAATAATTAACAGCTGTGCATGCAGCACCCACAGTGCTCTCAGGACCAGGTTAAGGAGGCCTTCTCTCCGCTGCAGCCACTTGTTACAGAAGAGCTGTGATTGTTGATATTATCAGCTGTAGACACACTGCCTGCCTGTCTGTGTCGGCTGTCAGGGGTTCGACCCAGAAGGACCGCGAGCTTGACCGCAGGGCAACCAAGGCGCAAGCGGTTCTGGGAGACGTCCAGCATCTTGTGGTCATCCTATCCCCAGGGGGCGCTGTTGCCCAGGTGAGAAGAACATCCCCCTCAACCCACCCACCAGTCACTGAGGGTTTACTGAGCTGACATCAGATCACATTTAACTCTTCACTTTCAGCAGAATCTCATTCTGATAGCAGTTTGGATTTAAGAAAATAAAACCTTCTGCAATGAATTAAAACACCTATTATAGGAATGTCTGCCATTCAGGCGTCATGTAGGATGAAAGTTTTGATTGAATCCACACGCTAGTGCATCTCCCATTGCGGTTATTTTCGTAATGTAATGGCTACATGATTGCATTTATTGCTGTTTAGTTAAAATGTTAATGTGGGTATGTAGGCAGTGAGACAGGGTTAACTGTCTCTGTTTTCATATTCAGCCCCGATTCTGTCTCTTACTGAGGCAGATAATCCCGAATTCTCACTGAGGAGAGATGCTGTTGCCTAGGAGACACAATAAGTGCCTCACAGACCTTGGAAAATATAAAAAAATAATTTTGTCTTTATGATTTGAGAGCCTTGACTCTTTGTGGAAAACTGGGTTTTGCTAAAAAAAGATGAAACATCAATCCTTATGCAAGCAGATTGCCTGTTAGGCTGTGGGAGAGCAGGCCCTGTCTATGTGAGGTAGACATTGCCTGCCAGGCTGTGGAAGAATAGGCCCCTTCCATGTGAGGCAGAGGTTGCCTGCCAGGCTGTGGGAGAACAGGCCCTTTCCATGTGAGGCGGAGAGGCACATCCTTCCTGGTGGGTACACGGGGTTGTCTGTGCAGACCAGTGACACACCCCATGGCACGGCCTGAGGGTGATGGATTAAGACCAGGCGAAGCAGTTTGAATTCTGCTCAGTGAGGACTGTAGATCAAGACCGGGCAAAGCAGCACCCCGTCTGCAGTGTTGTATGACTCATGCTCCTGCTCCTCTCTCCAGCCCTGCTCCTCTCTCCATTTCTTATGTAGCCAGTAGCCTCACATAATGGGTCCCACAGTCTTTAACGTCCATGTGGAACTGAGTGACTCAACACATATAGTTCCCAGCTCACTGCTCTGATCACAAAATACACTGTGTGAGTTAACACTAGTGTATCTGGTATAGTGTGCAGTTTATGTTTTACACTGGTGTATCTGGTACAGTGTGCAGTGTGCGTTTTACATTGGTGTATCTTGTACAGTGTGCAGTGTGTGTTTTACACTGGTGTATCTTGTACAGTGTGTGTTTTATATTGGTGTATCTGGTACAAACAGACAGCCATTCCTCCCTGTGGCTACCAGGCTAGACCCCTGATTTGTGTGTGTAGTGCTGTGTGAGGGAGTGAGTGCTTCTGATAGAGCATGATGTGTATTCTCTCAGATTGCAGCAGCCTCTGTGCTTCAGAGGGTATCTGGGGAAAGCTGAGCCGAGCTCTGCCCGGGGGGAAGAGATGAGAGTGTGAGCGTTGTGTTTGATCAGACGCCACCAGGGGGTGCCCTGGCCAATGGCCATCACATCTCAGGACCTCCTGAATGAGTCACTAGAAGCTACTTGCTGTTTGGCTGCGCTTCTGTGGCATTTCTGTGACTTTGCTTTATTATTAACACTTTAAAAACAAAATCAATGCAGCACAGGAAGTGTTAAGGAATAAAAGATGATCAGTAGATCACCACTAACACTCTGTAAACTAGCCACTTTAGAGACATCTGTCACATGAAGAAATTAATCTCATAACGATAAGTAATTTATCAAGTCTGTTAGCATGGATAGGATAGGAATTTATGTATGTGTATTTTGTCTGTGAGAGGCAGCAGTAGAGTTGTCTGTAGTATTTTATACATACAGCCATTGGATGTATTTTGGAGAGGGTGGAGACTGGGTTATTGGGGGAGGGGCTTCACATTATGACATTTGAGTTGATACTAGAGCAACAATTTCAACAAGCCACGCATAGCGTTGTACAGATTAAGCAGGTAAAACACAAGATAATTTCATTCTTTTTATATTGTGTGTGTTACCTTTCATGACTTATAGACAGTCTTTTTTTTACTGCATAATACATTTTGAGTCATACATAGAAGGATGCATTGATCAGTTTCAATTTGATGCAGTCTGAAATTCCACTCACCAAATGGAAGCAGTAATTATTTTCGAGGTTATACTGCCACCTGCTGATGCATGACTAAATTGCATAAGGTAAAGTAAGGAAAGGCCAGGACCTGTGCCGTGACTGTGCTCTTAGCTGGAGGACTGAGGTGTTCGCGCTTTTCTGGCTGCAGGTCCAAGCCCCCCGGCCAGGCGGTTAAAGGTGGGCCATGTCGGCCCTCGGTGACTGACACCCCACAAAGAGAAAATCTTACAGGTGAGTAGAACTGGGTCCCTTCTAGTCTTCATTCATAGACTGAGGCGTTAGTAGGGGCTTGGATAGCGGTCTGCATCTGGGGGTCATATGTTTCAATCCTAGACAAGGACAGTGCTGTTATAACCGGATGTGCGAGGTGCTTCAAGTACCCCTGTAAACCAAAACCAACCATACCAATGAGCTATTATGAGCTATGAGTGATTTTAAATAATAAGCGCTGCAATTTGACTTTAGAAAGACAACAGTGTGAGGCTGTAGCCTTGTGACTGCAGATGAGTGTGAGTGTCAATAGATGTTTGTGGTAAGTGAGCTCTTTTGCGCTCAGGGTGTCCTCCCCACCCGACTCATAGCAGTACTCAATGTGTTGCTGCTTTTGTTTTTGGAAAATTTCAGCTAATTTTCTGCATGAACCTCTTAATCTCTTGGCAGTCATGAGACTGGCCATTTTTCTCTGGTACAGGGAGTGTGTGTCCCTGCTCCACACCCACAAACCTTCTGTTCAGCGCTGCTGTGTTGCTCCCTGTCTGGTCAGCAGTGGAGGTGTACAGAAGGCATGGTACTTTGGTCACACAGGGCAGTGACTCATGCACACAGTGAGGTGTGCACACAATACTGTGCTGGAGGGAGACAGGCAGCATAATATGGATGTGGATGGGTAAATATGGGTAGCTGCTCTCACATGGTCCTGGGACTGGTTCATTCTGTCATCAGTTCTTTCAGCAAATAGAAAGAAAGATGCTACAGTCATGTTTTCATGTGTAGCATCTATGTGTGCGCTTCATTTCTGAGGGTGAAGATTTTCCATCGAGAGGGAATTTGCTGAAGGCTTTGGCAGGCCACAGCAAAGCGATGATAATCGTCTCACAGACGTCTGTCTGTCTGTCTGTCGTCATCCTCTGGCAAACTGGTCACACGGCTTTCTCTGCACTGCCTGGCAAATCAGAAAGAGGCTGCTCTCCCCAGGCCAGATACCAACCTGTGTCCCACATGAACAAAACAAGCTTTTAGACCACCTGACTACTGCTCAAATTGACTGACAGAGAAATGCAAGTAGACAGAGGATGAGCTCCAGATCATTACCAAAGCAAACATGCTGTTCGCGTTACAGCAGAGGTTGTGGGGTTTGACCTTATAACCCTCTGTTTACTTTAGCCTTTAAACTCTCTTTGTTAATGAGCAATAACCTGCCATTATGTTTACATATGAAATGAGACAAAACCGAGAATGTACTTTAATGTGTGATATCACAAATAATGAATTACAACTACTTTCATGTTTGTAATTTGATTTATATTTATGACATAAAACATTGTATGTGCAGCCAGTTATGCATATATTAATGGGATATATTGAAGAAAACAGGAAATCTCATGAGATATGACTATCAGGCTCTCATATGCTTGATTGTGCATTCTTACCATGACCCTTATCCTCTGATCGATGGTGCAGGCAGGCCTTACCACAAGCCAGAGTTCCTCTTTGTGGACAGAGGAATACAGAACTCTATTCATAAAGATCATTTTTCTTGGGATGACTCTCTGATCTCTGTGTTTGCGTCAATGTGAACTTTGTGCATAGTAGTGTTAAAAAACGTGACCATATTGTTTGATTATATTTTAGCTTTCAAGGCCATGTGTTAAATAAAAAAACAAAACAAAAAGTGTGTGTGTGAAGTAGCTCTAATCCTAACAAATGCAAAACCAGTGTTTGGTCCTCCTGACTGATGTCTTTTGTAGGCAGCGAATCAAGACTTCTGAAAACCAGTGATCACCCAGAAACTCAACAAAAACATGCAGTGAGAGATTTTTCCTCATGCTTCTTTTTTTGGGAAAAAAACTGATTCAATGTGTACTGGTTAGAATAACTGCATATGGAGTAGACTCACTGTATACTGAGTAGAATCACTGTACTGATTAGACCCACTGTATACTGATTACACACACACAACTCACGTTGTGTCAGTACATGTCTGTTCTGCCTCGTTTTAGGTGAGTGGATCTTTTCATGCCTGGTTAAAGAGTGTTCCGATAGGCAGTGTGACTTCCATGCTGTACAGGTGTCTGTTTCAGCACAGTGATTTACACTCAGATTTACTTTAATGTTCTTGACTTCCACACCCCACAGATAGGGCATATTGTCCCAGCACCATGGCTGTCTCTTCCTGATGAACTGTGGATTTATATCCTGAAACTTCTGGCACCTAGTGATCTGTCCCACGTCGCTCAGACCTGCCGTCGTCTGTGTCGCCTGGCCAACGACAGAACACTGTGTAAGCATGATTCACCTCTGGGGGTCTTCCCATGCCATTGGTAGTGCACAGAGGCCACGCATGGTCATTAGATCACATCACGTTAAATTTGCATAGAAGATGTTGTTATCTAGACGCAGCTTAACATTTTTACATGTTATCCATCGACTGTTGATGCAGTTTGAAGTGAGTACCTTGTCTAAGAATACAACAGCTGTGACCCATCTGGGAATTGAACTCACAACCTTTTGGCTTACAAGCTCTGCTCCTTATGAATACACCACATTGCTGCTCCTTACCACTATACCACATTGTTGCTCTGCTCCTTACTGTTACACCAGACTGCTGCTCCTTACCTCTACACCATACTGATGCCCTGTTCTTTACCACTACGCCACACTGCTGCTTCTTACTGCTGTACCACCTCCCCACACAAGGGATCCTGTGTAGTATATATATGCTCATATACACATATGCATATCTCTCTCTCTGTAGATATATGTGTGTATCTGGGTGTGCGTGACTACATAAGACACTCTCCGCAAACTACGTCACACCCCACCCATGCCCCACTTCATAGCGACAAACACACCCCTTCTGCAAACACAGCCTAAGAGCTCACATTTTTCAGGACAGCAGTGCGTGGAAGCTCCTCCCTGATCCCAGATCTATTCCAGTTTACACAGTGTGATTACAGCGAATGGCATTCATGTTGTACAGGTTCTGAGGTGCTTACCAAGGGCCTCAAGGGAATTTAAGATGCACCCCAATTCAACATGACCACTCACCCCTGGGTGTCTGCTGCTCACACACACACACAGAACATTGATCAACCCTCACCACCTGTAATAACTCTCACAGATACAGTGTAATGGTTACAGTACAACATCTCTCACACACACAGTGTAATACTTGCAGTAACATTTTTCACAGTGCAGTGCAGTATCTCACAGACATAGTGTAATGCTCACAGTATCATCTCTCACAGATACAGTGTAATGCTCAAAATAGAGTTTCTCCCAGATACAGTATAATGCACACAGTAGTCTCACATAATCTCTCAAAACATATGGCCCTTTGAAGCTACCTTAAGCAGATACTGTAAAGAACACTCGTGTGTTTGTTTTTCCATCTTTCACAATATGCTGTGAAAATACAGGTTTATCTCTGAGCTGCTGAGAGTGGTTTTGTAAGAAGCTAACTGGGTCATACCGAGACTGAGGGTGAACCCTGAATGAGAGGGAGCGATGCTCCTGTTGGGGGGTAATTGGCTATGAGAGGGGTAAAGCTCCTATTGGGGGGTAAAGGACCATAAGATAAACCTGTTGGGGGTCTCTCACAGATAAGATTAATCATATGACTGAGGGGGAAGTTGCTGCAGCACACACACTGTGTGTGGGTAACCTGTGGTAAACCCAGTGGCTCTACAGTGTGCCGGGTACAGGAGGCATCAGGGCCTCTGCAGAGTGACTGAGCATGGGCACAGCCTGGAAAGAAAGCACTGCTGTGTTTTGCAGCCCAAAGTCAATAGGATACACTCCAGTCTGCACCAGCTGATCACACCGTGGAGAAAGGAGAATGACCCCGAAATGGAATGAATAGGACAGGGTGGCCTCGTATCTTCGCAACCTCTGTGAGAGTCTGTTTATATGAAAGGGTTTTCTTGACAGATATCCTGATAAAAGATTAATTAATGTTATCAGTTTTTACTTCCCTGCATCCCCCTCTCTCACTCCATCCTCTGTCTCACTCTCGGCAACTCTCTTTCACTGCCTGTGTCTTTCAAACTCTCTCTCCTTCTCTCCAGGGGTGGTGGTCAGGATTGAGAACAGCACTTGCCTAAATGACGATTGGCTGAGCAGTATAGGGAGGCGTGGCCCACACAGTATTACCCTGTACAGGTGCACAGATGGGTCCGTCACTCAAGAGGGGCTGGCGGAGTTATTCGCTCAGTGCAGCAGCTCCCTGAAGGTACGGTGATGACATGACACCTCTCACACACCAGAGCACAGACTCCAGAAGCCTCTGTACTGAAGGCTAAGAGTGGAGGTCAGCCATTGTGCAGAGTCATTTATCTGTCTTTCAGATTTACTGGCTGCATCATATGTAAAGGGAGGTTATCTAAACTCTGTATAGAGCTTACTAGAAATGGATCACATCTCCCTCTCACACAAGCGTGACAAAGTGTCCGTTATGTGACGGACCTTTTGGTCACGTAGGAACACAAAGAGCTGAACTGAGCTTTTCTCTTCACTACAAAGGCTTCCATTGTGAGAGTGAGAGTGGAACCTGGGGGTGGAATCCAGTTACAGAGAAAAATACTATAACCACAGCCACTCCGTCATAAGAGAGCCTCTGTTCGGACCTGGGAGCATAAAACATCACCATCACGTCTGTGTGTGATTTATAGTGAAAAAAACATCTTAAATCATCAGCCGTAGGCAATGATTGAGCTAATTCAGTAATTAAGAGGAGAACAATGAAACAAAAAAAAACCTTTTGGCTGCAGCCAGTGGCTGCAGTAAATGATGAACATGTGTTGATTGGTGCATTTCAGGAGCAGTGTGTGAGTGACACGTGTTGATTGGTGCATTTCAGGAGGTGCGGATTATGAGCTGCAGTGGACCTGGTCTCCATGGCGACAGGTTGCTTGTCCCTTGCAGCCAGCACTGCACTCACCTGACTGATGTGGATGTGAGCTGGACAGGTGCCACAGACACTGGCATCACTGCTATTGCCAGCACCTCCACCAGGCAGGAACCTCATCAATATTATACTGAATCAGACATGCAGACCATTTATCAGCAGCATTTCCTGCAAAGTTCTCCTGCAGATTGCAGTGTGGCAGTTAATGCTGTTCTCCTGCAGATTGCAGAGTGTGGCAGTCAATGGATGCCAGATGGTAACTGACAGAGCCTTGAATATTCTCACCAAAAGACATGGGAAAAGGTAAAGCAAATGCTTGCATGCCCAAGAGCAGAGGCAGTACTGCATCTCCTTGGTCTTCTAAATCACACACCTTGCTGTCCTCATCCCTGTATGGTCATGTAACCCCATCCCCACAATCCATCTACCTGCTCCAAACCCCACCCCTCCCTCTCTCTACCTCCCCAAACCCCACCACCCTCCTCACTACTTCCCCCAAACCCCATCCCCTCTCTCTCCCTCCCTCCCCAAACCCCACCCTCCCTCTTTAGACTTCCCCAGTCCCTCTTCCCTCCTTCTCTTAATCTGCAGATTGTTAGAGATGTTGTTTCTGGACTCCAGTCTCCACAGGTTAGAGGTCTTTGGGTGTCAGAATCTCAGCTCAGCGTGTCTGAGTGTCATGGCAACAAACTGTCCCAACCTGAGAGTTCTGAACATCGGGAAGCTTCCCAAGGTCACAGAGCGGTGTCTGACCCACATAATCTCCACCTTCAAACAGCTAATGTTACTCAACCTCGCTGGACTTCCTATGGTGAGTTTCCATCACAGCACAGGATCAGATAAATGTCATTGTGTTGTGAGAATTCTCCAGCATTCTTGTTCCATCTCCAAAAGACAGTTATGTTGTTACTGGAATGTGCTTCACCTGGTGAACAGGCACTTGTCATGAAGTTGTGACTGTTCTTACCTGTTCTGCAGGTGCGAGATGGGACAGTTCACCAGATTGTGCGGCAGTGCCCTGATCTCCAGAATCTCACACTAAGCTGCTGCCCGCATGTCACCGACATCAGTCTGAGGGAGATAAGCACCTATGCCCCCTCTATCAGGTTAGAGATAGGCACCTATGCCACCTCTATCAGGTCAGAGAAGCACCTATGCCCCCTCTATCAGGTTAGAGATAGGCACCTATGCCCCCTCTGTCAGGTCAGAGATAAGCACCTATGCCCACTCTATCAGGTAGGGGACTCTCCTTCATTTGGCTCTATGTTAATTAGCCATTTATTACTGCTGTGAAGTTCTGTTTAATCCTAACTGCTTCTTTTTAGACAGCTGCTCTTACAGGCATCTGTATGTGAGTAGCTGTTTGCGTGACAGGTATCTGGATGTGAGTGGGTGTCAATCGGTAACAGACTCCGGCGTTCGGGCCATAGCCATGGCCTGCCTCCATCTCCAGTACATAGACCTGAGCTCCACAAGAACCAGCAACAAAGGGTATGAGTCTCACCATCTCCCTCTGTCTGTCTGTCTGACTGAGCTACCAGTTCCCCCTGGTAGACCAGCCTTTCTCCATTCTTTGTCTGTTCATTTCTCTCCACTGAATATTTCATAAGGTCTTTCGTAATAAATTTCCACTTTGATTTTGTAATAGCGATTTCTATTTGCCTCTAAGGCTTTGGAGAGTGCCTCAGATGTAAGTGAGAGTAAAATGGCAGTTAACAGCATTGGCATCAGTGTCTTGTATCTCTGTTCTTCCCCCACTGAGCACTGATATGTAAGACACAGCGTATCAGAGCAGCTCAGCGTTCGAGAGCAGGCAGCTCAGTCCAGACACAGTGTGTCAGAGGAGCACAGGGTTCCAGAGCAGGCGGCTGTGTGCAGTGGCTGAAATAAAGAAGAGCTCCTTTGATCAGCATGCTGTTTATTGAGCGCGCTCATTAGAACCATGGCACGCTGCCCACCTCACACCGTCAGAGCGCTGGGCATTGTACCACATCAAAAAGCCGAGGCAGCACTCACCTGCAACTATAGCAACACGCATACTCTAAAATGACTATTGCTCACCCGTAACTATAACGACATGCATACTCTGTTTACTATTTGCAATAATTAAAATCTTTCCTCACAAACACAGCACTGTGATTTTTTCTGTTTCCTGTTTTTCCTTTTGATTGGTCTGCAATGTTTTCTAATGAATACCAACCTGTGAGTTTCAGTGCAAGAAACATCTGTATTTAGATGTAGTGTTTCAGAGAGAGATTCTGAAATAATGTCTTTTCTTAGTGCAGTGGTTTATGAGAAAATAGGTCTGTCTTTAGATTGAGAGGTTTAGAAAATAAGTCTGTCCTTAGATTCAGAGGTTTACAAAAGAAGTCTGCCCTTAGAGTCAGAAGGTTAGAAAATAAGTCTGTCCTGAGATTCAGAGGTTTAGAAAATAAGCCTGTCCTTGGATTCAGTGGTTTATAAAAGATGTCTGTCCTTATATTCAGAGGTTTAGAAAATAAGTCCTTAAACTGAGTGCCTGAACTTTCCCTGTCTGTCCTGCTACACCGTGTCTGTCTGTCCTACTCCACAGAGTGTGTCTCCTGGCCAGCTACTGCTATAGACACCTGCACACAGTGAAACTCAGTTTCTGCTACATTTGCCAGGACGCTCTGCGTAAACTCTGCCGACACTGCAAAGGGTACCCGCCTTTCCTCTCTGCACACGCACCCTGTACCTCCCATAGTGCCAGATGCCAACAGCCTGTGTGAGCTGAGCTACACTTCTGTATGCTATCATTAGGAAATATGCAGGAAAACACAGGGAAAACTAACTGATACATTTATTTGTGGCTGAGGCAGTCTTGGATTTTGAGTTTCGGTTTTTTGCAAGTTCAAACAGGCTCCCAACTAAAATGAGTTAGCATGAGGGATATGACTTTCCTGTTGATGTCCACAGTTCTCTGCATTACACATCTCACAAGAACAAAGTAATGAGTTGTTTTGCCTGGTTCCACTAAATTATTTCCCTTACACACATGAAGGAAGCAGTTGGGTATTTTGAAATGATACTGACTATTCAGTTAGAAAAAGAAAGTGGAAAAAACAGTTATTAAGCCTGAGTCAGGATGTTGTGAAATATATTTATGGAAAGGGCTTGCTGTCCATACTCAGTATACGCATATGGTCAGAGTAGTGCAGTGTAAGCATGTGCCACAGGGCTAATACTGATTGGCTCATATTTAAGCAACTCTCTCCCCAGCCTGCGACTGCTGCATCTCTACGGTGCCTGCGACTTCCACAATGTGCAGGAGTTCAGGCAGATCAATCACAACCTGGAGGCCAAGTGCGACCTCAACTGCACACCTGAACAGCAGAGCTGCAGACCTGGGGGTGTATTAAAGCCAAGATGTGATCACCGACAGTAATGCAAAGTATCTGCCATCTCAGTAGTTTGTACCGATTACTCTTTGAAATGAACATATGACATCATTTAAATATTGTGCGTACAGTCTGTATTTTTAAAGACTATGTATACAGTTTGTGTATATATTAGAATTCTTCTCCCTATTAATTGTTTTACTATTATTTCTTAAACCAAAATAATGTTTGTTTTTAGCTAAATGTTATTATGTAATTACACTTTTTAAAATCAATGCAATGTATTTACATTGACACTGCAAATGTCTGTGTGTCAATTGTAAAGAATGAGCAACATTAAAAAATGTTGTCTTATGAAAAATGCTGATATTAGAGGATTCTGAAAACGATAGGCGGGAATTGAGTCGATAAATTGATGAATTCCAGCACAAATTTCCGTCAATAAACTCGGTCAATTGTAGATGGAATGACTGAGTGTTTGACTCAAATGAAAGGCGTCAGTCAATCAATAACCAGCGTTAGAGGTTGCTATAAGGAAGTAAAGTGTGTGGCATTTTGTGACCGAGGGGACAAAAGACTTATGAAAACCAGACAACAGCTGGGTTTTCAGCAGTTTCAATGCCACAAATGTATGCATGTCAGGTGTACGACATCATTAAGCTATAACATATATCCTAGTGTCAACCCACAAATGTTATTCTGGTGCCTCCCAATGAAAACTCAAAACGCACAGTAAAATTATTTCCATATGTTTTGCATGCTTTGCCGTTCTGTCGAAAAGTGGAGCTACAGAACGCCCACAGTAACGAATCCAATACCGAATGATTCGTCTGTTTAGGTCACCATGGAAATTGTTTTGTTTGTATATTTTGTATGACCGTTCTTATCAACTCGATTACAGCGCATTTATACTCGACGAGTTCTTGGCCGGATGCCCGAGTCATGTTAAGTGTTCCTTTCCTGCGCAAGGTAAACTAAGTGAGTGTGGCGTCAGCAGGTCCTGACTTCTCGCCCCGCAAGGTGACAGGGATACAGGAACAGGCGTCATTTGACAGCTGTTTCGACATGAGGAGAGAACCGAGAATAATTTGCTGTAACTTGAAAGTATAAGACTTTTTAATTGTTTTGTGTTTGTTTTTGGTAATGTATTTTAGAGTTCCTTTTAATGAGTGATTTAGTCATGTCTTTCATTTTGGAGCGGATGGTGTGTACAAGTGGATTTTTTTTTTGAAATTCTATAAAGAGCTTTTTATAACTGTAAGGGACTTTACCTGATAAGACAGGGGCGATTTACTTTTTCTTCATGGAGATAGCTGTTGACCAAGACTGGTTGCTGTCGCTCTTCCACGCTTGTGATGTGAATAATTCGGGACGGATTGAAAAAGAGGAGTTCTTCAAAGTCTGCTCAGAACTGCGCGTACAGCCAGCCGAAATAGAAGCGATATTCTCAAAACTAGACTTGGACAAGGACGGATCGATTAACTACGAGGAGTTTACCAGTGGCTTCCAAGGAGTTTCAGACCTCGTTTGCTTTGGGGGGATGGAGAGCGATAGCGAGAATGGGGACAGGCTCGCTCTGGCGTGGGAAGAGTTCCAGCACCGACTCGGAGAGCAGGCAAAATTCATCCCAAGGTATAGTATGGACCAATGGAATGGATTTTAACTACTCACGAATCTCACAAACAGACACTTAAAATGACAGATTGCATCACAGGCATGCTGAATCAAAATGGAAATGAGATTTTAGAAAGATACGTGGATTTTTTTTAAAAGGGACGATGAATGCCAAAAAACGGGAATAGAGTCCTCAAGCCGTATGATGAATTTAGGAGCATTATCATTAATTCATACTTTGAACAGTAGGGGAAAACACAATAACATGTTATATCAATAAAATTGTAGGTTCGTCATAATCTATAAAGTAAAATACATTTAAAAAGCTATTGTTTAGGAACCATCGATATGGAATACGTAAAGCCAATATGTAGGCTATTTGTTTCCATATTAATCACAACAAGCATGATCCCTTATCGGATCTGTTAGACTGAATATTATAATCTAATCCTGGTGTCTTTACTTTCCGCGCGTTTATTAACCTACACAGTTAGAATTGGCTTAATCCCTGAATGGAAGTAGGCGTTTTTAAACTGGGGAAGTATGTCAAATATAAGAAGAGAAATACAAGGTCTTGGGCACACACGCACATATCCTAACCCCATCCGAGGTTTATTCTGTGAAATTTGTGTTTTGATATTTAGACACATAAGTTTCATTACTGCATTTAGACGGCGTCTGCTTACCGTTTGTGCTTGACTGTGCATTGCGCGTGGACAGCCAGTTTTCCTGGTTTCAATTTTTATTTCTTCGATAAGTATGAAAAAGTAAATTTTAAAAATAAGCAAAATACTTGAAAATGGAGTCTACGTGTATTGTCCATTGAAAACTGGGTTCTACTCTTTTTCCATGACACAGACAACTGTAATATTAAGACAGAGCCCAACTGAAATTTCCTTCTAAATATTGCAGAAGAAATCACATTCACAGAATGCACACACAAAAATAGTGACTTCAATACCAGGCTTCGTATCCTCTACATAAACCCTGTATTACTATGGCAGAGACTGCTATCTGGGTCGATGTAGGAAAACAAACTGCTCAGGTAGCGGCATTGAGGGTTCGGCGCATGATCGAAAGCTGTAGGAACCCGGAGCACGAGTCGGGCAAGTCTCACACTACATCGAATCAGCTGTTGTTGTTAAACTCCGTCCTAGTTCAAAATAACGACTTTAAATGGAATATATCAAAATTAAAACAATGAGAAAGTTTGGTTAGAATAGTTAATATGTGGCTAAACTGGCGACAGTGCATTCCATGGCATGTACTATCTACGTCTATATTTATAATGGCCTTGGTGTTAAATTAATTAAATTATATTGTTTTGAATAGTGCATAATTACCCCGAGTGTTACCAGCGTATACCCAACAGGCTTTATTTTCATTATGGATTCTAAAATGCTAGTTTTCTCATGTTTCGTCAAGGTCCGAAAGGAGACGTAAGAATAAGAACGGTTTCTCATGGTCTATTGGCTATGGACAGAAAGATTGCAAGACTAAATTATGGAGCCGTATTGACGCTTCGGGATGTTATTTTGCAGTCAGCTCCTCTGACCCACCCATTAGTGTTTGAAATTGGAAGATAAATTATGGGGAGCCTGTATCAGACACAAACCATTCCATATCCGTTGGTAGCGGTGCAATGGTTAGGAAAGGCTTAGAAAATGGTATGAGAATAGAATAACTCCGGAGAGGTAATGCTGCTCTGGAAACCTACCTCATTCTATTAGCTGCCCCTTTGGGTTTCAGAGTTTTCTGAAGCTCACTGAAGGTCATGAAAACCAGTCTGATTCACAATGCTCCCTGTTTCCTGGGTGGTGCTTTAAGGCTGTGTGTGGACAGAGCAAACCTGTTAACCTGGCTTGTCACAGCAGCTGAACCGGTGTTCTGTTTATATCTGCTGTTTACTGAGTACTGGCCAGCTCATGCCTGTCCGCTGCCACAGGGAGACAGCCATGCCAACACCACCTCACATTCCTCCAATAAAAGCCACCTGAAGATGGCCTGAGATTGTGTCAGATTACACATGCTGTATTTTTAGATTAAGTAATAATAATAATAATAATAAATAGTGACAATGTGGTGTTGCAGGAATGAGCAGGCAGCAACGCTGTACCACAACATACACCTGACTGAGCCCCGCATCCTGCCACAGTATGAACGAGTCATCATGAACTTCATCAAGGAGATCAAACTGCAGAACTCTGACATGGAGAACCTGGCACTGGCTGTGAAAAGGTACACACACACACTCATACAGGCAGACACATACACTCATAAACACACTCTCATACACACACACACACACACACACACACACACACACACACACACACACACACACACACACACAAATACTCATACACAGTCACATACTCATGCAATTACACACACACACACACACACACACACACACACACACACACACTTCCAATGTTTATAGCGCACAGCTAGGGTGTATGGTGTTCAGTAAAGGTGTGTAGTGCTTGGTAGAGGGATATAGTGTTCAGTGAATGTGTGTAGTGTGTGGTAGAGGTGGATATTGTTCAGTAAAGGTGCATACTGTTGGATTCCTCTCTGCAGAGCTCAGGACAAGGCTGCAATGCAGCTCAGTGAGATGGAGGAGGAGATGGACCAACGGATCAAAGCAGCTGAGAGCCTCACACAGCAGGAGGTGAGTCCCTCTGAGCCTGTCGCATACCATCATCTCTGCCTGTACCTGGGCTCTCACCGTTTAACACTGACAACACTACCATCTCTGCCTGTACCTGTACTCTGTGTTTAACACTGACAACACTACCATTTCTGCCTGTACCTGTACTCTCAGTGCTTAACACTGACCATACCACCATCTCTGCCATTACCTGTACTCTCACTGTGAAACACTGACCACCTCTACCTGTGGCCTTTCTATGCTTCTCCACCTCTTTCTTGATTATGCAATATTCAGCATCCATATCTCTAGAGATATTGAGAAGAGATATAAGTGATTGGCAACCCTTAGTACAGCTCTGGGTAAATAAGGGCGTGCAGTGGGCTGACACCGGCAGTTGACTGTGTGCATATGAGCTCCTCCGTCCTGTTTAAATATGACCTGGTGTAACTATTCCTGGCCATATGCTGCCTTTTCTCTGTCAGTCCCTGAGAAGGCTTATGCAAGTGGGCAGTGCTCGAGCTTTATTCACACATGCGCTGGTATTTGCTTTGGAGAAGCTGTTTACTCTCTCCCAGAAAGCAGCCCCACCTGCACACACCTGAATGCCTGCGCACACACAGGCACACGCACGCACACACAGATGCAGACACATTACATTACATTTATTTAGCAGGTGCTGTTATTCACAGTGACTTTCAGCATAAAAGAACAGAAATGTATCCATCCAAGTTGAATGAGCAACAGTGTCAGACCACGCTAACAACACTCTTAAACCAGTGAGTATGAGCATAACACTGTTCACACTCATGACCAGACATTTTTTGTCTTTTTCCTCTAAATCATCCATGCCTCTGTTAAGGTGACAGCGGGTACAGAAACAGTCAGTAGTATAGAAATAGTCAACAGGGACAGATACAGTCTGCAGGGACAGAAACGGTCAGCACTCATGTGATGATGTTTCCCCGGTTACAACATTTATTTCCTTAAGCTGCCCTCAGAAACAGAAACTTCACATGTACTGTGCAAGGGAGACATCTGAAACACTTTGCTTGGATGACCGCCCCTGAAAATATGCACAGTAACTTGAGAAATGACTGACCACGTACTGGCTATTCCTGTGTCTCTTTGACGTAATTATGGGTCTGAGAGGCCTGAATGCACCGAGCGGATGTGTATTGCGAGTTGAGCATCTTTAATCCTTGTCTGTGTGCTGCTACTCATCTCTGTTGCTAGAGATGAAGTGTTGATATACTTGTGGACTGTTAAGTAGTGATATGTATTTGCGCTGTTAAATATCATTACGTGTGTACTGTTTAGTATTGATAGATGTGTGTACTTAGCGCACTAGCATTGATGTGTTTGTGTGCTGTTTCCATAGAACCCCCCCCCCCAAGCCCCTTTCCCAAAATGTGTCCTGAAATAGTTCCCGGTTTTCTCTCCATTTCCCTGTCTTATCTGTGGAACAGAGTTACCTCATGGTGTCCAGTGCTGCTGAGTACACCTGCAGAGCACCTGCTCTTGGCAGACCCTCAAGGTGGTTTATTTTTCCAGAGCAGATAAAAGCAGAGCAGTCCTGCGCATGGCGTTCTGTCTCGCGCCTGGAGATTCAGTGCTGTCCTGAGCTCCCCTTCCCTGGAGCAGATGGCTGAACTTTCCTTTCACTCACATAGACACGCTGTGTTCAGCACAGATTCTCTCCTACATGGCAGGGACTGCTAATCAAGGCTCAGCTGATGGTTTAAAGCATTTAAGTCAATACTGAATAGAGTTCATATGCTATGGTCACAATGAGTGATGGAGCTGCCCAGGTTCTTCAGTTGGATAGTAAGGCTGAATTTGTTCTTAAAGTCTGTTACAGTATGGGGGAGCTCCCCCAGTCTCCAGGGAGCACAGTCATTTTAGACCTGCACCATTTTTAGAACCGTTCATCCTGCAACCTTGTTCGTGTTTCAGATCGACTTTTAAGCAGCCATGGCAACACAAATACTCTTATTTCTTTCTGCATCACAGGGGGTAAGGGTGTTCATCTTGTGCCAAATGCAGCTTCTTCCATGGTGCAGCATCTCCATCCCTGTAATGGGATAGTGACATGCAGATGTTATTCAACGAGACAGTTAATTTAGAAACACTTACTCGATATTCTGATGTATTTCACAGGAAGTACATTTTTGATTGTTTCCTTTACCTCCTGTGTTTTATAGGAAGTGAATTTAGGAAAATATCCTTCATATCTTGTGTTTTACAGGCAATGAAGAGGGCAGAGACTCAAGCAGCCTTGAGTGATCTTAAGCGGCAGTATGAGTCCGAGGTCCTTGAACTGCAGCTGAAGATTCAGAAAATGCAGATGGTAATGAAGCCCCCTCTGAATGATAATAATAATAATAATAATAATAATAATAATAATAATAATAATAATAATAACAACAACAACAACAACAACAACAACAACAACAACAACAACAATAATAATAATAATAATAATAATAATGATCGTTGGCGTTGTTGTTGTTGTCGTAATAACCAAGTGCCACACCATCTCATTGTTTGAATCATTGTCTCAAAAACTGAATGGCATTTCTTTTAACAGATTGAAGATCAGTACAAGAATATCAACCTGAAAGATGAGGTGGCTGCACTCAAAAGAAAAATTAGTGAATTAACTTTGGTGAGATTTTACCCGTTGCTGTGTTGTACTGGAGGAGTGTAAACACACAGGCAGGTTGCTGACAGGAACTGTGAATGTGTCTCTCAGGAGAATCAGAGGTTGAAGAAGGAGCTGCTGGAGTCTCACACCAACATGGCCTTCCTGCAGAGTGAGCTGGACACACTCAAGAGTGAATATACTGACCAGTCCATCAACTGTGAGAGGTACACACACCGATGCTGCAGAGCGCTGTTATATACTGTTTCACCACTACAATCTTACTGTTCCCACAGCAACACATCACTGCTACACCACTGTTGCACAGAATTGCACAGAAACACACCGCTGTTACACACACCACTGTTATCACTGTTACACACAACTCTTACACATAACAGAGTTTACACTACTGTTGTAGTCACTACTGTTACACACACCACCATTACTTCTACACCTTCAGTTACAGTGTGCGCGCACACACACGCACACTCAATTTTCCCCTGTGTGTGTGTGTACTGTGTTGCTTGAGCTTTGTTTTGAATCTTGTGACTGTAGTAGTAGGTTTAAAGTTCTGTGTAAAGTGAGAGTAACATCACAATGCACAGGCGGTGTCCTGTGACTGTCAGCTCCTGGCAGCAGTGAGCGCGCCATTATCAACAGACCATGTGATGTCTGCGTTTGTCATGGTGGTAACAGGATATCCTGGAGTGACCTCATGCGCACAAAGAGTCTCACAGCACAGCACTGTTCAGCTCTGTGTTACCTAGCAACCAAGCCTGGGAGACGAAATTCAAACAGCTGCTTTATCGTACAGCGTTCCAGCAGTTTTAGTACTCTGACCTGTGTGTGTGTGTGTGTGTGTGTGTGTATGTGTGTGTTTGTGTGTGAGTGTGTGTGTGTGTGTGTGTGTGTGTGTGTGCACGCATGCTGATGTTTGTGTCTAATTTGTGTATTTGATCTCTTTCCTCAGAGAACAGGCTTTGATGAGAGGATTCACAGATGAAAGGGACAGTTTGGAGCGACAGATCGAAATGCTTCAGTAAGTCACTCAGGTCTCCTGCTGAGATAAGATGAACATGAATGGAATGGAATACTGCATTACACAGTATTACACAACACCGTTCACAGAATTGGTGGCAGTGGCATGCAGTCCAGTTTTGATGTCATGAGCCCTTGTTTATGTGGTTGCTCTGCGCTGCAGGTCAGCCAATCGGAAGCTCCATGACAGTAACGATGGACTGAGGAATGCGCTGGAGACCAGCCTGAGCAGATACAACCAGAGTCTGGTGAGTGCATGAGGACCCAGAGCACTGACTTCTGGGTGGACCTTGTTCTAATGCAAAGTGGGGCCTGTGGTCTGGATCTGAGCACACCGAATCCATTAATACACAGTAACTTTGCACACCAGCCCATGTTTCCATCTCAGAACAGCAGGAGCTGTACGATTCTACTGTGATTCAGGTAGGGCTGTGACTCAAGCGATGCTGTGACTTTGGCAGGCCTGTGACTCAGGTATTCCTGTGACTCAGGCAGGCTTGTGACTCTGGCATTGCTGTGCTGAAAGATATGTTTGCTTTGTAGCCGCACTCTGAGATTCCCGAGTTTATTCAGAGCATGTGGCGGAGAACTTCTTTCTTGTGAGAGAATATTTAATGGAGGAGTGCAGTTTGTCTGACAGCCAGAATGAGAAGCAAAGTGAAGCAGCTTCAGTCAGAATGCGACCAAGCTTTCATGTGAAGAACAGCTAATGCTGATGCGCTTTAGTGATGAAGTAGAGGAGTTGCTTCTGAGTAATCACAACTGCAGGTACAGTAACACAGTAAAGCTGTAGCCTGCTTACATGTCCTTATCGACATTGTAAGTCAAACTGGATAACAGTATCAGGCTCACAGTCGTCGGGACATAGTTTAAGGACAGATTTCAGCTGAATCTAATAGCAAAATATATCTAATGATGTTACTAACCTGCCAGATTTGTATTTTGTCCGATTTCCCTGTTGCAGTGACTGTTTCAAAGAGCAGAATGGAAAGACGGGATGGGGGGGGTGTTAGTGCAGGGCAGGGTGGGGTATATTTATATTTGCGGGACAGCTAGTTTGGGGCAATTTCTAGGGTTTTTCTTCACTTAAAACTCTAACAGTTAAACCACAGCTCATCCCTGACAAAACATTTTAATTGATTTTAAAATGTACTTAAAGGTTTTGTGCATTAAAATCATTAAGAGCTCAGATATTATTAATACTTATTATTACTTAATTCTAGTGTGTTATTAATGACTTGAGTCCCAGCATCATGTGATTTATGGTTTTATTCCACTGTGTGACCAACAATGTAATTCCAGAGGGTTCAGAACATCTCTCCGGGAAGCACCCTTTCTAGGAGCAGTCCCAAGATGACTGACTTCCACTCGCCATATGACAGGTATGATATGAACATGTCACCATGGGTGAACTGCCTGAGTCACAGGGTGCTGCATGCAAGGACAGACAGGTGTGCTGTTATAGTCTGTGCGCGGATCGCATTACAGCATTAGGAGTGCTGTAGTCTGTGCAGTGCAGCAATCTCTGTATGGAACTTTTGTGGATGTTGAAGTTGTGCCATAAGCAAGCAAGGGCAATATGATGGGCAGCTGCACTCACACGCCGCTCTCCCCTCCCTGCAGGCGGTCACGGTCCTCCCTCCAGGATGAGGACTGTGATTCGCTGGCCCTGTGTGACCCCATGCGCCGTACGAGCTGCGAGGTAGAGAGCCTGCCGGAGAGCTGCTTCGACAGCGGCCTGTCCACCCTGCGCGACTCCAACGGCTACGACTCCGAGGCCGACGCCCACCTGCACAAGAGCTGCCAGCGCTCAGCGGAGAGTCTGGGAGGGGACGCTTCCGACACTGACGTGAGAAAAAGCGCACACGCGCACACACAAACACATACACCCCACACACATACACACACACGCACGCATGCACACGCACATGCACATGCACACGCACACACACACACACACACACACACATATGCACACTTCCAATGATTATAGTGCTCAGCTAAGGTGTATAGTGTTCAGTAAAGGTGTGTAGCGCACACACAGACACACACACACACACACACACACACACACACACACACACACACTTATGCAAATTCCTGCCTGATTATTTTCAGGTTCCAGACCTCCATGACGAGGTGGCATTTGGCTCAGAAAGCGTCTCAGCTCTGACTTGGAAGCCATCAAATCCAGTCAGCAGGAGCAGTTCTGGAGCATCAGCACGGAAGTGTCTGTCAGCTCTGTCCTCTCAGGTAGAGCCCCCCTGTTCAGGCACACCTGCACTGGGCTTTTAACCTATGGGGTTAAACACTCATGTCCTAAATACTGCTGGAGGGAGTGAAAACCATAATAAGAGACAAAAGCACGCCTGATTTATTAGTGATAACATAAGCATGCAATGCACTGAATGTGCTGTAAAGTGATAAGGATGTGATATGCAGAATGTGATTAGAAGCACATGGATGTGATGCGTGGAATGTGATTGGAACTATGTGGATATGGTGTGTTGAATATGATTAGAAGCATATTGTTGTGATGTGTTGACTGTGTTTTCGGCCTGCAGACAGACCCAGAGGACGATGGGCTGAAGTACCCTGCTTCTGATAAAGCCTATAAGATCGTTCTGGCAGGAGACGCCGCAGTGGGCAAATCCAGCTTCCTCCTACGGCTGTGCAAGAACGAGTTTCGCGGGAATTCCAGCGCCACACTCGGTGTGTGTTTATCTCACGCACTACATGCGTGTGTGACCCATATAGGACATGTCCATCCTGTGTATTGTGAGAATGGTATCAGACACAGAGGAAAATGACAAAGAGATAGCAATTATACAGTTGTTACTATTTTTATGTTATTTCATGACATGATTCTGACTCCCATTTTGTAGATTCAGTGTTTCAAAAGTTGGAGGACTGGGGGGTCCAGTATATCAAGATTCTCTGTTATAGAACTAAATACAATACCCATGTGGGGTGTTGCATTGCTGGATACCACCAGTATGTAATGAATGATTTCACTGCTTAGGGGTGGACTTCCAGATGAAGACATTGGTGGTGGATGGAGAGCCCACAGTCCTGCAGCTCTGGGACACAGCCGGGCAAGAGAGGTGTGTGTGTGTGTGTGTGTGTGTGGTGAGTATATATGTGTTCATATGTGTGTATGTGTGTGTGTGTATGTGTGTGTGTTTCCTTTTGTTGCCTGCATTGTGACTGTGTCTATGCCACAGGTTCAGAAGCATTGCTAAGTCATACTTCAGACGAGCTGATGGGGTTCTGCTGCTCTATGATGTCACGTGTGAGAAAAGCTTCCTGAATGTGCGAGAATGGGTGGACATGATCGAGGTCAGTTTTAAGAACATATACGTGTAAAAGTGGTGTGACGATGTGTCATGGTGATTGTGTGTTATTGTGGTGTTGTGTTTAATGGCATGGGACGTAACAGAAATTTGTAGAAGTGAAGTGTGTGTATAATGGTGTATATAATAATGGCAATGTATATTGTGCAGTGGTGTGTTACTGTGGCTGTGTGTGTAATGGTATTATGTGTAACAGTGGTAGTGTATGTAACAAAAGTTTTGTGGGACTGTTAGCGTGTGCGATAGGAGTGTGTGTAACAGCAGCAAAACATGCTTTGGAGTTGTGTCTGTAAATCCAGCAGTATGTGTAATGGATGTGGTTTGTGTAATGGTTATGTTTGTAGTGCTGGTGTTTGTAATAGCGACAGCATGTATAATGGCAGTGTTGTCTGTAATGGTGTCTGCAGGACGTGTCTCAGGAGGATATTCCCATCATGCTCGTGGGGAATAAGGTCGATCTGCGGCAGCAGGCTCTGGAGGACGGGATTGAGTGTGTTCCCACCAGCTACGGAGAGAAGCTGGCCATGGTGAGACTCCCACTACACACAGAGACGCAACGCAGACACTCAACACACACAGAGACACAACACACAGATGCAAACACAGATAGACACATGTCACACACAGGCACAACAAACAACACAACAACAAAAGCAAGCACAGCACACACACAGACAAAAGAAACACAGACACAACACACACAGACACAGAAAGACACACGTAGAGACAAAAGAAACACAGACACAACACACGCACAGACGCAAAAAGACACATGCGGAGACACAACACATACAGACACAGAACACAAAGAGACAAAACAAATATACAGTACAAGGAGAGACACAACACAGCAGAGAGCTGTGATGGATGTAAATGTGAGGTTAGTGGTGTCATGCTGCTGTATTAGATGCACTGTGTATGTTGCAGAATGTTGTTGAATGTGAGAATATCAGGGGAAATCTTTGGATTGCCAAGACAGGCATGTGATAAGGATGTGATAAGATTAATGCACTTACTCACTTCCTTTGTCTAGCAAAGCCCTTAGGCTGTTTTTCATTTTCATATTAAATGATTCTGCAGTGCACATTTGCACAGGGCTTCTTGTAATCAGTGACTTTATTTAATTAATTATTTGTTAAATTAGCCATAATTCAGTTCTGCTGGATTTAGTTTACCTGCCACAATAGTGGTAGATTCTTCTCACATGATTGGTTAGGTGGTATGTTACACTGTAAAGTAAGTATAATATGAAAGTATGTTATGATATTATGTGGTGTTCCCTTATAGTTATACACAGGATTACTGTTTGTTACTGTGTACTTTTCAGGCATACAACTCACTGTTCTGTGAGACAAGTGCCAAAGACGGCTCCAATGTGATTGAGGCCGTCCTGCACCTGGCACGGTAAGGAGAATCCTCACCCACATACCTTCAGATTCCCCTTCTTGCTTAATCCCAACTGACTACACCTGTGCTGTTTCTCCTCCTGAACAGAGAGGTGACCAAACAGATCAACGAGGATGAGGATGAGAACTCTGTGACTGACCTAGGGGTTCACACCAAAAAGATTTCCAACCTCAACTGTTGCACCGGATAAACTCAAAGATCTCCAACCTCAACTGCTGCACCGGATAAACTCAAAGATCTCCAACGTCAACTGCTGCACCAGATAAACTCAAAGATTTCCAATGTCAACTGCTGCACCGGATAAACTCAAAGATTTCCAATGTCAACTGCCGCACCAGATGAGCACAGACCCAAGCTAAAGAGTATCACACAAACATGCACCTAAGTCTGAGTGTGTATATGTGTGTGTGTGGTGAGAATTGATATTTTGTGACCTGTTCTTCACAAGCGTTTCCCCCTTGGTACTGTCCATCACCTCACAGAAAGGCAGGTTAGCAGGGTGTATGTGACATTATATTTGGTTCTCCCAAATAAATGCTGATGTTGGTCCCCATTGCAGATAATAAGGCAAGCTCTGGCCTTCACACATTCTGTTTTACCATCTGGATTTACCTGAAATGCTCTCCACCCAGCGGTATGTCTCAGGGGTCTATAACACCCTGTCAAGGGTTCGATGGGAGTGGACATCAGTGGAAGTGGACCCAAGTGGGAGTGGATTAGACTGGACTGGGCTCTGTGATGTCAGTAGAAAGTGCTATATGGCAACTCTAGCTGTGAACAAGGCCTTTGAACAATACAGCACATGCTCTGTCAGTGCAAGTCAGGAAATGTGCCATGGAAAGTGTTAGATTTGGAAAAATGTTTTATCTGGATGTGAGGCTGGCAGTGTGGAAGTTGTTTGATGGCCTCTGTGAGACGACCAGAAAAGATTCTAGTACAGTGGAGAGTTTCAAGTCCACTGTGACTATGGGAGAATAGTAATAAAGGGCGTGGCCAGTTTAGGAGTACGATTGTTGAGGTGAGGCGGGGGGGGGTCTCCTTGTGTGGTGGAAACCATTTTCACCTGAAGTGATATGACCTGGGAGTGCCCACGTTTTCCTTTCATCTGCAAGTTCCTTTCATCTCCACGTTTGTCCCGTGTGTCTGTATTTTGGCTCCCTCTAGTGGTGGAAGAAAACAACTCCACTGAAGAATTCCTGACTGTGCTGTCAACAATCATTAGCCCAGTGTCTGTATTGCGCAAGTTTACAACCGTTCAGCCGTGAAAGCTAAAGAGGAACATGAAGCCACATGTTTCATCATTATGTATGATCTTCTGTTTACATTGTTATATTGTAATTATGTAGATTTAAATAGCATTTTACAGTTGTTATTGTCTTTATTTTTCTTTTGCGTTTCATTTGCTGTGATTAATTTTAGAAGGTTTTACTCATTCAAATGCCATCCAAACGCCAGCGAACAAGACACATACAGGCATATCTGTAAAATCTAAATTAATCTACTTTCTAACTGTCTTACAATGCTAGAAATTAGATTTTTGTGATTTTTTTTTTTTTTTTTTATGCCAGACATAATCTTTCACATTTCTTTTCTTCTGGATGTCTGTGTTTATTCTGTCAGTTTTTCCCCTGACGTTTAGAGTTTCCGAGTTTTTGAAACAAATAATTCGCAGTGAATGACAGCTGAATTTCTGTTTCCAGCAGGGGGCACTAAACTTCACAGATGGGGAAACTCAGGGACAAGTTGAGTTTGTCCTTCGACAGTGGATGGTTGAAGTCTTAATTTTGTCCTATTTGTTAGAATGAAAATCATTGACTTCACTAGAATGTGTTCTCAACACACAGTAATGCTCTTTCTCACTGAAATAGCCTGTTGCTCTTTGACTATATTTTTGTCTACAAGTAAGTATTACACACAGAAGGTATGTTCTAAAGACATTTTTTTAAGAATATTTTTCCATTGGAAGGCCTTATAAAATTTATTTACTTAATAGACCAGTTTTCTTCAGTCTTGCCATTACATGAAAAATGTTTTTTTCAAACTGTCTTTGTTTTAAAGCAAGACTCCTCTTTCTGGAATAAGAACACCCTTACGTGAAATATTTATATTAATTTACATGTACTCCTTTGGCAGATATTCTTGTACAAATGTAACCCATGCAAAACTGTAAGTACCATTTAAATGTTTTGATATCATTTTAATGTATTGAGTGACCCTTTGAAAGTGTTGTTGCAACCAATAAGGAAACCTGAAATAAATGATCAAACTAGTCCTCAGTCTGTAAAGTATTAAAGTAAATAGATATGAATGTCTGTAAATATAATTATTTCATTATTGTGATAATGACTGGTGTTCACTTGCTTCTGCATGAGTAGGGGTTCTATGTCATGGCCTTGATTTGGGCATTGATTGTGTGTGTGTGTGTGTGTGTGTGTGTGTGTGTGTGTGTGTGTGTGTGTGTGTGTGTGTGATGTGTGTAGACAGGAGGCTCCTCTTCTGCTTTTGAAAACAACATTCAGTTATAGAGCTGAGCATAGAGCATTTCTGTATGTACACGTATAAAATTGGCTTTTGCAACGAGCTACAAGGTACATATTAGAACTGAGAGCAGTTTTTGTTGTAATAGCTTTGAATAATGCATCAACATTAAATGCTGAAATTAATAAGAAAGATAATTTTGTAGTGAAATGGGTAGGCCTCTTCAGCAGAAACTGACAATCATGAGTATAAAAACTGCTCTGCACGTATATCGTAGCCATCTGTGCGATCTCAGCTGTTGTATCCGCAAATGTTTACTGTTAATGAAACGAAGAAAAGGTAGCTGTACGGATGCCTCACGAGGAGTACTGTTTTACTATATCAAAAGCTGTTGCACTGCCGTTAAGTTGTACTGCCATTGTAATGAAAGCATGACTAACGGCGTCCCAGCTTTTGCGCCGGCGAATGTCACGGTCGCGAGCCCATCTGTTTACATTGTCACGCGCCTAATGAGGCGTGCAGAGTCATTTGTCACAACACGCGCGAGGGGGGAGTTGGATATTTTAATTAAACTTGGCAAATCTGTGTCAAGCAAGGTTAATGTTCGTAATAAATTCAGTAATGGACAATTTAAACAATCACTTTAAATATTGTTGCAGCCGCTCCTCTTCAGACTAAGTGACGTTCTCGATCTTTTTTTAACGTTTTCACCTGTGGCCACGCGGATTCTTACTTGGGAATTATACTCTGTTATAATGACTACAGCTCAATGTTAAAATTTATAACACATTCAGAGATGAAGTCAAAAAGAAACAAATCTGCACAGATGCCCACACACAAATGCGCGCTCTCTCTCTCTCTCTCTCTCACACACACACACACACACACACACACACACACACACACACACACACACACACACACACACACACACACACCTGTCTCAGTTTCAGTTCTTCAGTTCTTAAAGCCAGTGCTTAAGTCACTTTTCTTACTTAGCTGGCTTTGTGCTTCTTGCGTTTGAATAGCGGTGGCACTCCGAGCTGTAAGGAGCTGTTGATTGGGATCAAAGCTGTGTCAGGCAGAGAAGAGGAGAGAGTGATGTTCACGTCACCCTCAGAGAGAGGCTCCATATCATTCCTGAGATCTGAATGCTCTGCATATCACACCAAAGACGTGACTGGAGCACAAAAGCCTGTTTGCATTAATGAGAGGTAATGAATAAGTATGGGCCCTTTGTAGATTCTGTCTCTTTTCAGCCCAACATTCCTGTTACAGTGGAGCTGTCTTTCATGTGCGGCTGAGGGGGGCACGGTAAAGGTCACTGGGGCTGTGGGGGGGCAGCGAGATCAAAGTGTTCAGAGCTTCAGAACTGTTTCTGTGAGGGAGAGAGGCATCATATACACACACACACACTATCTATCTATCTATCTATCTATCTATCTATCTATCTATCTATCTATCTATCTATCTATCTGCCTGCCTGCCTGCCTGTGAAATAACTGCAGACTTGTGGAGGATTGTGTGCAGCATCTAATTGGGTGAGCTTTTGTGACATTTGGACTATGGGGAATGTGATGATACACTGTGTCTAAACCTGCTATGAGGTCAGTGAGCACTTACATGGACCTATGCCAGTTACCAGTCTGTGCTCGGTGGTTGCAATAAGTCTTATAAACACTGGAGAGCAGTATTGTCACACAGTGGAAGTGTGCTGCAACTAAAACCTCTTTCTGCATTATTATGCAGACAAACTGTTATTATTAAACATAATACTTCTCTAACTGCATTTCTAATGTTCATGAATATTTCCTGAAAGTATGGGAATTTAGTGCCATTAAATCAGGAAATGTGATTTTTAAATGGTGACATTTTACTGCATTTTAAGCATATTCAGTGTTGACTATGTGGCACTTGAACAGCCTGAGACTATGTCCCTGAGATAGTGTCACCATCAGCCTGGATTCAGTCCTGCTGTGGCCACTGGCATCATTGTATGCCCAGTCAGGTGGAATAAACGCCTGCTTTCTCACAGCGTCTGCAGGAAACAGACAGATTTAGACCAGCTGTGAAAACTGTAAACAAGCTAAAAACAAATTGTGAGGTGATCTGTGATAGTTTCTCACAAGCTGATTTTTTGTGAATGGTGCCCCTTTGGTTCACTTTCTACCTGTGACCCTGAGACACAGACACTACACAGTCACAGCTTAGTCAAAGCAGGGAGTCACAGTAGTTCTAGTACAAGTCAAATACCAGCAGACTCAATGCAGGCTAATGGGAAGTATGAACACGGCAAAGCAGCCCCACACACATGCTGTGAACAGACGCTGTGCATGTACAATGCCTGGTTGTATGCTGGTGAAGTTGTCTGTAATGGTGTAGCTGCAGGCCATGTGTTGGTAATGTTGTACGTAATGGTGTAGATGTTGGCTGTGTGTTGGTGATGTTGTCTGTAATGGTGTAGAAAACATATTTGAAGTAATGACGAATTACAAATACTGTACTCTTGCTACTGTGCTTGAGTAGTTTTTTCTGGACTTGCACTTTTTAAGTATTTTAAATGACAACACTTCTACTTTTACTCAAGTATGTTTTAGTAAAACATAATAATATATTTCTTACTCCACTCTTCAGACTGAGATTTTTTCGGCAGCTGTTGGGCAATGACATTTTTATGCAGGCTACGTTACCTAGCTGACGAGCGGTGCGTAGCGTTAGTGGAAGACACCATTAAGGACCAAACTGGAAAAACATAAAGGCCAGGAGTGTCAGTAGAGATATCCGCATACAACAACTTGGGATACATGTAGAGGTGGATTTCACGCGTTTCAGTAATAATTATCTGAGTGGTAAGATATCTAAAATACAGCTAGATGGTCTAGTCACTGAGTAGCATAGCTAGCGAATAGTCTAGCTAGCGAGTAGTTTTCAGTAGCGTTGCCTACAATATTTGTTTGTTGTGTTAGATTGTAGCTGTGCCAACTCCAACTGCCTGTTCGCATGACGCTGCTCTGTATGTAAACTTTAAATAGATCTCATGGTAGCGCCAATAACTACCGCTGTTTCCCGCAATGTTATTGGCATTGTCGTCTGAGTGTCATAGAAAAATGGAGTCGCGCTGGTTATGTTGTGTTAGTGATAAGTTTATGCTTTTCCCTTATGGGGGCAGTGCACGATTTAGGGGCATCAGTAATATTTAAGGAATAGCAGTAATAACACAGAACTGTTGTGACTTCCTTCACCATGCCCTCTCCCTCCCTCTCTCTGCCTCTAACTCTGTCACTGTGCTTGTGAATACCAGTGGAATTGTTCCCACATAAGAGAAGACTGAGGATTTTAAATATTTATTGAACCTCTTGGTTTGGCACTTGGAGCTGAGTGTGCAGAATGGATATTAGACCTCAGAAACATTTAATGAAACGTTGACACAACATACACAGAGCACAAGCAGTCTGAGATTTTTGCTTTAATAAAGGGAGTGATAAAAGGTTTCCAGGCGGCCAAAGTTAAACTCTTGCTGAAAGTTTACTGCCTGACACATGTTTAACCTTGTCTTAGCCATGGTGTTTGTATTAGCATTCCTGGTGTTCCTGTATGCATGTGTTTTACGTTTGATTATGTGAAGAGGATGTGTGTATTTAAAAGGACAGCAAACTTCCACAGGCAGAGTGAGCTTAGCATATGGAGAGAATGAAAAATGGACAGGCTTATCCCAGCATCTGGGGACACCCCACCAATGACACCCCCAACGACAACCGGACATGAGACCTCATTATACCCCTTTCCCACTGCAGAGCTGGAACTGGGCTGGCTCATTATACCCCTGTTTGAATGTGGGTAGGATGGGTGGGGCAGAGAGTACCTGGGTACCCCTTCCTGTGCCCGATGCCCTCCCTTGGGGAGATGGCTCTCATGCTTCATGGTGGCAGATGTGTTGAACAGCCGCTCCACAGGTTGTGGATGTCTTTAAGGTGTTTATTTGGATGTCTTTTAAGATGCTTTGAGTGCAAAACATGTTTATGTTACAATTGATACAGTGAGAACAAGTGATGATACATAACTTCATGAGTGCCTAATTTTACTTTGACAATGGACAAATAAAGATGGCCTGCAGTGTAGCAGTATGTAGCACTTTATCAGTGCTTCTGCTGCAGCTTGCAAGGCCTACTTAGTAACAGCCTGCTGTCTCACTGCTGGTACTGCACTGCTGCTTTGATGAATTTCACAACAAGTAAGTGACACCTGCTGACACACAGCATCCCCTCTGATTGGCTAAGCTGCCTGCTGACACATAGGATCCCCTCTGATTGGCAGAGCTGCCTGCTGACACACAGCATCCCCCCTGATTGGCCAAGCTGCCTGCTGACATACAGCATACTCTCTGATTGGACAACTTACCTGCTGACACACAGGATCCACTCTGATTGGACAAGCTGCCTGCTGACACAGGATCCCCTCTGATTGGTCCAGCTGCCTGCTGGGACACAGGTGCATGCGTCTGAGACACTGTGTGTATGTTTGTGTGTGAGAGAGTGTGTATACATGTGTGTTTGTGTATGAGAATGTGTATATTGTGTATGTGTATAATGTGTATGTGTTAACTGCAGTGTAAAGTAGAATGTGAAATGCAGTGTGGAGGACTGCAGTCATTGGCCAGCAGGGTGCAGCAGGTTTATGATGTCAGAGCTTCCAGAAATCTTCTAAGGGTGTAATTGAATGCTGTGATGCAGAAAAATCCACTGATTGAGTGAAGCCTCTCTGCTTCTGTGTGTGTGTGTGTGTGTGTGTGTGTGTGTGTGTGTGTGTGTGTGTGTGTGTGTGTGTGTGTGTGTGTGTGTGTGTGTGTGTGGAGGGGGAATGAATTGGTATCAGTGTCTTTCTCTCTCTGACACATGTGCACACTCACACATGCTCTCTCACATACAAACACACACAAACACAGACAGACAGCAGTGATTCTGTGGTACATCACCTGGCTGGACAGGTATTGATTGAGAGGGTTTCATGGACTGGGTTTGGCGGTGTTATTAAAGAGCCTGATGGCTGCACCCCCCTGCACCCAGCCCTTTGTTATCCCCATGCAGAGGATGATAACTTGCTCCCTGATCCAAACAGATAACAGATTCCAGCTGGCTTGGCTAGAAGGACAGGAGTTTTCCAGTGTTGCAAAAGCAGGAACACAAAGATCCTCCCCTTTCCTCCCTCCCTTCTTCCTTCCAGATCAAAAATGATGATGTAAATATGAAGAAATAGAACATGAAAACAATTATAATGATTTAAAAAGAAAATCAACACCATATCTAGAGCATGGCATGCCATTCCAGCCTAGAGGAAATGAACGATCTGGAATTATAGCCCAGAGGTTGCAGGTTTTTTTCCAGTAGGGGCATTGCTGTTGTACCCTTGATGAAATTTCTGAACCCAAATTCCCAAATAGACCACTGCGGAATGGTAAGTAGAGAAAGCTGCACTGAATAACTAAATACATAAGATAACAATAAATAATACATGAAAATAGTAATATACACCCTTCAGAAATAATATATTTATTCTCAAGAAAAAACAGTTTCTCTTCTGATGTTGATACAAGGTGTTTTCATGTAGGGGAAGTATCAAAACATATTTAGAAATCTTTGATATTTCAGATGTTCCCTCTATGACTATATTCAACATGTGTCCTAAAATATAGAAATAACAATGTTTTATGCTTTTAGAAGTGAGTGGTAAAAAGACCTGTGTGATAAAGAACTGTTATGAAAGAGAAAATACATCATGCCAGTGTGTAAGTTCTGATGGTGATAGTTAATATTTAATGCCTTTCAATTACTGTCCTCCAATGCTTCTGGTGTTAATGTAAGAGCATGTCAGCCAGGTCATCTCTAATGTGCATTAAATGGAATTTAGTGAGGGGAACAGCATGCCTCCTGGAGAGCAGACAGGAAAAGCGTTTTCTTTTCAGATAAATGCACCACCTTGTTTTCAGACCGGCTTTTCACATTGCAAATCAAATTTGATTTCTCTGAGCCTTTTCAAATTGCTTTTAGCCGTTAAAGTTCCTGTCTCTTGCCTGTGTGTTCAATGTAACTGTGACCGCTCAGTGAGAACGACTCAGTGATTGGATTTCTGCACCCCAAAATGAACCTTTAATAGCTGAAGAAAATAAAACTATTTCATTATTCACACCCAACATTGTGTGGATACTGAAGAGAGACCGAGTACCTCAGCTTTCCTAACATACATATGGATTTAATTTGGGAGAAAAATGATTTTTAAAACCACATCCTCAAAAATCCTGTCACTCCTGAGACAGATAGCTTGTGCTGTCTCAAGGGGGGCACTGTGTACTCCTGTGTAGCGCTGCCTTCCCTCTCTTTGTGCAATCCTAGTGTCCACTCCCTGTCTGCGCAGTTCAGATGATAAGATGTAGGTCAGCCTCTGATTCCAGTTATGCCCATGCTCCCGGTCTAAGCTCCGCTGCCCCCAGCTGGGTCCAGATCTCTCAATTTCTGCAGGGCATTTTCCACAAAGAGCTATACTTTAGTGTAATTTTGGACCCACTCAGCCCCGCCCAACCTCCACCTCCCTGTCCAATCCATCCTGCATCCCCATACCTTTACCTATCTCCTAGTTCTCTCCCATTTCTCTCTCCCTAACACTCCTCCACTCCCCCTTGCTTTTTCTCTCTTTCTGTAGGAAGGTGTGTGTGTGTGTGTGTGTGTGTGTGTGTGTGTGTGTGTGTGTGTGTGTGTGTGTGTGTGTGTGTGTGTGTGTGTGTGTAACTGACAGTACACCCCCATGCTGTTCTGCTGCAGGCTTCCTTAGATTACAGTAATCACAGGTAATTAGACAGCGGGTGAAAGATGAGGGAAGAGTTCATGGATTGTTCGCGGAGACGATGGCATTTGTTAAAGGAGGTTTTTTAGCAGTCTCTAAATCAGGGAGACAGGCAGAATAAACGAGCATCTGAAGTAATGAGACCCAATTAAGAGCTGCCGCCGTGGAGGCCAGAAACAGGTCATTAAGTACGGAGCCTTTTCAGGCAGGATCAAAGCTTGCAAGATTGACCTGCAAACTAATTAAGCTTTAAGATGTGAGGTGGTTGTTACATTTTATGCTGTTCTTGTTCTTCAAATGACAGGAGTACATGTCATTAAAATGGATAATTACAGAGTGGCTCTTTAAGGGAAGAGAGACAGTGCTGACATGCAGGGAGTACTGTACTACAGACACAGTACTGACAGGGCAAGGAATACTGTACCACAGACACAGTACTGACACGGTGGGGAGTACTGTACCACAGACACAGTACTGACAGGGCAAGGAGTACTGTACCACAGGCACAGTACTGACATGGTAGGGAGTACTGTACCACAGGCACAGTACTGACATGGCGGGGAGTACTGTACTACAGACACAGTACTGACAGGGCAAGGAGTACTGTACCACAGGCACAGTACTGACATGGCAGGGAGTACTGTACCACAGACACAGTACTGACATGGCAGGGAGTACTATACCACAGACACAGTACTGACACAGCAGGGAGTACTGTACCACAGGCACAGTACTGACATGGCAGGGAGTACTGTACCACAGACACAGTACTGACATGGCAGGGAGTACTGTACCACAGACACAGTACTGACAGGGGATCTGAGTGTCATCAGGTTAATAATAGCACTACAGGAGGTATAGTCAGCCAAGCTGATCAGAGATCAGAGAGCTGTTTCTTTGAGTCAGGAGTTTCAAAGTAGGAATCCAATCTGCATATAAAATGCGCTGTAGTGCCTGCTGGTGTAGTGCAATCATCACGTTTATTTCACGTCTTACTTAAGATAATGCAGCCAGGCAGGGGCAGCAGTAAACACTGTAATAAGCAGACAGAAGAGGTCTTTTTGACACAGTTCAGTCTGTATGGGTTACAGAACCATCAAGAGCTGAGCCTGAGAGAGGCCTCAACAACCTGAGCCAAACGAACACGTTTGTATCATAAAATGATGAGCTGTGTAATAAAATGCCTCATTTGTTTTATATGGTGGCATCCCTAAACATCAAACAGGCTGTGTAAGTACCTAGCTGCACAGAGACACACCTTCAGCCTGCGGCTCTTTTGACTGGCTATTGAAAAGCAATTGATGAAGTGCCTGGTTTCAAGAAATCAGCCTGGAAGTTTGCACTGCTGTTCAGGAACGAGCTGTCAATTCCAGGATAGACATTCTGTCTGCAGGGGGGAGGAGGTGCACTGATTTCAGCAGTGGGACTAAATGAGGGCAATTAGACGATATTGATCCAGTAGCTTAATGAAACGAGGTGACTTTATGGCAGAGAGCAAGAGTCTTTGAAGTTCACCGTTGAGTGATATTGGTTTTAACAAAGAATATCTGAGCATGGCTCAGTGATTATGCCGCTAATTTGCTGACACTCGCCTGCATAAATATGCTGCTCATTTTCTGGGTGAATGTTGCATGAATCATTTCAGCGGAAGCACACTTTCTTTGTCAAATCCGGACATTTTTATCACCGAAAAAACAGTGAGTCCAATTGTTCTCAGTAATTTATGAAATGATAACACAGCCTATGAAATGTTCCAAGAACATGGCAGCGAATATAAAATTTAGAATATTTGTGGATCTTTGATGCACTTTTCCAAAAATATCTCTGCTTAGTAGAGTATATACTAGCTTTGCACATGCTCAGTCTGACAGTACCTACATAGCTGGAGGAGGGGAGGCTGAGCCCCACCTGTAGTAGTATTGTTCCCCAAAAAATATTTAATAACTGTGTGTAACCCACCAAGCACAGCCTCCTGATTATGCTCACTCACTCCATGTCTCACTGGTTTGTCAGACACAAGCAGTCACTTACATGACAAAGCTATCATTAGAACATGCTCTAATATTACTCTTCTGTTACTTAGAGCATCTGCAAAGCAGATGTAATGTTATATAGACTTATATAGACTGTTATATAATGTTATATAGACAACAGTTGAGACATGTTACCATTTATGTATCAGGACAGATACTGAGGCAAGATGGATTAAGAACTTAGCCCAAGGGTACAACAGCACTGTCCCACATGTATTTGGGTGGGAAGGGTATTCCAGATGTTTTTGCTAAAAGGCATTGTGGGAGATGAGTCATACTCCACTCTGACTGAGGGAATGTTAGACTCCTACATGCTAATGGCTCGTTGGCTGCTGACATGACTGATTCCTCACAGTTTACAATGAGCACTTTAAATGCAAGGTGTTACTGGATTAATGATCTCTGCACCTCGCTGAAGGACCGAGGCGGAGCTGTGAGCTTGGCGGAGGCATGGCTCGAGTCCTATCTGTTCCCGTGGAGACGCTGAGCAGCGCTGCTGAGGCAGGCAAATGAGCAGAGATAAATAGGCCATTATATTCTAATTATAAAAGTACACCAAGGTGCTTCCCGGGCCAGATTAAGCATGCTATCTTCAATTAGAGCGATAAATTGTGGTGTTTCTAAAACTCCCGGGCGCAGTTAGAGGCAGGCAGTGGCACACAGGAGATGGGAGAGAACGAGGCTGGTTTTGTTTTAAAGCACCCTGGTGGTGCATTAGGGTTACAGCTGGAGGAGACCGCGGTGCGGCCGGCGCGCTGGAGCTCAGTCACAGCCACACTACTGCACATCCCTCTGAGCAGCAGCCAGGGCTCTCACCTGCCTTACCCACCTGTCCAAATCATTTGCACCTATTACACACAACGCACGGCATGCAAACAGGCCCGGCGTCTCTCTGGGAACTGCAGAGTAGGTGTGAAATGAATGGGTGCCATCTATAACTCCCACTGCGGGCAGCAAATAACACAAAACAAACAGAAAATACCTGAAAATGAAGAAAAAAGTTGGCCGTGCTTACATGTCTTTTTTCATTCTCCATTTGAATGCCAGAATACTTTTTGCATGCAAGAGCAGAGTAGTGTCAGTGATGTTGCTTCATGTGGTCCCATCTGCTCAGCTCTTTCGCATTTATATCCAGTGTATTAGAATAAGACGAGTCCGGGTTGGTTCATTTCTGCAGGTTGAGTGGTGATTGGCCCTGCTGCTGTTTAGGGTGGAGCTGTGGTTTGGTGCCAGGTTTTCACTGTGATGGCAGCTCTGCTGATCCCATTATCACATGAATAGTGTCCTACCCCCCAACACGCACAGCCTCTCCCAGCCCTCCCCACAATCCAACAAACACAACAAACTCCCCTCAACCAAACACACACATACTCTACCACCCCCAAACCAACATGCTCAACAAGTTCTTCCCCCAATCCAACACACACAACAAGCTCTCCCACCCCCAACCCAACACTCACAACAAGCTCTCCCCCCCCCCCAACCCAACACTCCCATCCTCCAGAGCTGCTGTCTCTGAAGTCTCTGCCCCTCCCTCAGATTGCCTTTCCTGCTGAGACTCATTGCTGCTCATTGCCTCTCCCTCTCTTTCCCTCTTTCCCTTTATTTCCATCTTCTTTCTCAGTCTCCCCCTCTCCTTCCCTCTGTCTCCATTCCCCTCTTCCCTCCTGTATTCTGACTTTCCTGGGTATGCATGTGGTGCCCTATCTAATTGCAGGTAGGACACAAAACAGCAGAGTTTCAGTGGAGGATGAATTTTACTCCAGACTCCAGAGTGTCTTCTTTCACTCCAACACTGTTAAAGGTACACTGCCGAAGGGGCACGGTACCTGACCCCCGGGGGGGCATATGCTAGACACACCTAGGTTCACATCTTTGTCCTCCGGGCGCGACTTCATGGTCCCCATCTTAACCCTATGCTCATGGGGTACATCTTAACATTTTCATTAACATGTCCGTACACAGTTTCTTGACCACTCACAAAAGGTCCACAAGATGGAGGGTCCATCTAGCTCAGCTTCAAACCACGGAAGCTGTTTACCTCATTTTCTCATTCTTTTAAAATATGTTCTGATTTAACATACTTCATGCTTCATAACAACTGTGAATGGCTTGACCCATTTATGAATTCGTCAGAGGTTTACCTCAGAGGGAACAGACTATATGAAGGTTGTTGTAATAAACTCCAAGCTCCACTCTCTGGGGAGTCCAGCTCTCTAATAAAAGTTATAGAAGCATTGTTGATATTATTTTCTTCATTTCTATTCTCAATAAAAGCTAGGAATAGGCCGTTGGATGAAAGAGAGTATTTCTATGCTAGAGGTTGCCTTGGAGATCTCTCTGTCTCAGTTTTCCGGCATCTCCAAAGTAGGCCTGTGTTTCTCATTTTCACCTGGAGCTGGATGTAGACGGTAGCATGTGTGATGTTTCAGTCCAACTGAGAACTTTGTTAGACGTCAAACAAAATGTTCTGTTTACCGATGCTGAAATGTGATATTGTATTCACCAGTGCTGTAATGTGATAGCCACCGATGCTATGAGATGATATTTTCTGGAGTGGTAATGTTTATGTTCTTCAACTAGTGAAACTGCACTGTAAATCATTTCCCAAAAGGAACCAGCAGGACAAATCAACTGCAACTCTCTTTAATCCAGAAATACTCCCAAACCTGTAGAAAAAGTTGCACTGACTGTATGTGCAGGCATTTACCTACTGGGGACTTTTTGGGCCCTCTACGACCAGGATGGAGTAGCCCTGCAGACACTGCAACCCTGCAGGACCAGGGTAGAGTAACAGGGCTGTAATTACAGGCTGATATTAGTGCTACAATATCTCCACAGCTGAAGTACATTGTTAATTGTTACAGTACTGTAAATCTGTGTGCACCCAGCATTAATGTTCATTGGTACTGAACTCAGACCATTTAAAAAACGCTGGTGTTGCATTGTATATACAACATTACATTCATCATCACTGAGCTCAAATCAGTTTGAAGACACCAGTGTCCCATGGCTGTCTGTCTGTGCCCCTGACCCAACACCCCGCCTCCAGTACCACGTCCCCAGCTCTTAGGAACCCGCTCCTACAGAGAGCCAGGAAGCTGAATGAGGACAGCTGAGGACTCCACCGCCTGTCTCCCGCAGTAGAGGCTGAGAACTCCTCTGCCTGCCCCTCCCCTCCCTGCAGTGCAGCAAAGATGGGATCTGACAGGGTGTCACTTATTCATGCTGTCTGAACTCTTCCCACGGACTTCTTCCGAACAGCGCAGTAAAGACTCAACAAGCTGAGTTGACAATATTCCTCTGACATAAAGAGACTCGCTTTCCTGTTCTGTGTTCCCCCATCTTTGAATGGTGTCACCTTGCCTTTGAAAAATAACATCACAGGAAAGGACTTATTAAATCTGAAATCTTTCCAGTTCAATGAGAATCATCCAATCAGCCACCACCCTGTCTCTGAGCACTCAACCTGGGCACAAATAAATCACGGCACCGCTGCTGCGGAATGCAGGCACTTCCAGCACTCCTCTCTGTGTCATGTTGTGTAGCTGATAAAAGCTCATGCTTGATTGGCTGTGACTCCATTAAAAGCTCATGCTTGATTGGCTGTGACTCCATCTTTATACTCCATTCAGAATCCTTACAGAGTGAGGAGGACACCTTCAGAGTTGCAAATTCACTCAGGGTCTCTCTCACACAAACACACACACTCCCATACACACACATGCATGCTCACATGCAGTACACAAACACACAGGCAAACACATACAAATTCACACACGTACACACAAACGAAAGCATGTATACACACTCACTAACACACACATATGCACAGAAAGGTGTATACTGACCCAAGCAGAACCCCCTCACCCCAAACCTGCACATTACAGGAGTACAGGTCTTTAAATCCATTATTAAAATTCTGCTGGGCACGCAGCCACTGGACAAACAATACTAACTGCAGGTAGAGAGAGGGAGAGGAGAGGGGGTTCAGAGAACCTCTGATTCTGTCTGTTTCCCTAAAGTCGAAGTGAGGCATCTAAGATTGGCGAGTAAGCCTTGTTCTCTTGCAGGAGCACTCTTCCAGCAGGTCAGCCAGTTACCCACACAATTAACTGCCGTTGACATCTCTGACAAATTTAATCCAGTTAATGACCGCCACGTGGCCATCCCAATCAGCCAGGGACTACACTGACTAATGATCACCCGGATAGCCAAATTACTGCAAACGCCACCTGTAATGGAAGAAGCTGCTTGGAGGACAGAATTGCCATGGATCCTTGAGAACAGAACTATTTTCAGTCGGTGGAGGTCATTAGTAATGAATGATTTCATTTATCAGCCAATGCCCCTATCCACAGCAATGGAAAGAACATGGTTTCTCTCAGCTTTTGGGAGTAAGAGAGTGGGAATACAAGGGAGAACACAGTGTGAGCATGCCCAGTTCAGCTGTGTATTTTGTTAGTGTGCACGGATAAGTGGCTAGGCATTCTGAATTGAGCTTTCAATTTAAAGTGCACATACATGTAGCTGCCATTCTAAAGTCTGAAACCTCTAGAAACACGCTGTTCTCTAATGCATTCACCTTGTTTAGAAGTCACAACATGGTTTAAATGTTTTAGAGATATTGTGGCTGTGTTTCCTGCTAGTTTGGCCTTCCTGCTCAGCAAGCTGTGGTATGGAATGGATGTGAAATACTGAAATCATCAAAAATATATAGTCATACAGTAGATTTTTTTGTCCCCCAAAAAAAAACCCTCATACACTTTATGATAAAACTAGTTAATTAGCCTAATTAAATAAATAGCTTCACTGCTGCAAAATAGTGTTGTAATCTCATTTTAAATTGTTCTCAATTTAAATTAGATAATATGAGGCCATGAAACCACTGACAAACTATGTATACCTGGGTGAAATTTCTAGGTATAGCATAATTACCCTATACCCCTTAAAAATTAAAGTAGGCTATTAATTCTATAATAAGCTAAACTTAGTAACTAGTTTTATTAGTAATTACATCACTTGTTTTTATTGCGTGCTGCAGTTTCAAGTGTAAGATTTTTCCATAATAGCGCAATTTTGTAGGCTATGTATTAAATTGCACAGTGTGACGATATATGGAGTCACCCTGTGGTAGGAGAGGGAACCACACAGAATGAATTGAACGAGATTCACTGAACAAGATGTTCTGAAAGGTTGAATGAACTGGAAGAGCTGGGTGAATCAGTAGTGAGTTGGAAACTGAAAGAACTGGATGAATAAACAAACTGACACAGAACGAGAAACATTGTACTGTGTACGGATTCGTTCAGTGATTGAGGGCATTTACATCCAATGACTTGACTAGTTCTGATAAGCTTCCCAGATAGCAGCCCGCCTCAATGTAACTTTTTCTTAATACACATGCATTTTTTAAATTATTTTTTATTTTTATAGGCTAATGTAGTTATCGCTCAAGATGGAGCGATAACTACATTACTGTGGAGGTTGCCTGAGTGGGGAGTGAAATGAACGAATCTTGTAGAGTAGTGAACCAGTACATACAGTACAAAAGATTCATTAGTTTGTGAACTGCACAACACTAGCCAATGCGGATAGATTTACTCCTTGGTGGGTTAAGGTTGCAGTATTACTAATCACTCTGGCGGGTGATTTTTGTGAAAATAAATAAAATGATCATAATGACATGCCATTTTTGGTCCGATTCCTATTTTGTTTTGTTATATACAGGATACTGTAAGCTAAGTAAATGCAGAACCCCTGTCATTTTCTAGCTGTGAAATCTAGTGTTGGTCATCTCGTATCCACTCAGAAGCTATGTATGACAGCGCGGTGACAATTGGTCTGCTGTGGGAAGATTCGGATTGACTTCAACAACTATTTTTCGTCTAAGAGGTAGTTATCAACCCATCACCGTGTCTGTCACATTGTATATTTTGATGGCTGGTTCTACTATTGATTTAAATATATAGAGACACATTCTGGGTGTCAACCCCCTAAGAAACAAAAACCTGATGAGGGCCAACATGACAAGGATGAAAAAGAAAATGGAAAAGAGCAGTGCTGGTTTCATGAGAAGTGTAGAATGCTTGGTGTGTGAGATGTAGATAAGCACTTAGATAATGTAAACCTGGCCAGCTAACTATGTAGCTAGTAATTGTAGCAAACACTACTGTATTTTAGCTACCAGCTTTACCTGTCTACATAGCCAACCATCAAGATGATGTTACAGCTAAACTCTTAGCTAATAATATACAGTGTTAGGAATATTAGGCTACCATACAGATGTGTGCATTGCAGTGCAAACAGTATAACCAGATAGAGTCTACAATAAATGTAAATTATATTATTTGCACACATCTTATGGATTTCTTGCTGAATAGTTTGAGATGGTGTAATTTAAATCTTCCTTAAAAACTCTATAAATTGGCTGTTTATACAAAATTCTATTTTATGGATGGCACATTTTGCTAGCAAAATAGTCAAATTAACCATGCATTCCATGTAAACAAAAACAAAGTAAAAAATATAAATAAAACAAATCTTCCATGAAGAGGGAAGGAATTCCTGAGAGAAAAAAAATCCAAACCCAGACCTGCTCTGACATGTGAAATGCAGCTGTAAACTCATCTGTAACAGCCTGTCCTGTAGGAGGTCTACCTCTTGATCCTCACCGTCAGGGCTAATACACGTTACACTCCACCTTCATTAGCATGGCACCTGCTTACTCTGCTCACTGCTGGGACCAACATCCTCAGGTATACATAAAACATATTTTATGAGAATGAATACCCATGCATGGATATTTATGGGACATCTGTTAGTTGTGCAATAATAATAATAATGGAAGAAAGTTTAAAAATGTTTTAAGATCTATAAATGATTTTCTTTTTGCTGGGAAATTTGCTCAGTGGATAAACGTTGAGAGGATGGTTTTTATTAATGAGTGCATATTTTTCAGTGCCAAAACCTCCATTCTTGTGAGTTGTGTACAATTCACACTTTTTCCAAAGTAGGGCATTGTAGTGGGACAGCTCAGAGTGAAACAGAGCTCACATGGTCTTTAATGAGATGTCAGCTTCAGAAAATGAATTTCTGTCAAGATCCTGTATACTTCCTGAGATACTGCATATAGAGGGAGAATGGGGAAGTGCATGGTCCACATCCAGACCTACTTCAGAAAAACTTACTTTACCAATTTAACACCTAAATGCTGTTTCTGAGGGGGGAGGTGCTCCCACTGGTGCAGGAATAAACATTAGAGGCATTGATCTCCTCCTAAAAAGGAGGAGTTGTTATCAGAGATCCAGTGACCCAGGATGATTTGCCATTGATCACCAGGAAAAACGCTTCCACAGCCGGCCTGTAATCTCTGTGCGGGAGCATCAGCCATAAGTCTTCAGCAGCTCTGAGTAATGAGTCCTGCTTCCCCTCCTGCAATCGATGCCGTATTTACCACTCTGCAGCAACCTATTTTACAAACACCTTCTGCAAGGCCAAATTGTCCCCTCACTGCTGGGCACACAAGCACGCAAGTACATGCACATGTAAGCACACCTGTGTGAGTACGGAGAGAGATGGAAACACACGTACAAACACAAACTCACACACTGAGACAAACACATGCATGCACACACACATAAACTCACACGTGCACATACACACATACAAAAGCACCTATGTGTGCACCAACACACATGCACATACACTCACACATGCATACATGCACATACAGACATTTTGAAGGATGTATTATCCTACCCATGTAATTTTGGCTAAAAACCCCCTGTTTTCTCTGTTCTTTGTCACAAATTCTTCCGCAAGTCTGAAAAGAAGAAATTCAACACCTGTAACTCTTAGAACTTAAGAAATGTGTGGCAGTTTTATAGATAATGCTGTCACATTGTGCTGTTTTGTCTATGTATGAGCCACACAGTGAAAGGGAGCATAACTAATACATGGATAAAACATTTTGCTGACAATCACTGCTGTATAGAAGCTTACTGCAGGTGCTTTGCCACCGAGGGCTTTAAAAAGGAGTCCACTGTTCATAAATACTGACACCGACAGCAGCCTTAATTCAACACTTTACAGCACCATGTTAGCCATCACAGCAGGGGGCTGAGAAATCCAAGGAGAACCGTCTGTCACTGTGATGGTGAATGTGTGCATGTGTGTTTGTGTGTGTGTGTGCGCATGCACATGTATATGCACGTGTGTGTGTGTGTGTTTAAGCTCTGGATTGTTTCACTTATTTTGTCTATCAATACTATTTTGAAAATAAACAGCCCTGAGAAGATTTGTGGCTCTCTTGAGAAAACAGATTTCTGTTCTTCCAGCTCAGGTGAGTCAGTGGTATAACAATGGGCTGGAGGATTCTCCCACCATCTCATCCAAACACCACTTACAGCCAAATACATGGAGCCAGGACTGCACACATAGAGAGACACTTAAAGAGCTCAGGCAGAGCCAGTAGACCAGCTGATCAGTACTCTCATGGTACTACAAACATACCAGTACTGCCCCCTACTCTCACAGGCTATATACTATCAGTAATGACCATTACTACATTGATCAAACAGCATGAATGAGAAACCCATGCAGACCACTACTCTTTGAGTGACAGATGATTCCAGGTGTCTGTAGATGGCAGTAGATGCTTGTGATATGGACGATTCCTTCAGCCTTAATGAGGGAGTATTTACACTGATGACCTCGTCTTTCAGAAAGCAGGAAACAGAATATCTTTTTCTCTCTCTGTCTTTCTCTAACTACACCTCTCCCCATCTGCCCCCCCATTTACATGATCCACACGTTTTTCACTTACAGTTTTACAGCATCACTTACCATCACAGTGTTTCATTGAGATATATTCCTCATATCAGGATATTATAATGGCATTTCTGATAAATAGTCATAATGTAATGATGTCACCTCTAATGAGCAGTTGTGACAAGATGATGTCATCCCTGATATAATGATGTTATCTGTATTGTGAACTCCTGCAGTGCTGGGGGCTGCACTTTGAGAGATGAATCACAGAGCAGCAGGGAGAGCTCCACCTCCCGGGTAATTGGATTATAGCTGGGCATAAAAACGCTATTTAGTCACTTCAATGAAGATAAAAATGAAAAATCATTAAAACGCATGATTTACCTCAGCAGTTGTAATGTGTTAATCACCCTTTAAGAACAGAGGGGTTCATCTCTGAGCTAGGGCTTAATCAAAGCACACCAAAGTATTTATGATACACGCACACATGTGCGCGCACACACACACCCTAAGATGTTTCAGGTCAGGTGGTGCAGAGATGATAGACAGGCAGAAAAAACCAAAGAGCATTCTAATACAAAGTGTTTACTATTCCACAGTGGCACCTCTCACAGGACGATTAGCATTTATTCCTCTGGATATTGCCCTCTGTTAGGAGATACTGGAATACATCCAGACCATGACACTATAGTAAGGCCTGGGCCAGCACTCTTCTCACGGTGGGGCCCAATACCCTCCTTAGGGCAGGGCCATGTTCTCCTCAGGGTGGGGCCAGCACTCCCCTCCGGCCGGGGCCCAATGCTGTCCTCAGGGCAGGGGCCAGCAGCAGCACCAATGGATGATTTGGTGAGAGGCAGACCTTGTGCAATAGAATGGCTGATGTGGGGGATTCTGTGCTGTCTTGGGGGGGTTATAATGGCCTTAGTAGTGGGGTGAGGTCCAGCTCATTGTGATACCCCTCTAGCTCAGACATCCTCTCCTGGGACCCTAATCTGCCTTTCAGCTCTAATCTGCAGCAGATATTCCCACTCCACAAGGACAGCATGCCTGACAACAACTGGTCTGAAAGCCAAGATCTGACTTCTGATTGCCCTGCCTACTGTCTTTTAGACCCAGTTTCCTCTAGGCAGCTCAAGGAAGCAGATCGCTGATGGAATCAGCTCGGCTAGCATGAATTTCCATTGAAATGCTTATTGCCAGCTGGGTGAGTTTAGACATGAAATCAAATCAAAATCCATATTCCAGCAATGATCCTTCTAAAAGGGGCAGGGGGAGTAATGGTGTATGTGAGTGTGTGTGTGCGTACGTGTGTGTGGGTGTGTGTAACTGCGTGCGTGGCAGGAATGTGGCACACATTGTAAATGACAGGGTTATGCTAAACACTGGCTGCATCCCCCCAGCACTTAGAGTCACTGTGCTCTGCAGAGTATCATAAATACTTAAGCATTTCTATTGGGTGCTAAATCTAGTGCCATTGGTAAGTCTGCTGCTATGGTGATTACCCTACTTGACAGCAGATTAAAATAAATATAATGAATATCAATCATAGATCTGATTACCAAACATGGTGTCTTTAGCTCTGATGCAGTCTCACGCCCGGTTAGCATTAACACGCCAATTCATTCTTCCATATGTGGTCTTTAGCCCTGTTAGCGTTAGCATACCGATTCATTCTCCTCTATAGCTCCATTACCATTGGCTTGCCACTGCATTCCAATAGGACTGTGGCAGACAGCATAGATGAAATGAAATGATCTCTTTCTGATCATGAAATGCAGAAGGAGGCCCTCAGAGCTGGTGTGGGCCAGCGACCTTGGCACAGCTGGCTGGTAGTTTGGCTGAGGGTTGTGCTATTGGTCATTAGCAGTGGTATGGAGAAACATTATCATTTATTTATTTACACAGCTGTCCTGCCCCTGCTGTATGCAAACCTGCCATTTGGATCATGATAGAATCAGACATTCAGGGAAAAAAAAGTTCTGTGTTTGAAAATCAAACTGTTCCCGACTCTGGATGTGATTTATGGCCAAGGTGGGAGCTGAGCATGGAGGAGCCGCACATGTTCTCATGTCCAGATAGAAGCACTCCATTGTTCGAGCCTATCCCATGTGGCTCCTAACTCTTCCTGGCAGGGCTTGTAAATTAGCTGCCTTTAAGCGCTGCGTTTTCTTACTGTGATTTAAGTGACCTGCTGTCCCCGCCCCCCCACACACTGCTATAGGCCAGCAACAGCACCATCCTGCTGTATCTGCTCCCCTGTACTGTTATAGGCCAGTGCCAGCTGCATCTTGTTGTCCCCACCCCTCCTGTGCTGCTATTGGCCAGCGCCAGCTGCATCTTGTTGTCCCCGCCCCTCCTGTGCTGCTATAGGCCAGCGCCAGCAGTAGAATAAAGCCTTTCAGCTCTCCACTGGATGGCCACTCTGTCTGGAGGGCTATTCAGCTGCCTGACTGGCCGACTGCCACGCTGCCTCTCGTTTGGACAGGTCTGGCCCCCTGCAGATCGCGGTCGTGCAACTCCCCAGAGTTTCGTGAGTCCTTTTGGGTGGCAGTGTGAGTCAGTAAGTGGAAAGATTTCGGGAGAAACTGGACACCGTTCATGTGGCCACGGGATTGGGGTAGTCCCTGAAATGCCTCACAGGTTTTTTTCCTCTTCCCTTTAATCTTTGGGCTTTTCCTCTTTGCTCGATCCCGTCATCGTGCTCCGCACAGGCAGAGCCTGAGAGCATCAGACGCAGTGAGCCCGGGCTGTTCTCTGAAAGCACAGGGCTCAAGGTAACTGTTGATTTAGTTCAGCTGCAAGGCCTCGCAAAGACAAACTAGCCTGGTCGCGTTGCATTTATACCGCTGGGTCCCTCAGGTATAAATATAACACAGTTAAGCGTTTGAAAAGATGGCTCTCGGCTGCGCTCCCACGGCTGCAGTTATGAAAAGCCGAGTCTTTGGCGAGCTCTGGCATGGCCTACCTCTTGCTGAAGACATGATGACAGCTTTTGACAGAACCAAAATAATATTTCTATTCAGGGCCAATGCAAAAAAAAGAACTCTATTAAACTGTGAGGCCTTTAGTGTGCTTGCCTCGGTTTCTCTTAAGAGTGTAGAAAAATGTGAATGATTTTACACAGCTCTGCTCTGACCTGGCCAAGCCCACCACATCCGCTGCACAGAGGTCACTATGGAAACACTGAGTGGATTACACAGTGGTTCTCTATGGCTCAGAAAGTGGCAGGCCAACGAGGTGCATGCCAGTTAAAAGGCTGTTTACTGCACTGTGATGGGTTTACTTGTACAGGACATTAATTTTAATTTTAATAAAAGCATAATCATTCTAGAATTACCATTCACCCAGCCCTCTCATATAGCTCTAAAAACGGCATGTGTTGATTGACAGCCACCATATATATATGGCACAGTGACAAGCAGAAAGGATCTGGTTTACAGCTGTCTTGCATTTGTGTTTGATATCAACAGTGAAGGAACAGTGGGTGTGTTTGCAAGGATTAGGTATCAGTAATTAATCGTTACCTTATTGTTTACCATTTATGGTTTTATTACCATACCCCAGAGAAGTCCTGGTCTCCCCACTGAAACGACACTGACTGAGAACATGAATCGTTTGTATGGAATTTTCATGAACATACGCACACACACACACACACACACACACACACACACGTTTGGACACATACACATGCACACACACCCACACATATGCACACATGCACATATTCCCACACATACACATGCATACGTGCACATATATGTGCACACATGTCCACAGTTGTACACACTTTCACTTACACGTACACACGCACACATTTGCGCAAACACATGCGCCCTCCATACATCCTGCGTTCATGGCGCTCATAGAGCTGTCTGAGGGCGGGGCTGTCAGCGGGAGGGGCCTGGCATGCCACCAGCACGCTGATGTCAGGGTGGAATTTCAGAGGGCACTTGTGCTGACAGGGAGCACGGCGACAATCAATATCACATCAAGACCCATTCCTGGCAATCGGCATGCTTTACTGAGGATTGATTGACCTGTTGGGAATACGCTGCCTGATTTAGACCCGAGGTCTTTAGGCTCCAAAAAAACCTGCAGGCCACTGTCAACTTATCGAATGATGTGGTATAAAATTCATTAGCCCAGTCTAGCCTCAGAAACTGTTCATTAGAACTGTATACAGTGTAAATAAACTCACTGTGTGTTTCCTGTCTGGATTGAAATAGATAAAAGCCGAAAACAGGTGATAGCTCCTATTGCAGAGCTTGTCTTCTCAGGATGTGCCAGCACTGCCCCGCCCTGCTCCCTGCCCGCCCCACCGCCCAGTCCTGCCTCCTCACCCTGCTTCCCTTTTATTTTTACTTTTACTTATATGTAAGTGTATATATTCTGTGAGTAGGTGTGTCCAAACATTTGACTGGTATTGTATATATACATACAGTCTATGCATGTCTGTCTGTGTGTATACATATGTATGTCTCTGTGTGGGTGTCTGTGTATATAAACCCCATATTCACATATATCTTTGGCTATGATGCATTCTGGTCCTTTTTCACACCTAATATGAGAAGCATTCCTGGCCAGGGTCTGAGATTTCCCTCCCGTACTGTCAGAGAGAGTGGCTCTATTTTGGCCCCGGCGTTAATAGCAGGTGATGTGAGGCTCACCGCAGCGCTCTCTAAACTCTGCTAGCGTGGCTAACAGATGAGCCCTGCGGTGACTGACCCAGCCTTTGGGACGTGACTGATGCGTCCCTCCCCCGGGCTTGCGTGCTGAGCAGCGGACAGGGAGGCCATCACCGAAGCTGCTTGGAAGCGGGAGTGATCCCTGACGATGCGCGTGCAGACGCCAGGCTTGCTGTAACCCCTGCGGAATGTCTGTCAGAGAAGCTGGAGCGATTATAGCTCATCCTGGCGGAGGTGGTGTCGGCCCGCGGTCCTGATCCGGGCCACGGGGGGCTGAAGGACAGGTGCTAAGCCCATGCAATGCCGCGGCCGCGTCAGCTGGAACAGAAGAGGCATGAGGATGTCCGCACCCCCTCTTCACACATGGACACATCTGCGAATCTCACAATCTCACAGCTGAGCGTGTGTGTGTGTGTGTGTGTGTTAGAGCTACTCTCTGATAACTCACTGGATTCATACTGTAAACATGTGCATACACCAGGCTGCTGTATTCTTAGTTTTACATGATTACTATGCACAGAAAGCCCTTGAACAAAATGATAATACAAATGGTGTGCAAATATGTGTGTGATGTGGTTATATATACTCTCTTGGAGACAGATGAAGGGACATCATAAACAGGGAAAAGAAAGGGGGAGATGGGGTGGAGGAGGGATGCTGTGAATAGTTGACACAGAAAGGAAGTGATGAGTGGGATTTTTATAGTTGTGGATGGGACTAGCTTGTCTAGATTTGGTTAACTGTGTAGGGATATGTTCTAGCTCTCCTCCTGAAACTTTGTTTGGAACTTCATTTCTACCAGAGTGTTCCTGCACTCTCACATGTCCCTCCACTCTCCCTCACTCTCTCTCCCTCTCTCTCTCTGTCTCTTCTCTCTCTGTGTGATGGTGCTAATGGTGCCAAGCCTGTGGTAGCTGGGATATACTTCTGGTTTTCTTACTGTTCTCCCAGACGGAAATAACCAGCTGATTGCTGGACCTGCGGTAAATCTGATCGACTGTAACATAAGCTTAATAATCGGGTCCAAAACAGAAAAAAAAAATAAAAATGAAAAAGCTGATGCTGCGGATTATGGAGTAGAATGATAATAATAACAATAATAATAATAAAAAAGAATGGATTTGTATGAATTTAACTGTTGCTTAATCTGCTTTCCAGGGAGCTGCAGTGATTTGTGTCAGACAGTGTAGCATTACACTTTGATTTTCTTCCCGGGGCAGGGATTACAGCGACGCATTAGACAGCCCTCTCCGCGGATTAGCGATCCCGTCTCTGCAGCCTGTGGCTGAACGTGTCTCTTCCTCTGCATCTCTGTTCCTCTGCACTCGGCACAACCTGAGCCAGGACCTGAGTGACAGGAACACGCCCCTCCATCACATCGCAAACATAACCCTTTCGTGCCCTCCCCCGTCTGCAAACACACAAAGGTTTACGCTCACATTTACACACACATGCATGCACATACACATGCATGTGCACACATACGCACGTGCGTGTGCACACACACACACACACGCACACACACACACACACACACACACAAACACACACACACACACACAGCCATGCATTGTTATGCTGTGTGAGAGAGCAGTGGTGCAAAGCTCTCCTTACAGATGATGTGGAACTTTGTGATGTGCAAGGTCATGCAGAGATGAAATGGCACGTGATAAAAATGTTTCCTGTAAATGACCTCTCACAAACAGGAGGAGAGTCTGTCAGTGTGTAAAGTGAATCTGATGGTCTGTGAGTGTCATATCAAGCAGAGTGTCCCTTAGTCTGTCAGTGCGATAGGAAGTAGAGTGACTCTGTGAGTCTGTCAGTGTGTAACTTCACACTGAGAGTCTATCAGTGTGATATGAAGCAGAGTGACTCTGAGAGTCTCAGTGAGATGTGGTGCAGCCTGAGTCCAGCACATTGTTCCCTGGATGGACAGCTAATTGGCCTGGATGTTGACGGATGTCTGGTAAAAAAAAAAAAAAAAAAAACCACCACGTATGACATCAATGTTTATCTCCCAAACAAGAAGCAAAACGCCAGAGAGAGGGAGAGAGAATCAAAGTGGCAGAAGTTGCTGTTACACACTGTTTGAAAAGCACAGTATGACTTAATCATGTGCAGAAACAGAAGCATACTGCTATCGTGGCTTTTACTGTAATTACTGTAATTATAGCTTTCCAGGAAGTTTAGGCACAATTACAGCCACAAACCACACACACACACACACACACTCACACATACAGTTACATGCAGGCACACATATACACATGAAGTGAGAGAAATGACTCAGTATCTCCTGTTGCACTGGGCCTGCATTACAGCACAAACTGCCAGAGCAGTTAAATGGACCCTATTTCAAAGAGAGAGAGAGAGTGTGCAAGTGACTGTGTGTAAGTGCATGTATGTGATTGCATGAGTGGGTGAGTGTATATGTGTTAACAGGACTGCAAAATTCACACAGTGTGGTGGGTGTGTGTTTGTGTGTGCATGCGTTTGTGTGTGTGTGTGTGTGTGTGTGTGTGTAGAGCTGGTACAGTGTCTGCTGCAGATCTCTTAGTTCCCACACTTCAACTCCCTGCTTCATCTAAACAATTTCTCTAATAACTGTTATGATAACCTGTGCTGGCCCACTACTGGGTAAGAGCACTGCATTATTTCTGCTTTACCTGAAAGCGGGCCATTGACATGTGAATTGCATTGTGGGTCTGTAAACCCTCTTGAGCTCTGTTCAGCATTCAAATGCAACAGACACTGGAGCGGATGGAGTGCATTCAGAGAGATGCCATCAACCACTTAACAAGCGCTGAAGAGAGTGGAGAGAGGGAGGGAGTGAGGGAGAGCAAGAGAGAAATGATAATTTTTTATTACTGTTGTTATTATCATTTTTATTACTTTTATCTTTTGGACTGATTTGAGTCAATACTTAGTATTGTCTTTGTGTGCATTCTTTTCTTCCAAATGAATGTGGTTACTCTTACACTTCATTACTGATTATTCTTTACTATTGGTAAATCTCAGAAAGTGAAAGTGAAATTGATTGAGAAAGAATGACTGAGAGAGAGGGGATAATTGGTGATGTGCTAGACTTATAACACTGTTGTTTCATGTTAATTATTTTGTTTTATAAAATTTATTTTTCATTTATTAGTTTTAAAATTATTATTAATTTTATATGTATTCTTTTCCCCAGAATCCACATTCTCTGAATACATGCTCCGGAGTCTTCCCTTTATCACAACGATATATAGGTCACAACTTTAGTTTTATTGCTATTTGTTATTTATGATGTATAATGTACATGATTTAGTTTTTAGTTTAGATGTTGAATGTATGGTGATATAAATGTTCAATGATGCTGAAGGCTCCTCTGGATATGTTTCTTATGCCAAATGAAAGTCAGAACAGGTCTGTTAAAATTGGCCTCAAACACTTAACCTCAGTGTTTACATAACTGTAACACATGGGCTGGACTCTGGACTTAAATATGTAACTCAAGAGTATAAATTAGTACAACACATGCTCTGGACTCTATAATTACTTAACTTCAGAGTATATATGAGCATGACACATCCTCTGGAATATGAATACTATGAATATGAACACTGATTTTCAGCCAAGATCACACAGCCAGCTGCTCTTAAACAGCTTTCAGAGTAAACATGCTGTTTGGAAAAAGCATGGGCTGACAGAGCAAGTGTCAATCTGTACAGTGCTGATCTGTACAGTGTTAAAATATTTAGACAGTGTTACAGATGTAGCTCTCTTTTTCTTCACAACTAAAACACAGCTGTCATAACATCTGCCATCTATGAATCATAAGTGAAGCACGCGCATACATGCACGCAAGCACACACACACACACACACACACACACACACACACACACACACACACACACACACACACACACACACACACACAGAGTTAATTGCTTTATTTAGAATTCCAGGGGAATTGAGGCGTGCTGTGAGTAAGGTCAAAACACTCCCACTGTGAGCTTGGCTTCATTAAAACACGAGTGCAGATCTTGCTGCTGTCGGCTGGGACAGACACTCATCACAAGAGGTAAAGCAGCTCTCTGGGGACATCCCACAAGCCACAATTTGTGCTAATTAAACCTTTCAAAAAGGCCCTTATTTGGCCTCTGTTCACAAAGCTCCCCAATTCATCATCTTATGATCATAGACATTTATGAAGCCTCTCCTGCCGCTTGCTGACCTCTCTGCACCTCTGATGACCCTCTAATGAAGCCTCATGAACCCAACTATGGGTGGGGCTCTCATGCATTATCAGTGACGGACAAGCTTGCACATTTTGATGAGGAAGAAAGCCATTTGATTGGTTCATACAAGGCCCACTACAAGCCACTATAAGCATCTTGAGGCCTCACTCTGCAGTCACTATCCTGTGCTGGCCTGGAGCCTACAAGTATGGTACCTTTGGGAGGATGCAGAGTGACGTGGGCGGCTGTTGCCTGGTGAAACATGAGAGTAGTCAGAGCCATTAGGAGCAGGATTTTGTCAGAAGAAATATGTACCCATTCTACATCATAACCCCATAAATGTAAGGCCCTAAAGCCACACATTGCTTCACCAAAAGGCCTTTTTTTGCAATGACAGCTACCTTTCAGGACGTGACTCTATATTTCCAGTGTGGCTGTAACATGTAGACTGTGAGTCTCATGTTCAGGGCATGACTGTAAAGTTCAGGTTTTAGGTCTAACATACAGGCTCTGACATGCAAGTTGTGGCTCTAACATTCGTGGCATGGCTCTAACATGCAGAGGCTCAGATTTGTCACAACTCGATGCTGCAGGTGCTTCTCACCCACAGGCAGAGGAAGAGAGCAGGGAAGAGAAGAGGAGCTGAATGCAGCCCAGGACTCCGCCCTCCAGAGAGCCTCCCACTGCCTCAGCATAGCTCTGAATTATACATTCCTGTCAGCATAAACACAATAAAACATCTCAATCAAATATTAACGAGCCATGTAAAAGCCATTGTCCTTCTCTGCTTTTAAAACATGCAGAGTGACTGCGCTGTGATTCGCTGTCCTGGAGCTGCTGAATTATTAATCAGAGCAATTCAGTAAGTGCTTACATATTCTCCTGGTTGTCATGGGACCCCCCATGCTCACCCCCCCACACATGCACACACACACACACACACACACACACACACACACACACACACACAGCAGTTAGCGGAGAGCCCTGTAGTTCATCCTACTCCCTGAACAGGGAAGGCTGGTTCATGCCCAACTTGATGTAAAACACACAGAGGGAATGTCCAGAGCGAATATTACAGCTTACGCTGCGTCTGTGAAACCGCACTAAACTGTGCCGTCAGAGTCAAGGCCTTTGTGTAATCTCTGCTTGTTTCTGGTCAGGTATACTTGCATACAAATACTGATGAACCAGGTTGCAGGTTTCACACAAGCTTTGTGGTGAGATCAGGGCAGGGGGTGTGAGTCTGTACCCAGCTATCATTCTGTACCTATCTGTGGATCTGCACGCCAGCTGTGGACCTCTATCCAGCTGTTGTACCTTTATGGAACACCTCAGAGTCTCCAGCTAATGCCCATGTGTAGAATGGGGGAAATTGTGAGTCATCCTACATAGAGATGCATTAATTAATACACATTTCATAGAATCTCAGTCAATATATATGCCTTTCATAGAGGCACTGTAATTTGCATTCGCGTTTTATCGATACATTAACAGAATGTATAAGTGTTCACACATTT
>CM032878.1:25785000-25965000 GCA_019176425.1 Megalops atlanticus
CCCACAGAGCCAGGACCCAGAAAGCAGAGACAGACATGATAATGGCCTGTTCTGGGTTATTCATTATTCAGCCCTGCTGTCCCATGCAATCTCACTATTCACCCAACAGTCGGAAAATATGTACTTCTCATTGCGTTGTGCACTGGGCCTCACGCATGCATGCTTAAGGTAACAAGGCCTTCGTTCCTTGAATTACCTGGCTTTCACCTCCGCTGTGTGCGTCCGCGGTGCTGTGAATGTTTTACTGGAGAAGGTCCGGAGGGCCAAGTGCTCTGCAGCCTCAAACCACTAATCTCTATGCCTGCTTTGAGTGACAGGACCTCCAGCAGGTTCAGCTGCAGTTTCCCTCCCAGAGGAGGCAGACAGTGGACCTTTTCCATTCATAAAATGACCGCCTAGAGACCATCTGTGTATGTTAGCTTTTATATGACAGAAGAGTGTAGATCTGATTTACCGAGTGTAGAAAAAGCCATGCATTCCTCAAACGCTAATGCGCTGTGAACTGACAGCCTTCTCTACAGCTTTATTTAGCTTCGGCACATTAGATGGTGTTGTGAAACAGTTTTACTAATTGTGAATTGCAACATTATTCAGTCTGATTGCACTTGGAAGTGTCTTTTTTGTATGTAAATTACATTTTCTACTTTTAATTGGTATCTGCACTCAATCTGTCAACGCTCTTGATACATCTCACTGAGTGAAGCCATCTCCAAAATAGACAAAAATATGATAAGCACCTAAATTTTTCCTGTTCCATGGACCTCAGGGGTATTGCAGCCAGCAAACACTAGTTGGTCAAATTTCAGCCAGAATACTGCTGTTAATCCCCTCTCCAGCAGAAGTTGCATCTGGAGATCCCTATTGGTTGCCGTAGGTTGGTGATGTTGTAATCTGGAATACACGTCCTTGGCACTCCCATGGGTGAGCTCATTCTGAAGAAAGAGGAAGATGTCTCATTCACCCTTTCAATGCTCAAAAACAGCTCCTGTAGGACACTGGTAGAGAGAAAAAGAAAGAGAGAAAGAGGGAGAGAGAGGCAGGTTGGGGGGCAGGATGACAGAGAGAGAGAGATAGAGAGAGAGAATGCACGACTGTGCTTCTTTTCACCTACACTGTCCAGATAGTTTATTTGTGAACCTCTGTGTAACCCCTTGACCCAACAGGTGCGATGCTTATTTAATCTTTGTGTCTGACACATTCTCCATTCAAAGAAAAGCACACACAGTCATTGATTCTGGGTCTTTGCTGACAAATACAAATATGTGAATACACTTGTCAGTAAATCTTTAGTCTCCTGATGGCAAATCCATCAGAACGTGCCTCCCGGCCATGTTTCATGTTAAACAACTGAGATAATTACCAGATTTAATGGGATATTGAATACGGGATGACTTTGGGGCCCAGCTAAGAGCAATCATTATCTGCAACGATTTGCAGCACTATGACAACACAGTTGGAGCTGCTCTCAGACTCTGAACCACAATGACCTTGACCTTATTAAACTCTGGGTGGCCTGAAATTATACTAATACTACTACAGCTATTACTATTACCAATACAGATAATAATACTTTGAATAGTCATCATCACTATAGCATGGCTATGAAATTACTATGATAACTAATGATAAATAGATTTGGGACCTGAATATTTATCATATATTTCAGTGGTTGTGTAGAGAGCTGCTGAGAGACACAGCAATCCAATCAAAATTTAAACTTGGATGAAGTCTTCCCAGGAAAGAGCTATGAGCTTCAATTACTGTCGGGGGTTTCCATGAATACCACACGCATTTCACAGGGTTTTCATTAGCGGCAGCCATGCGTGTGTCCAGGAGTCAGGAGCATCGCAGTGGGCCGGCTGAGGTTTGGAGAGGAAACAGGCCAATAGCAGTGGGTTTGGGCTGACCAAAGATGGTGGAAAATGACCTCAGCGCTGCAGCACAAAGACTATGTCGTGCACCATGGAGCTGAGGCTCCAAGCAGAGACACAGCGTCTTTCTGCAGCACAGTAGTAAATGAGCACCCATCTGGAAAACTCAGCCAAGAAACCACACACAGATTACACAGTGGTACTGTCCATGTTCTTTTTTTATAGCTGAGTGGACTGAACTACAGAGTGATGGTGGGGGGGGCTCCCTCAACCAAAGGATAACTGGTGAACTGAGGGGTGGGTAAAATGATGACCACTGGGAATCGTGGGAACCCACCTTGGTCTGTAGTTGCTACGCAGTTTTTTTTCTGTTTGACAGTTTAAAATGTAAATCTTTGTAAATGTAAATGTAACGTTTCTGTGCTTTGCTAGCTTTGCAGTTCTGCTCATTATTGTTTCTCCTCATATTTTGTATGGAGAGATTACTTTAAAAAATGAAAAAAAAAAATCGAAAGAGGTCTGTCTCCATTTTCAAATTCCTGCCTTTCTGCATCGTGGGTAAATAAAACTCTTTAATGTTTATGTCATTATCAAATTGAATAATTGTTGCAGTTAAGAGTACAATATGTCCAGATACACATTGTTTTACCAATTACATGAAGGATTAGCCGATTTTTACTAAATATATGCCACTCCAGATGAGATGTGTTTGCTTCAGTTAATGAAATGGAACTTAAAAAGCACAGTAGTGATAAAGTCAAATGTGCAGAAATCACAGTAATGAGGTTTGTAAGTAAAAAATCCAAGAGGTTAAAAAAAGGTGGTTACAGTGCACCTCTAAATTTGCAGAAAACAACCTCCTAAACTTGGTTTCAATCAAGAAGCTGCAGCTGTAATGACTCCATGCCAAACCAAGAAGAGCTTGCAGCCACCACCCCCAGGCCTGCTTCTTGCCCAGGTATGGCCATTCCAGGGGAGTGTGTTTCATATCTGAGCACAGTGTTGCAGCAACATCTTAAAGCCTGCAATGGTTGGATGGACACACTTTCAGAAACCTGAATGACAAACACAACAGCCTGTGTGTAGCGTACTACAGGAAGTGTGTTCAGTATAAAATACACACTTTCAGAACCTGGATGACACACAGTGGCCTGTGTCCGATGTGCTACAGGAAGTGTGTTAAGTATAAACTACAGAATGAGACTGTGGGTGGTGCCAGCACACTTGCGTCTGCGATCGGAGGGCATAGAGTGGGTGTGGTGAGCAGCTGGCTAATCTCCGCCCCCAGCACCATGGAACATCCGTCAGCAGGACAAGGCTTTCCTTGGTCTGGAACACCCAGCACACAATGTGCTCCTAATGAGATTACAGGGCTTAATGGGAATGTTACAGAAACACCAAGCTTTCACATGCAATATTCTGTCAGGATTCTGCATTCTGAGAAAACCATTGCAACATATTAGCAGACCTAGATCCTAGCTAAAAATGCTGTTTCCAACTTTGAATTTACTTGGAAATGTGGCGCTACTACAAGTCTGCACAATTGATTGACCAATCAACCAGTCTTCTCCTGACCTGACCATCACACTGGAAAATACCACAGTCTCAGCATCTGTGAAGACTGTGAAGACCCTCAGGCTGACAGCTGATAGTGATCTGACATACAAACCACATAGCAACAGTCAGCAGGACCTGCAGATTCTTCCTTTACAACAACAGAGAAATCTGCCTCCTCCTCACCACCTACTCAGCCCAATTCCTGGTCCAAACCCTGGTTCTGCCTAGCCTACTGCACCTTCCTCCTTGCTGCTCTCCCTGCATGTGCAATCAAACCCCCGCAGCTCATTCAGAATGATGCTGCTCAGCTGGTCCACAGTGTCCCCTCAAGACATGTATTAGCATTGTATTTGGAATAGTGTAGTCCCTCTGTCATGTATATTGTGTTTCACTTACATATTGATGTAGGTAAACACATGATCTTAGTGCTGTGTTTGGCACTGATGCTTGTTCATGTGTACTTAGCGGTGTCCTGTTTGTGCAACTTTTCATGCAGTTTTATTAGATGTAATGTCTAAAGTCTCTCTAGCATCTGCTAAATGACAATAATGTCATGTAATCAATCAATCAAACAAGCTAGACATTATTTTGATATTACCAATCAGTTCTTTATTTTCTGATGTGGTAATCCATCCTGAAGCTGTTCCAAGGCTATGCCTCATGAATAAAGGAGTTTATTCATGTGCTTGAACATGGAAATGAGGAGGCAGAGAGACTGCTCTGTTTCCAAGCCTTTTCACGGATGGTTATTGTGGTCTGAGAGAAACCGAGGACCAGCTCTTCATCCCTGGCTTGTGTGGAAAAGCTGAGCCCCAAATGGGAGTCTGCTGTAATTGATGTGTTTCAAAGCCAAGCGTTGTTGGTTTTGGAGGGTTACCAACCCCCCTAGGATTCCTGTAACTTATCAAAACACATGCTGAAGTGAATGACCCCAAAACCCTTGATTGTAAATACTTAAAAACATAAGTAGCATTTACTTACAGAGAGAAAAAAATGAAATTGGCTGGGATCCGGGAATGAGTTTACCATCGTTGTAACTGCATAGTCTGGCCACCAGGACGTCCCCTGCTCCAGACACAGGAAGTGCAGTTAAGCTTGGATTCTTGGGCCTTTTTTGACTAACTGAAGCTGTGAACCATCAGGGTAAGGAGATGCTCTGATGGCATTATATTCATGTTCAGACCCGGAGCTGTTCAGGAACCTCCACCATCTCCTTGTATCAGTGCCTTTTCAGTTTTCATTATCACATCATAACAAAAGGTACCACTGTTCTGTGAGGGGTGCTGCTATCAGTCAATCTCTGTGGGTGAGTGAGGGGGTGAGTGGATGAAATAGAACAACTATATGTGAGATCCATTCCCCTTTTTAGGGCTGCTTTGTCAGAGTCAGAGGGTCACCCTAGAGGATGATGGTGGTATTGTGCACAGTAAAATGATGCCCTAGAGGATGTTCAGGGTATTGCATGCACCACTGCACAGTGATACTACACTACATTTTTGTCATTTAGCAGACACTCTCAGCCAGAGCAACTTAGAATTTTCTCCATTTATACCAAAATACATTTCAGGTTAAGTACCTTGCCCAACAATACAGCAGTAGTGCTCCAGGGGGGAATTGAACCACCAGTCTTTCATTTTTAAACCCAGTGCCTTACCACTGCACCACACTGCTACCCTATGATGGGAGAGGAAAGCAGTCAAAAGGGGGATATGGGGCAGTTTGGACTCATGACTATGTTTTAAGTGGTGTTCTTGTACTGTGTTCATCAATTGTGTTTGTAAAATGCTGGTGTGTGTGTCTGTTTGGTAAAGATGCTCTGTTAAAAGGCCAGTTTTGGGTGCTGGAAGAAAATTAGATGATGTCATGCACATTTGGGCTGATATTGTAATGTGGAATATGCTCCTCTCTCCACATATTTGCTGGGTTAACAGGGCTTGCAGAAGCACATGGCCTGTTTGCTGATAAACCATCTCTGGCAGTACTGTAGCGTGTTTGTGTGGATTTAAAGGTCATTGAATCATTGCTATCACACTTTATGACAATTGCGTTGGTGTAAATGTCACATTTATGGCTGTTAACAACAGCGAAAAACTTTCTCTTTCTTGTGCTGTAATGTGCATCTTATCTGCCTGCATCACCATCACTCAACAGCTTTTTCCCATTAAAGCTGGAAAACCCCGACACCTGAAACCATAAGCAGAAAAATTACGTGCACAACTCTCTTGAGCAGAAACATGAAATCTAAATTTTCACACATCTTGTCACCAAAATCTCGATATAACGAGACTCAGCCAGTTTAATTTGAAGCCTCATCAAATGTCATGGAATCTGTTAGTTCAAGTTTTGTATAACTGCGCTCATACAAACTGCACAGTGCTAATAAACCTGATCCTGTGAGGGCAGGGGTACCTCAGTGTGGTAGAATATATTTCCTATTTCCTCTTTGTAACGCTGTCTTCGGCAGAGTAATGTAATAGTGTGATTGGGAGAAGAAGAAGAAGAAGAAGAAGAAGAAGAAGAAGAAGAATGTTTTATGTTTCCAAGCCCCACCCACAGCTCTGTCCACAGACCCACCCACAGCCTAGCTTCAAAGTAAAAACCATGCAAAATACAGCCTACTCTTCTACAGTAAATCACTACAAATTTGTGGTGCTTTAAACGGTATGCGCTAGGGTTCAGGGCCCTGCTTGCAGCCAGACTGAATGAGGTTGTCAGTAGTTGTACCCCCAAAAGCACCCCACCCCTGCCTGTATTTTTATCCAGAATTTTTCATGGTGGTGGTGTCAATTATGAATAATTGCGGCTACGAATATTGTTGTGGACAAGATATTAATTGTTCGTTCAGGAAATTCATAATAAAAGCTCCAGGCTTTTTTCTTACTCGAATGCATTAATCAGTGATGTTAATGTGAGCAGAATCAGTCCTGCGGGATTAAAGCTTTGGCAGAGAGCACTGGTGGCTTATTAAAGGCCTCTTGCATGCCTTGACTGCAAGAAAGGGCCCATTAAGATCAGAAGTGGGAGCTCACATGGACTGAATTAGGTCACTCTTCATGTTTCATTTTAAAATCTAATAAACCCCAGCTTGTGGTGCAGCCATGTGCTGTAGATCCAAGGGACTGGTGAACTCACATCCCCTGTGCTCAAAGCTATGCACTGTCTACACACCCTCCATAGTCACATCCACCATACTCACATCCACCAGGCTCACTTCAGATATACTCACAAAATGAGTGTCGCATCGGTTATCAACAACACAACACGAGGAACAAATGCATTCAGAAGGAATTCAGAAGACTTTGCTCTCAGAGTGTATTATGAAAAATTTCTTTGAACAGTGTAGATAGGATAGCTGGTGCCACAAACTGATATTCTGTGGAGGGATAAAAGCATTCAGTATGAAGGGGGTTAAATAAGCTGCCGTTAGCTAAGAGAGCCAGAGGCCTGCAGCATTGGGCACCTCACTTTGTCATTGCAGTCAATGACTTTTTATCAGCAATTAATCCCACCACACCTGCTACTTGTCTTTTCTGTACACAGTTTTCTTTCACTGTTTTATGATTGCTCTATGTAAACACTTCTTTTTGGGAAACTGTCTGACATTTATGTAACGTTTGGCTCTTTTGTTGCTGTGTCTTTATTATATGTGTGTTCTCTCTCTTTAGCGTGGAAAGAGTATAGCAGCTGCCGAGCTGCTCAGTGTTTTTTCTTAGTGAGTGAAGGAATGTTGTGCGTGATGTTGTAGGAAGGTTTGTTTCTTCTGTAAGAACTAGAAAGACTGAATTCCATAAGCCGCTGAAAGATATGGAATGCTTTGAAGAGATCTGGGGGTACTTTGCTTTGTAGTGGAAGAGAATTTGCTGTTTCATGTGTAAAATGTGTTACCAGTTTTGCAGAGAAGGCTTGAGGGGGAGACTAAATGAGCTGTTTAATGTTTGTCAAAAACATCTGGATCAATCTCTGTGATTCATAACTTACGTCAAATTGCATTGTTAATGTTACTGTTTGAAATGTAATCAATATAGTTGTGGTTTAATTCAAATTCTGTCTCTTTCTCTGTCTCTTTCTGTCTCTGTGGAGGTTTTAAGTTGGCATAAAGAAGCACATTGGTCAGTGTGATTGCATGTGATGAATTATAAGAAATCTGAGTGGATGCTGTGGTTGCCTGTGAGAGTTGCACCCATTCATAGACAGAGTCCCTCCTTTTCCTGCTTCTGTAACAGAGACTAGGTCACACAACCTGTCCTCCTTGTATGCAGTGTCTTTTGTTGAGGATTCTTCTGCCACAGATGTCCTACTATGATCAGCCTGTCACCTCCTGCGTTCCTCCTGTCCTCTGTTCGGGTGATTCCGGTGCCTGCATTTCTGTGCTGAATATGGGTATTCTTAGACCACGCCCCTTCAAGAGTGTTAACAGTGACCATAAAATCAGAACACTTGTAGTTTCAACAATGGCAGGCACAGAATTTGCAGTCTGGTCCATATAGATAAAAACATCTGTGGTTCTGCCTCACATTTTACCCACAATGCACTAAGAAAATGTGCTACATGTTGATCCAAGTCTAGCTGGCCTGCTAATAACTAGGAACTAATAACACATGCTGCCTCATTAAAACTATCACAAAGTTTTGGGATGGAATGTTTAAAACCAAACAAAACTCAAGACAGGATAACATGGCTTAATTCAGAGCCAATGTAACCAGTACCACTAGACTTTACAGAGTACCACAGAGACAGGCTGACAGATTTTACAGCCAATTTTTCAAAGCTATTTTATTGACTCCATTCCCCACACAGGCTATGCCACACATCCATATGAAAGCATACAGAGTGAACACTGAGGCTCTTTATCAGCACACTTCAGAGATGCCCATGGCACACACATGGAGGGTTTTTTCTTTAAGTCTCCCATCTGCCTTTGTTGTATAAAAGGAGTTAAGCTCAGCCTCCTCTCCTGTTCTGTCCTTGACCAAACTGGTTTGTACAGAGCGACCATCTCTGTGGTTTGCTGTGTCTGCAGGATCCTGTGGCAATGTTCATCACACACTTTCTGTGCTTCTTATATTTCACTACACTGTAACAGCCTTCATCCACACGTTACTCACTGCTGTGAATGCAGGCGCTTTTCTCTTAACAAAGGGAGTGAATCACACAGTCTTTCCTTTTGCAGAAAGGTGAAGGCCTCTGCCCTGGTCACATCCTCCTTACAGCTCTGTTCTATTCCTCATATTATTACTCCTGTGCTGTGTTTTGTGCTGCTATTGTTACCTGCCAAGGGAGTACAAAAGAATGTGCTAAATCTGGTGCAATATATCAAAGGTTGGCTTTCACTTTTGATATTGTTCAGGATAATAATCGCAACAACAACAACAACAACAACAACAACAACAACAACAACAACAATAATAATAATAATAATAATAATAATAATGTAGCTGGGTAATTTGTCAACACAAATTGATATCTTTAAGTGTTTTTTTTCCCATTTTAATCAGTACATAAATACATTTTTTTATGAATTCCTTTTGATTTATTGGTTTATTTATGGGGGTAAATGCAATGAAGTATTGCTTATATGCTTTTAGATGGTGTGTGATGGAAAGTAAGTGAGGGATGAAATGGAACATGGAAAATGTAAAAAATTATAGTACAGACAAAATGACATGTTAAGTAGAAGCAAAAATAATATTTGGCAGCATAATGAGAGTTCATGAGTAAAGTTCTGGTTGTGCATTACCCAATGACTGATCTGTTAAAGTTTTACGCCTTTCCCTCATGCATGCTCTCGTCTGTGCGGCCCAGTGCTGTCCACGGTGTGCTGCAGGGTCAGCGCCAGGGGGACGAGCCGCTGGAAGGGCTCGGGGAGCTGGAGGTGTTTTTGGGCAGCCCTGCATAATCGTGCTGAATACCGTGTTTCAGAGATGGGACACCAGATTCTGCATTTCAGATGCTTCCATTAGTTTCGCAGCACGCTCTTTGACCACATGGAGACCTGGCCTTCACCCGCGGTGTTGAGTCTGACGCGACCCGAACTTCATCTCTTTCTGCTGAAAGTAAAAAAAAAAACTTAAAACATCAGTCTATCAGCTCGCAATTTGTCATTTTCCTGTTCTGCATTCCAGCGTTTGCTTTTCATTTAACCCCCAATCCCCCAAAAAGAAAAACACCACAGAAACCGAGCCGCTCTGCTCCTCTCTGCAGGGCTGTGTCCAATTAGGCACAGCAACTTTTTAAACACATTAGCAACAAGAACAAGCCGTCCTCTCGCTAACTGGTCTCGCTTTGTTCTCAATTGTGGAAAATCTCACTTTAACTGGCCTCTAATGCGTTACAGGCGGCTACTGCACCAGCTGCCTCCCTGGCACATGATTAGACACTCGCCCCCTCCTCCCCACCCCCTTCCTCCACACAAATAACACCACCGCCAAAAGCCACAAAATCCCTTTTGGAAAATTCCTTACACTTCTGCTAATGCAGTGCAAAAAACCTGCAAGGAATTATGTCTCAATCAACTTGGAAATATTGAAGTTAAGAAATGGCTTTTTGCCTCCTGGTCCGTGATAAGTGCAAATGTGAAACCTGACCCCTGAAATTTCTGTGGGACAAATGTAAGGTGCCAAGTTGAAAAAAAAAATGCGCTAAAAATCTTCGTCTTGAGGACGAAGAGCACTGAGTGTTGCATTAACAATACAGGTTCTGCACCTGAGTGATACTTCTTTTGCAGTTCTGTGGAATGTTTTTTTGTGTTTTAATTGTTTTTTTGTTTGTTTGTTAAATTTACAAATGCAGTGGACCTTGGGCTACAGTGGAGTTCTGTTATGAATAGATATTTTCTTTATTCCACTGATTTTCTCTGTGGCTTGGTAAGAGCATTTGAGGACCACTGGAAAGATCATTGGTCTCCGAGCCTCTGCTTCCTACCCAGAGAAGTAAGGAAATCCCATTGGTTTAGAGGTGTATCCTGTGACCTGAGCAACAGCCAGTGGAGTGTATTTATCAACATTTTGAACAGAGATGAGGACTTCAGTGCAGATAAATGTGCTCATTTAGTCACCAGTCACAGTCAGTATGTGCTCTTTATGCCTTAAGAACCATTGATACTGTGTTGATTTTGTTGTGAGGGTTCAATGGCTTTCTTGCGCCTATGTATAAGGGTGCGATGTGTACTCAGGCCTGACAGCACAGAGACAGGCTGAAGGAATAGTGCTTACTTGGGCCTTTTAGCACAGAGACAGGCTTCTCTGCTTTGTGGTATATCACAGCAGAAATAGCCAGACAATAGCCAGACGAGGCTAATGAAACTCCAGAGCATCAATATTCTGATGCTTTGGTGTTTCTGGAGAAAACATTTCAGCTCCAAAGAGATGCTTTGCCTGTTCGCATGTGCTTATTGACCGGCTGTACACAAGAGAAGATTAGCCTCTGCATTGTTGATCTGTTAAATGAAGCATTATATCGGCTGTAAGCAAACTAACTGAGCTGGAAAAACAAAAACCTTAATCCATTTCTGAAACTGATGTGCTGCATTACCTGAGGGATGCATGCAGCGATTAGTGTCTCTCTGAAAGGTTACTCCCGCCTTCATGTGCACTCCTGTCTTCTGACAAGCAAACTGCTCCTCTCTCAACAAACAAACTGATGTGTCAGACACTCATCTGCAAAACTTCATGGACAATTAAACCAACAGCAGATTTAAAACATCCATAAATCATGAATCTGTGCTTGCGCTTTCATTCTCTTGCTTGCTTTCCTTTTTTATACTCTCTATCACTCTTTCCTTCCCTGTTGCTCTCTTTCTCTCCCTTTATCTCCTTTCCTTTCTCTGTCACCCCCTGCTCTCTGTCCCTCTCTTCACCTATATCTCTCTTCTATCACTCCCTCACTGTCATTCTCTTTTCCATCATCCCTTCTTCTTATACCTCCAGGCCATATCCCAGCAGCCCTCTCTCCCTTTAGTGAAGATGCTCTGACTAAGCGTTTTTCACACATTTTTTCAGCCTTGCCATGTGACTTCAGACCTGCCAAGCTCTTCAGCACAGATGAATATCAACCTGCTGCTGGGAGGCCTGGAAGGAATACAGGTGAGGCATACCTGGAGCCAGGAAGAGAGTGCAGTCTCTGTGATGTCTCACTGCTATAAAATAACATAAAAATGCCATAGTTCTTAATCATAAAATCACATGATTAAACAATATAGAAATGTGTCGATATAGTTTTACTTGGTGCTGTTTGAATATGGAATTTAAAAGTAGAATATAAAACAGACCGAAATGAATAGAAGAGTGTGTGTTAGGTGCGGTTACGTATTCAGTGTGATATGTGTTCAGTGTGGCTGTATGTTCAGTGAAGCTGTGTGTTCATTGTGTTGTATATTCAGTGTGACTGTGTGCTCAGTGTGTTGTGTATTCTGTTTGGCTGTTGTGTTGTTAACAGTGTTCTTTGTTCCTTGTGCTAACATTAGCGAACAGAAATGAAGAGTAATCCTAAATATCTGTGCTGTTTAATAAGCACAGAATGACTCACACTTACCTGACTGATTATGCCATTCTGTTATAGTAAAGTCAATTGCTGGGTACAGCAAGCAGGAGCTTGTGTGCGTGTGTGTATGTTGGTTTGAGTGTATGTATGTGTGCGTGTGTCTGTGTGTATGTTTTCCACACATGTTTGTGTGTGTATATGTGTGTGTGTGTGTGTGTGTGTGTGTGTTTGTGTGTTTTGCATTCATGTTTGTGTATGTGTGTGTATATCTGGTTCATTATTTGAATTACACAGGATGTTTTTGAGGACTGGCATCAGATGAATGTGTGGTTTTGGGTAACGTGACACAGGCAAAAATAATCATCCTTTTATTGTAATGAATGAAGAAAAACTACCACTACTTCATATTTTAATGTTTCAAAACATTTCATAGCACAAATAATAATCATAACTACCTGGTACACACATACATCAAATAAAGTATGTGAAGGTTAATATTTATGCAAATCTACTTGGATTTTGTTTCCGCAGCAACATGCTGATTACATTTATTACCCACAAGAGACAGATTATGTGGCAGGGAGAGTACGAGGCAGCCTTGATTTCTGCTCGCATGCTGGTTGGGAATGTAGGTTATGGTTTTACTTAGCGCCTCCATTAAAACCAGAGGGCACTATAATACACACACTCTCCATTTCAGCTGGAACCACCTACACATAAAAGAAAACACAGAGAAATCAAAACATGTCGCTAATTTAAAAAACGTTTCGCCTTTGCTTTCAAGTCTAATGAACAATATCCTTCAGATTTACTGGATCAAGTATGGGCTGAAAGCCTTTTCATCGTTTTTGGGGAGCGGGATCTGATTCAGATGTTGGTCTCTGTTGTTTGCGTTAGTTGTAATGGCATATGGCGCACTGGAAGGCAGGATTCCCCTGTTCTGGAATCAGCATCAGCTCTTACCTCCAATGGAGACTCCACATGAATGCGATCTCTTCTGAAGCATCTCTATGGGAACTCTGTGCAAATGCGATCCCTTCTGAAGCGTCTCTGTGGAGACTGCACAGATGCGATCTCTTCCGCAGCATCTCTGTGAAGACTGTGCGAATGCGATCTCTTGAAACCGTATGAATGTGATCTCCTTTGAAGCGTCTCTATGGAAACGATGCAAGTGTGATCTCTTTCTCAGTCTTAGAGGTGTTAGAAAGGTGGAGAGCAGATCTGAGGTCACATGACCACATGGTGGTGTGGGAGGACCAAATGTTACACCAGTCATGTGTGTGCGTGTGTGAGTGTGTTGGAATGGTTTGTTCGAATGTGGCATTGTGGAAATTGATTATTAAATGATACTCTATGCAAAAAATAGCAGAAATACCTCACTGCCCCCATACACACATGACTGTATGGTGTTAAATAAATGGAGGGATATAACTTTTCCTGTATAACTTTGTCTGCCCCAGGTGTATGACAGTGTCATTCTACTGTATTACATGATGAAAATGCCTTACTGCATTTGAATGTGTCTGTGATGTCATCAGTGAGGAAAACAGCACATTTTATCTCTCTGGTTACCAAGCCAATAATACTGCTTCAGAGACGTCTTTCTATTCAAAATGTAAAGATGGCAATCTTATGATTCTATTTCCATAACTCCGACTCCATGCAACCTTTGCGTCCTGTCAAATTGCTCCAAAAGGTGCCTTTGTCTGGAGAATCAATCAAACATTAATAAAGGTTAAACCCAGATGGAGGCCGAAAGGCACAGAGGGCTGCCAAGAACCACTTTTTAATCTCCATATCACACAGGTGGCTTATTTATCACTATAGGGCTTTTTTGTGACCAAACATATTTGACTGCTTGAGTCTGACAATGCAAGAATGTTTTCATTTATTCTGTCAGTCATATTTAAGTATTCATAACTGCAGCCCTCTCGCAGTGGCCAAAGTAAATGACTGCGTCCAGGCATTGTTTTGATCCAGTCCCCGCTCTCACTCAACCTGCTGTGCTAAAACACTCTTGCCTTTAGGAAGCTGACTCCAGGGGGCACTGTTCCATTCTATAACAGCTTTTTGTACCTCTCCCCCTAAGTCAGGTCGAAGGTCAAGGTGGATAGAGTAAGAATAACCGCTCTACATTGTAAAGAAAAAAGCAAACAAAACAAAAACAAAAAAAGAATCCCCCCATTCATGTACCGCTCTGTTCCTGGATAAACCCAAGCCGTGCGTATATGACCTAAGGGGTTTTAGTTATAAAGCTATGAAGTGCCGTACTGCACACTGATATAAAATAAGAAACACAAACCCCAAGCCTGCTAGAAAGAGCTGGACAGGACTGGCACAGTGCTCGTAAACCCCCTAATCGAGTTTCCCTGCGTGCTGCGGTAAATATAGCCCTGATTCTGGAGATGTTCAAACAGGTGACTCCTGTTCTGTGAAGAGGCCCTATTTTCAGAGGGTGAGCCCTGCGGAGGGATCCGGTGGCTCGTTAAAGGTATCGGGGACCTAATGTGGTGTGTCTGGCTCCCGGATAAACTGGACATAATTGTCTTAATTCTTATTGGTGTAGCTGGCACCTAAAGCCCCACAGGACTGCAGAGACTTCCTGCTAAATAGTGGGCTATAAAAAGCAGCCTGCTCCTGTGTATTCCACGAAGCACCTGATCAGCTTTGCTACATTTTGTTTTAAACAGAACTCTTAAACCCTCGAGCTTCATTACCACGCTGCAAATAGAGCGCAAAGCCCGGGGAATTATCTGCAATCCTCTAATTAGCACCCAGTTTATATTATCCACGCCAAACCAATAATGGGGTGACTGGGTCAGGACGGTCTTCTGCCGCCCTTTTAATAGTGGCCAGGAGGGAGCTCCATTGAAGCCTGGATGGGAAAGGGTTTTACTGGTCAGCCTGCAGTGTGAGTATTAAGATCATTTATTTTGGAGGTTCTGACCTGTTTAACTTCAGATCAGGGATTATCTCCAAGCTGACACCAGCCTGCTGACCAGAACGTCTGGCCCATGAGCAGTGCTTTAAGGACACATCTGGAGCTCAGAGCTCAGGCAGCGAATTTTCAGGTTTGCTGGACACCAGTAAGTGCCATCACTCTCGGCTACCTCCACCTAATGGCAGTTACTAGCCTGTTTCAGTGTATGTGTGTCTGTGGTGATGCACACCCCTCTGGCCATGTTTCCTCCACAGCAGCCTCACTTGCCAGTGCTGTAGATACCCCCCCCCCCTCCATCTTTCGCTCACGGCTGGTCAGGCATGCTGGGTATTTTTGTGTTTCCCAATAGATAGGGTCAAAGGTTAAGAATAAATGTTATAGTGTCTGATACACATTCATTTAAATGTACAACAAAGTCGTGTTTTCCAAATGCACACGTTTCTCCCACCAGGCAGGGAAATCATTCAAAAGAAAAAGAAACAAGCACAATATTCTTGAAAGCTTAGTGTGCAGTGGGGTTGAGCTCAATTTGATGGTCCGCACCCGACGATGTTGCATACTGGATTTTAAGATACTGGATTTTAAGATTGTTCATGAACCCAGAACTTGTGGCATCTTGTGGCACTGTGGCATATTGGCCATAGTGCTGTGCTCCCAACCATGGGTTTGTTAGGTCCCAGGCTCTTCTTTTGTGTCTTTGAGGGAACTAAAGGGAACTAAAAATATTTGAGGCCATGCAGAGTTCTCACAGGGCCTGACTGCAGCCAATCCTGGATTAGAGGGAGATTAGAGGGTGTTAATTAAGGTGACCCCATCTGGGGTCAGGGCTGTGACATCATTTGTGGAATAATATTTCTGCCACTGTTCTGATGGGGTAAGGCTCACTGGGACTTGAGGCTCGGCCTGTCAGTTCAACTGCTTCTGTCTTCTGCCCCGTCAGAGGGGAAACAGGGACATTCTAACCTATAGAGATGCCATGGAGGTTGCTGTCTGAAAGTAGGAGAATCCTCCTCTCCACTGCAGGTCACGTTACTGCAGTTAATCACATGGCTGCAATAAATCATGGTGTTATTCCTCTTCAGATGGCCTCTAAGGCTCAAATAGTGATTCCGGTCCCACCACAACATTGCAGAGGAAATTTATAAAATACTGGAATATCCTTCTCAAGATGAAATGTTGACAATTTTGCATTTGGCTTTTTTGAAAACTGCACTGAGAAGCTGTGTCTTTAGTCACAAACATGGCCAGATCCCCACTGTGGCTCCCACTGTTTCTATCTGTTTAAAACGGTCTCCATCCTCTTCAGTGATCATCCTCTCCCAGCTGGTCTGAGACAACTCCTGCCACGGCACTGCCGTCAGTATAACACTGAGTGCTCGTTCAAAAGGCGAGCAGTCATTGAGTTCTCACATGCCTGCACATGGCGTCAAGCAACAGAGACACTCCGTGTGCAGCAATGATCAGCGATGGTGAGCAATGGTGAGTGACAGTGAGTGATGGTCAGTGACGGACGCTGACGGTCACTGACGGTCACTGACGGTCAGCGATGGTCAAGCCTGGCTCTTTCATAACAATGTTATTTGGAGTGTGTATGCTGGACATTAGTTAAGGAAAGTCTGTGGAAGCATGATACTTACTTCTGCAAACTGTTTGCAATCAGAGCTTATATATTGAAAATTGCAATGCATTTCAAAGAGGATTAAAACCTCTGTTTTCTGTGTGGCAGTCCACAGTTGCCTTTTGGCACACAGGCCTGTAGCACATCTGTGATGTCAGTGGGAGGAGGAGCAAACACATGTGCTATGACCTGCTGATCAGCTGGACTGGAGCATTCTGGGACATCATGTGACAGACAGCGTGCATTCAGAACATTAGATTAGGAGAAGAATGCCAGGGAAAATGCAGTTCATTATTTCCATCTTGTCGGTCGAAGATTAGAGGATGCTAAAGAGAAATGCGCCCTCACAATGCAGTTGGTTTAATTGAAACCCCCTGATTTTAATTCCAAAATGTTACGTTAATATTACGTTAGGCCTTCACTGTGGCCTTGTTATTCACTCATCTTGTTATGCTCCTCAGAGCTGCATCTGCGCCTGCCTGCTCTGCCTCCAGGGCCAGGCAGGTAGCTACCCAGAGTTAGAGATAATTCATGAACTTCTCCTCAGTTATAAAAACCAAACAGTGCTAGGCAGAGGCTGGAGGTGTTGTTGAATGCATGAGTTGGCTCTTCATGAGAGTTAGTGAGAGAATGTGGTGGAGGCAGAGTTTAAAGCAGCACACAGAGGGAGTGGCGGTGGCAGATCAGGCCACACTGATAGGTCTGAGAGGAGCTCCAATCACCGATCGGCTTTATTGATCGCCCTCGGAGCTCCTCACTGCGCGGCCACTGCCAGAGCAGCCGGCTGTCCTCCTCCCCCGCGCTGCCATGAAGGAAAGAGCTCCTCGAAAAATATTTTACACTTCATCAAAGTGTATCATGAGACTTCACGCCCATTATCTCAATGGTCTCTCTGATGTGCCAGAACTGGCTGCAGGGCTTCTAAGTGGGGTGGGGGGGTCGTTAGAAGAAAGCCGGACTGTCGGCAGCCTCTCCAAACTCCTGTCAGCAGCTCCACGCCTCAGTGAGGAGGACAGAGTGCTGATTGGCCGGAGTGCTGATTGAGTTCTGGTTACTGGAGGAAGTAAACAGGAACACGGATTCCACGCCACAACAACACAGGCGCTTTGTTGTTCCTCAGGCTGAGGCTGGAGCACGGCCAGCCCAGATAAGAGCTTTGGCACCCAGCACTCACCACCCCACCACCCACCCCTCCCTCTGTCTTTCTCTCTCACTGTTTTCCTCTCTCAGTTCATTTCAGGGGTGCTGTATTGGCAGCACAATCTTGTATGGCTGAAGCAGGGATAGTCGCACAGACATATACACAAATACAAACATACACATACATAAAGATACATACACGTATACATACACACACATACACATTCATATACACACATACACATACATACACACGCATACTCACATTCACTCACATAAATACACTTACACACACATACAGACTTACCCACATACATAAGATTAGAGCAGCTGCTAAAGGACAATAATGTTATGTAATGTACACATGCATTCTCACATTCTCTTTCTCTCTGTCTCTCACTCTCTCTCTGTACATTGGTAACACTTTGAGGGCATCTTATCTCTGTGCATTGGTAATGCTTGGACAGCAGCTCGCCTCTCTCCCCCTCTCTGTGCATTGGTAATACTTGGACACACATACAAATTCATACACACTGGATAGGGTTTCAGTTAGTCCATTGAACTATTGATATGACCCTCTGAATAGTCTCTTGCCGTACAGTATGCTTATTATGGGTCTTCCTCTCTTTTTTTAATTATGATAAAATTATTATTCATTCATATCAGCAGACCAGATAGAAAATAAATCCTCTGATCCAACGCAAAATTGACAGGCATGCTCATGCGGATCAGCTTTCCCTGTGTAGGGCATTTTATGCAGTTTTTTACACCATGTCAGTGTGATGGGAAATGCTGGCATGCTCCCTATTAAAGCTGCAGCTCATGTGGTTTGATTGGGGTGAATTTTACCAACATCACAGAAGCAGAAAAGGCACTTTCACTCTTTCAAGATGAAAATGTGTTTGATGTCTTACTGTGAGCCTCCATTTCCTGCCTCCCCAGCAGTCATGGGACGTGCATGCTAATCAGGCCATGATTGTTTTTTTTTTTTTTTTGTATTAGTCACATGACCCGAGTGTTAATGCTCGGGAACGGTGCTGGGATTGGCCGTCCACAGAGCCAGATCAGCAGAGTGTTGAAGAGCACTTAACACGCAGAGAAAAAAACTTCACAGAAAATGAAGGCCCTGAAACGGCATGAGAAAGTCTCGTCAAATCAGCCCTGATTATCGCAGCATGCCAGAGGAATTCATAATCTGCATGAAATTAATATGGTCCAGTGCTAGCAGCACGGCCAAAGAGGAGACGTGCTAATACAGTGTGTGTTTCCTAAATCGCATTAACTCCGAAGGTGAAAACACACCAGGGACGCCATATTTCAGTTGGCACCGCTCTGACGTGTCCGATCTCAGTGCGGCTCTGGATGTCAGGTGTCATCTTTTCATTTTTATTTGAGAACTTCTGACGAGTTTCAGAAAATGTTCTGGCAAACAATGTTTCACCGTCTGCTGGCCCAGGCAGCAGAGTCTTTGAGTCTGCTTCTCCTTCCAGTTTTGACTTTGCTGTCAATTGTAATAAATGTTTTGTTTTAGAAATTTGCAGTAACCTTTCCATGATTATGTAAATTTGTGAGTTTACTTGTTTATGTGTCAGACCCTATCTATCCCTGCCCTGCAGGAGCTTGATAACATCCTCCTGAGTTCTGTAATGTCCCTGGGAGTTTGTTCCTGCCCCCTGGAGTTTGGTAATGCCCTCTGTAGTTCTGTAATTCCCTCTGCAGGTTGGTAGTGCTCTCTGGAGTTTGCTAATGCCTTCAGGACTTTTTAAAATTCTTCCAGAGTTTGGTAATGCACCCTAGAATTTTGTAAGACCTCCTAGAGTTTTGTAGCTGGGGCAGCTGTGTGGTGTAGTGGTAAGGAGCAGAGCTCATATCCAAAAGGTTGCTGGTTTGATTCCCCTCTAGGGCACTGCTGTTGTACTGTTGGACACAGTTCTTAACCCAATGTTGCCCTAGTAAATATCCAGCTGTATGAATGGATAACATGTAAAACTGTAACCTATGTAAGTCGCTCTGGATAAGAGCATCTGCTAAATGACATAAATGTAATGTAAATGCAATGTAATGCCTCCTGGAGTTTGGTAATACCCCTTGGGGGTTAGGTTTCTCCATCTGGACCTCTTTGTCCAGACCAGAGGGCAATCCCAGAATGCTGTCTGCTATAGCAAAATTCAGGGAATCCCACGGTCAAGGAGATGGATTAGGCTCACCTCCAGCATGGCTCCCCCCCCACCCCATCCCTCCCTACCTCTTTTCCTCCCTCTTTCTCTCCCTCTCTCCCTCCCTCCCTCCCTCCATCCCTCTCTCAGCCTGTGAAGGCATGGGAAAGATCTTAAGTCTCCCAGACCCTCAGGATTAAGAGCTGAGTCCCTCCTCAGCCATGAAAGGGCTGTTAAACCCCAGCGTGAGGTCCCTCTGACTCTTACAGCCCAGCTTCTCCTGGTTCTCATCCACAGTGCCTGTGTCGGCAGCCTCTCTCCCAGCAACAGAGGAGAGACCAAACCTGCTGCTGAATCACCCCCCCCGTTTCAACTCTCAGATCCGGGCTGCAAAACAAATCTCTTATCTTTTATCTCCCACCCCCCGCCCTCCACTTACAATAACTGAAAAAAGTCATAATCTGATTGCAGTTTCATATTTTCCTGGGTGTAATCTCCTCTGATCCCTGCCCCCCCTCACCTTTATTGATTAAATGAATCAGCTTGAAAGACTGGTTTCCCAGGCCATTTGATGGTGCTGATCTAATGTGATCCGATGGCTTTGGCAGGACACCGGAGCATTAAGAGTAAGCCTCTTTAGCACAAGTGTTTAATGACTCCACACAATCTCCTTATGGCTGGAAGCTGCTCCGCGTCTCCAGTCAGAGCTTCGGCAGCAGGCTGATTGGACGTCCCCCTGAACCCAAGGAATTTTCATGTGTTGTGAAACTAATCACTTTGAGTTTCCACATAAATAACACTAAGCAGCTCGGAGAGCCTTACTTATGAGGGAAATGAATCGAGAGAAAGAGAGAGAGGGAAGGACAAATACAGCAAAGTCTAGAAGCTTCAGGGAGAAAAACAATCCAAACTGCACTGATATTTTGCCATTTTTATTCAGAATTTCCCTGTCTTCTGAACTGACAAGGGTGAAATAATTTAAGCAGGATAAACCCTAACAAATCCATGGAGTGGGGCAGCTCCTAACACAAAGTACTACAATCTCTGTGTGAAGGGGCCTGACCATGGCACAACCAGGTGCACGACATTGCTCTGTGACTCATAACATCTCAGTGTGCGTGTGTTTCACTGTGTGACTGTGTGTGTGTGTGTGTGTGTGTGTGTGTCTGTGTAGGTATGTATGTGAGTGTGTGTTAGTGCGTTTGTGTGTGAATGTGTGTGAATGTGTGTGTTTACATGTGTGTGTATGTGTGTGTGTGTGTGTGTGTGTGTGTGTGTGTGTGTGTGTGCATCCTGAAAAACTCAAATGCTTTCCTTGGCCTGCACTTTTTGGTTCATTGCTCACAGCTCTAACAGACATGCAGACATTTGGTTGAGCTATTTACAGTCTATGTAAACAGCCCTGTGGCACATATGCGAGTGGAGTGAATGAATTATTTACACATAATTAAACCATTTCCTGTGCTGTGCTTGTGTTCATGTCTAATCACTCTTCCACCATAGTCACTACCTCCATCTCAGCGCGAGTCCCACATGCATCAACACAAATTGTGACCAATAATGGTCACGGCTTTCTCAGATGACTCAGCCCCCCCACTCACCCAGACCAACTGCCGGAGGAGAAGCATGCCACAGCGCCTGCCTCTCCATCCAGAGAAGACATCTTGTATGATGTCACTAATCCCATGAGTCTCTTTTCTAATAACAGCCTGCAACAAAAGACCTTAGTTTAGAGTGAGTAAAGGCCTGCAGACCTGAGCTTAGCTTAGGCTGAGTGAAGACCTGAAGACCTGAGCTTATCTTAGAGTGAGTGAAAACTTGAAAACATAAGTTTATCTTACAGTGAAGGAGTGAAGACCTGAAGTCCTTAGCTTAGTTTGGAGTTAGAATGAGTGAAGACTTGAAGTCCTTGGCTTAGTTTGGAGCTGGAGTGAGTGAAGACCTGAATATCTTAGCTTAGCTTAGAGCGAGTGAGGACCTGAAGACCTGAGTTTAACTTAGGCTGAGTGGAGGTCATGGTGGTCTGGTCTCCTATAGGGGGCTCAACTCTCACACTACATGTCTGTGAAAGTCTGTTCTGTGTTAGCATGTTTCTCTCTGATGTCTGATGGCTGAACCAGTAATAAAACTGGAGACCCATTTTCTCTCTCCAACACAGGTGCGGGATATTGTAAAACATTTCAGAACCCAAAAAAGTAAACTGATTCCTCTATGAAATCTAAGGTCTGGAAATTGGTTTCTGAGTAATGTGTGGTTGTGTTTTACTTTTCAAACCTAAAGCTTGAAAACTGCGACCTGAAGGAGCGCACAGAGCAGGACCTGGAGGCAGCAGGTTTAGGCTGTGGCCTTAAGGGCCTATGTTTACTGCGTCTGCAGAGTTAGCTGATGTCATCACAGTCATTATGAGTTTCGTGGCGTAATACAGATTTTTTGCTGGTTTAGGGAGAGGGCTCTCTGGGTTGATTAGCACTTGTTTTGCCAGTAAGTCTCATTGATGTCAGTTGAAGCCATGTATTGATCTCTTCCTGCAGGTTGATACGCCGATCTGTTAAAGAGCTTTCAGTTTGGAATGACACACAGTACTCTGTCTGTGCTTACTGTTTCCTCCTCCACCCCAGCATCAATCTGCCTGGCCTCACCTGCCAGTGGAGTGACAGGTATTCCCCTTCTTCTTGGAGTGATGAATGACCCCTCAAAACTTTGAATCAAAATGGAAGCCGTTGAATTCTGGAGTGAACAGAGCAGGCTGAGGCCATGTTCATGTGAAGGGACAGTCAGGCCGAGCGAGGCTGTTTAGGCAATTCTCCTGATTGATATGCTTTTCATGGTCTGTGGTACAGTAATTTACCTTAATTTTTATATTATATCACATTCACTACAGCTCAGTTGTTTAGCAGTAATGACAGGATTTACTGTGTATTATGCTCCTTTCTAACTTTTGAAATGGTTGAACTGAAGGCAAGTGTATTTTCTATCTTCAATATCAGTGCATCTGCTACCTTTAATGATCATTAATTACATATTTTTATGTCTTATCGTTAATATGGTAATACACACATTTGATCATTGAAATGAGTGTTTTTAAAATAGAGATTAGGGTAGGGGATGCAGCCAGAGAGAGTGGGAGAGTGTGTTTGATGACACCACCAACCCTTGTGGAAAGTGACAGAAAGCTTTAACCCTTGAAGTGATCTGGAGCAGTGTTTCTCAACCCTACTCCTGGCGGCACCCTGTACTGCATATCTTCTATCTATCCCTGCTGCTTGATTAAATCAGGTGTGCTCAGCTAATAAAACGTGCCACTGATGAGTTCAGTCAGGTAGGTAGAGCAAGGATAGATAGAAGATATGCAGGACAGGGTGCCGCCAGGAGTAGGGTTGGGAAACACTGATCTGGAGGAAAGAGAAAATAATCTGTTATTAATTCCTCTCTTCCTCTCTTCAGGCTCAAGCCCAGTTTTATAATTTTGCTTTTCTGCAATCTGCAGATGGTTTAAGATCTTGCACACAATGCCTGTGAAACTGTTTCTAGTTTAGTCACAGCTGGCCTCATCTAAATCCTTAATGTATGCACACTACTTTAATCTTTGCTTTTGTTCCACTAAGAAATCATGTTTCAGCAATGTTTATTTTTCCTTTTTTTGTTTAAAAGTCTTAAGTTTTTAGTTATTTTTTAATACTGAAGTGGAGCAGCTCTCTGTGGCGTGTGCAATGTTGTACTCTGATGTGTGAAAACCACAAAGGCAGTTGTCATATTCATCCTGAGGAGGATTAGCTACGTGAAATACCACAATAAAGATGTGAACAGAAAACAGTCACATTCAGGGGGCAATGATGACAAACCTGTACCAGTGCATAATAATGGCTCTCACTGTCACAAGACCAAGTCATATTGGAGTCATATTTTAACTGACTGGATTCCATTTTCCATTTGTTGCTGTTGTTTCTGGGTCTGGTCCTGCTTCGCTAAAGTCGTGGTGGCTGCAGATTCGCCTGATTAAAACTGTAAGAAAAGGCGGGAAAATGGCATGTTGTCTTTGCCATCGCTGTCAGCTGACAGGAGCTCAGGCAATGCACTGCTCACATGTCTCATCTGTTACACAACCCCGGGGTTTCAAACCAATGATTGAGTTTTATAAGTGTTTTTTATGGTGGGGGGAGGTGCTGGTTTGACCCATTTGGAGACACAAGAGAGACCGAGAGACCCGAAGACCCTAATCCTCCCAAAGCTGTTTCCCGCGATGGTGCCACTTCAGGTCCACGCTGATCCCAGCACAGTGCCCCACAATAACACACCAAATAATAAACAGAGGGATTATAAACACCAGATTACTGCTGCGCACATTTAAATGAATGGCATTTCAGTCCCGACGTACTTATGGCTGATGCCAGCCTGTCCTTTCTCAGGAAGTAGAGCCAAAATGGAGGCAGTGAAAGAAAAGCGCTTTGAGTTTCAAAGACTCGTTTGTTTCTACTGTGCGGCAAATAAGCACTCTCTGTCATGCACTTGGCAAAATCTCAGGCAAAACTTCACATAAAGAATCACAATACAAACTCTGGGATGTAGATGTAAGTTTTGGAATCTTGAAATACCATTTTTTTATTGATACATTGTAATAACATCAATATAAAATCAAACAAGCTACTGATTACACCTTTGTTGCATTAATCTATAGCAGTCTGCTACAGATTTTAGCAACTGCCTGGTCTGTATCCACATGCTCACTTTTGGACTGAATCATCTTTTTTCTGTGCTCTCGTATCTGTTGTCAGACAGTAACTTGCTGTATTCATGGGGTCACTTTTTCTTGAAAATTCTGCTGTCTTCTTGAGGTCAGTGTGACAGGTGCATCAACACATGAGGACCAACCAGCGCTCATTACAATCACATGGCACTTCCATACACACACACATGCATACACACACACGCGCACGTGCGCACACACACACACACACAGACACACACGCGCACATACACACACACGCGCGCACACACACACACACATGTGCAGACATGTGTACACAGGCGCGCGCACACACACACACACACACATACACATACACACACACACACACTCATACACACACACACACACACACACACACACACACACACACACACACACACACACACACACACCCTATTCTGCCAGTGCAGGGCTCGTTCTGGTTCTGGTTCTATTCCGGGGAATGACTGCTCCTGCGCATTTTTACTGTGATTTACCGAGTCCCCCCCGGCTCCAGGGTTAAATGCTGATACATGCCAGCACTGACTCCATGCCCGCCTGCGACCACCCTCACACCTGCTGCCACACAGGGTTACCTTTGCCACATTCTCGCCTATTGATTAAGGCCAAGCACCCTTTTTCCAACCAGCGTCATCAAATTATCCCTCAGAGACATCCAGAGGAACTTAGCAGCGGAGACACCTCTGCGGCACACACTGCCTGCGAGTGGGACAAAAGGCTATCTGAGTTCAGGGTCCCTGACTGCACCCTCACGTCCCCCCAGTTAGGCAGAGATTATATCCTTATCTTATTTCATTTAACTGTAAACACTCAGGATCAGCCCCCTGGGAGCAGCTTGAGCCTAGCGCTAGGGTGTAAGCCCCACTGACGGGGCTCTTAAAGGGATTAGTCTTCTGTGTGCGCCGCTTGAAAATGTAGCTGGAATCTCAGAAGTTGTCAGAGGTGTTTTTCCCCCTGTTCAATGGTTTTGTTCTGTGTGCCAGCTGGGGATGTGTGAAGTGTATCTGCAGGTCTGCTGTGACAGCGGTATCCATGGGAACGCTACCTGGGAGTCAATAGACTGGACAGGGGCTTACCTGGGTTCTGACACACTTTTACAGGTGAAGGATCAAGGTGGGGTTAAGCAGGGGGAGAGGGAGGGGCAGGGTGATCTATAGTTTTGAGTGACAGTCGTATTGTTTATCTGTGTCCCACTCGAGAGGTAGCCGTCCAGGATGGGAGGAACACACTGGCTAACAGTGATAAGACCTAAGTCTGGTTATGCTCGGCCCTCCCTGTGTGGTGTGTAAGTTCCTACCATGGTAAGGATATAATATCATGATGCAAAGAGTGATTTTTATTTGTGTTATAACATCATTGTGAATCGTACAATCATTCTCTTGTGTATATTTTTTTTTTTACCTTCATGTTGAGCCAACTATGCGCCTGTGATTTCAGCACTGTGTTTGGCACTGATACATGTCTGAATATGACTGCAACTGTCCTGCTTGTATGACTTCCTGCTGCTTTATTAGATGCTCTTTGCACTCGTACCTTGTAAATTGCTCAAGATAAGAGTGTCTGCTAAATGACAGTAATGTACTGTAATGTACTGTACACACCCTTTGTGTACGTGAAAAGAATAAAAACAACAACATTGCTGAGCAGAGGGGAAAGAGGCTCATTTATATGCCGATCTGGGAGGGAAACACAGGGCTGAGTCTTTGGGCTGATGTTCAGGCTGGCGGAGGTGGTGCAAGATGGGGATCTTTCCATGCACCAGTGGACATTGCACGGACATTGCAAGGACATGGTAAGAGCGTTGCATACATGTTGCACAGTTGTTGGTGCACGTTTCAAAACTTGGGAACATGATGCCCTTATACTGTCACCTCAATATACTCACACAGAGATAAGGGTTTCTTTGCGCTTTCAGTTTTTCCTTTTGGTTTTGCTGTCTTTTCTTTTAGAGTGTGTTTTGCTAAAGACCTTCAGATATTATTTCATCTTTTCATTCATCAATGTCAATTGTTACACCTGTAATCAAAAAATCACATTTATTGCAAAATTGCATCATCTTCAATCAAACACATATGACATGAAATGAATATGACAACACATGGGGTAAAAATCACATCACATTTAATCAAAATCACATGTCATCTACATCTGTGGGTTCTCTCTCCTCTGAGCCCCTGCGTGCCCCGGACAACCCTGCAACAACAAGCATCTCCAGCATCTGTCCCATCTCTAACATCTATCCTAAACTCTCCATCGTCTATCCCAACATCTCCAGAACTCATCCGCAAATGAGATTGAGGTTGCATGGGGCCAGAGGAAAGAGAGGGATGGGGCGATCCCACACGTCCTGCATCTTTCTTGAAGCTCCACTGCACACGTCGTGTGAGGTCAGTGTTCCACCTCCCCGGTCTTTAACTCCGATATCCAACCGGCAAAACCCTAAGGGTTCATTTAGCACTTATTACTACAAGCGCTGAGCAGCTCTGTGCACACCTGCAACCTGCAGTTGAGATGGCGGCGGGGGGATTACGTATGATGTGCAGAGACAGAGGGAGGCTTTTCCTTTTTCCTCCTGTAGGAGGGGGGCAGTAGCCAGAGGTAGCCAAGGACACTCTCCGAACCATGTGGGCCATGCACACTGGCATTCCACTTTCAGGAATACCTTTTACATGACAATCACCCCTTACCCTGCAATGAAAACAGCTTTGTTCTCCGTACACACACTCTCCACGGTGACTTTGGAAGTTTCATTAATTATTTCTAAGCATTTCAGATTATTGCCTGTACAGACCGCAAATGATTTGCAATTAAAAATAAATGTTCACAGATTCAAAACGCTTTTGAAATTGATGAGTTCAGTATATTTTCCCTTGTTTGCTTTTGGAAAGGACCTTTTGTGCTGATTGGGAAGTGCAGCACACACAAAAAATAATGATTTTCTTTTCAGAGATTTTCTGCTTAAAGACTGGATGCAAACATGTTCCGCGGAGAATGAAGGGATCAAGCAGAATGCATTAGCTGTTTCTTTGTTCCTCTGTGTTTCTCTCACTTTAAACTTCTCCCTGCATTACGGTGACTGTGTGCTGTCTAAGAGTTACAATTTTCTATTCTCTTTTAAGAGGAAAGCAGCCTTTCAAAAGTAATGAATTGAAAAAATAAACACTTCTTTTGAATGATATACCACAGGGTTTTCCAACAGAGGAGTCTTTCAGATGGGCCAGCAGGCAGATTCTGCAGGTAAACAGCTTCCAGACTGGGGGGCTCAGACTCCATTCACTGCAGCTGTGCTTCACTGTAATTTAACCGTGGTTTCTACAGTCAGTCTTACATTCATGTGGTCCTCTTGTCCTACCGTCATATAGTCATATGATCGGAAACTATGGTCACATGGTCATACATTTCCACAGTCATGTGGTTATACGGCCCAGTGGTTATGGTCATACAGTTCTACAGTGTGTATTGTCTGTGATGGTGTGTATTATGTCTGTGATCATGTGTGGTGTGTTTGTGACGGTGTGTAGCGTGTATGTGATGGTGTATAGTGCGCATGTGATGGTGTGTAGTGTGTCTATGATTATGTGTAGTGCGTATGTTATGGTGTATAGTGTCTTCAGGAGACTGCAGTGTCTGAATCTCTCTGACCTTCCCAGCCTGTTTGTTTATCTTCCTTTTGTCTGACAGGAGGGATCAGGCCTTCTGTCCCCCTATTGATTGTGCAAATGTGAGACTATGAATGAATGCACCCACATGTCCCCTGTCGTGCTTAGGGCTGAACATAGGCTGCGCTCAGTGCTGTCTCATTCTACACCTCCCTCCTCCCCTCACATCAGGCCTGTTAGAGCCAATCAAAGGGTTGCAGGTTCAAATGTGGGGAGGTGCTGCCCCACTGCTAAGCCGGGCTTTAGGAAACTGTGTGGATGAATATAGACTGAGCAATATGATATCTGTACTGATCAGCCATCATAAAGACATCGCTCAAGAAATGAATAATAATAAATTATTTGATGAGTTTTGGAAAAAAAACATTTATTGCAGTCTAAAAGAAGTAACAGAACAATCTGATTTTTGGTGTTGTCCTGCAGTTAGAGTATCCTTATTGTAAGGGCTGGGGGAGTTATCTGCCCCTTGCTATGTTCTTGGACATGTGTCCTCATGTTTGATGTGACATCATCTCTGAACATTGACTAAAAACACTGGCTCTGAGGTTGATCCCAAACCCAAACAGGCAATGCCCTGCAGACACGTCTCATTGTGGTTTCACTGTGTTTCAGCACAATTCCATCATTACAGACACTAGACCTGCACCGCACCTTTCTCATTCACACGTATTTAGTATTTTTGAGTGGGAGATCTAAGCATTTGAAGAACATCAGTCTAGGACACTCCAAGGGCATGAGTCTGTGTGACAACTGGTCCCATTGTGCTTAAAGCATCCAAATAATTTACTTCCGACTAATTTACCAGACAAGATTAGAAAACCTCAATATGGCGACCAGACTCGCAAGTCTTCAAATGCAGAGGGATATGTTTAATGGATGAGAGGAAACAAGAATATGGCTGTGGTTATAAACTCAAAAGTGATTCTCAGGACTGTACTGTGGGCCATTAAACTAACCAACACAAAAGCAAATTTGAAGTAAGCTTGAGAGGATAAGTGTCCCATAGATGCTTTTGATAAAGGAAGCACTGAGCCCTGACTCTCTCATTCTTTCCCTCACTGCGTGTCTTCCTTTTGCTCGAGGTTGTTTGTGTTCACACCGATTGGCTCAGATTGCCCACAGGTGTTGCCCGCTTACTGCCCAGATTCTGTTGGCTTTGCTAATTAAGAGGGTGAGAGCTAGGCCAGATGGAAAGCACTCTGTTTAAAGAGGTGAAGTGTGTGTGGTCTGCACCCCTAATTTCTCTACACTTGATTCCACAGGGATCCCACAGGCAGAGGAAGTTTGGGGGAGGCTTTTGGAAAAAAGGGGCTGTTGGTTTTATTTTTCCGAGACTAGCGGTGAAGGCTGCATGTTACACTGGCAGAAGGACAGAGCAGTCCCTAGACGTGGATAGTTTCCAAAATTCTTAATTAGTGCCTCAAACAGCAATGCGTTGCTTTGCATTAGTAATAATACGGCTACACGTGTAAGCAAACAACGCCACACATCTAATCAGCATGGAAAAACCAACAGGACGGCTATTAAGCATCTGCTTGTAATTTCCTTGTTAGTACAAACCCAAAGCACATGCCTGGGTGCTTTGAAGTGTGGCTCAACAAAGACGTCGCTGATAAAATACGCGGCTTTTCTTTTTTTGGAGGGTGGGGAAAGGCACACAAGCCTGCCAGTGTGTGATTTCCATAAAAGCTGCTTATTCCTGCTCAAGTGTTCTCAGTTAGGTTTTACTGGTTTCCTGCAATATCTCATTTTACCTTATCGTGACAAACCACCAGATATTCCTGATGTATGATTTCATTTGTGGTTTGGTGCCCAGCTTCTCTCTGCTGGTCCACTTGAACAGAGCCCTGCACATTTCTCAGGTCTGAGATCTTCCTCTTGCGCATTGCAGCACTAGCTGATGCATGACTGTGGTCTCATAGATTTTAAAGAACATTTAGGTGAGCTATAAGATGCATAAGAGGTTCTGTTGACAATGTTACTACATACTCTGTGATTAATAACAACAGTGTGCCTTCAGGTAAATGTCATAAATGTTTTGATGGATGATTCAGTAGCTGTAGTTTTGAGCACCAATCTTCTCAGCACAATGTCTCCTGGTAAATCCGCCTGAATGTGGAAGAAGGGCTCGACACTAAACCACGGTGGTGCTGAGACATGTGTGCCTCATTCAATAAAAATAGTGCAGTGTTTCACTTTCTTTAAAGCTGCTTTGAACCAAATTGATGACACATTTTCTGGCCTGACCGCGAGGCTGCTCTGTTAGTATTCACAGCGCTGACCTGCTGTCTGTGTGTGGGCTGTGTGGTCTCCACCATCATAACCAGAACCAGGTGCTCTCACTGTTTGATCTGCGAGTCTCGCTGTGGTTGGTCCAGAGGGAATGCTGGTGAGAAGCATCTGCAGGTCGCGGTCGTGGTAGTACTGCGGTCAGTCTAGTCTAGTCCAGTCTAAGGCACTTGAAGGCACTGGTGGGTTGTGGTTGTGGTCTTGTTGCTGTCTCTGTGTGATGGCTGGACACACCTCCTCAGCTCCATATGAAAAGACACAATGAGTGAGGAAGGTGGAGTCAGTGACCAGAGACTGCCAATCAACAACATGGTCTGAGTTCCATCCTGGCTCAGGAAGGAGTTCTGCATGCTTAGAGTTTTAGATGCAAAATGAAAGCAATGGAAATGCAAAAACCTGACCCATAACATCTCAGTGTGTGTGTGTTTCACTGTGTGACTGTGTGACTATGTGTGTGTGTGTGTGAGACTGTGTGAGACTGTGTGTGTGTGTGTGTGTGTGTGTGTGTGTGTGTGTGTGTTGGAGGGGGATGGTACATATTCAGCAGGCCTGCCGTTAGGGCAGGAATGCTGCTTATAGTACGCCTGACTAATTGGCCATGTTCTAGCAAAGGCGCAGTTAGTGTGCAGACCGTGCGAACGCTGTCGCACCGGCAGCATGTGACTCCATGGGCAGAGCCTGTCCACCCAACCCTGATCTGCCTGCCGGCTTACGGGAGGCAAATGATGTCCTTGAGTAACCTATTATGCAAATGAGCCAGGCCCACATAGGCTGGGTGCATATGGCCGTGTGCTGGCTGCTGTCGGTTACGCGTGTGTCTGGAACGCTGTTTGGTTTGGGTTTCATATGAGACCAACCTGTGTCATTGTGGGTGTGATACACAGGGCACATATGCTCCATTTCCTTGTGTGTATTTTCATCCCATACAGCTGCTAGGTTCCATCTCCAGTAAATATACAACTGTGTAAATCAAAAAAGCTTCTTGTTTAAAACAGATACCTAGTTTGGACTCCCCACTCTATGCACTTCTTAACTTCTCCAGTGACTTATTGATGAGATATGGATCTCCATTCAGCCTGGTTGTGAAGGGAGAGGACTTCCATGCCAGGTGATTGGTTAAAGACTTTCTTTACTGGCTTCTGTAAATGAGGGGAAGGTGAAATAAGCCAGGGGTAGTCTTTTTTTGCTAATCCCCACTGCCTTTCTTACCAGACTTGGCGGAGTTTAAATGATCAAATTCTTTTGATATCTGTTTTTGTTACACTCATAATTTGTTTAGCCATAAAATAAGAAATAGATCATATTTGAATAACAAATCTCTGTCGTTAGCTTGATATATCTGCCAAACAAAGCAGGGGTAATGACCTATGGAAGCACAGCGCGCACATGCAACTGGGAGAAGCACCGATAAATGGGATCATGTAGCTATTTGCCAAGGAAATGAAGTTACATTGTGACAAAATGCAAAACAAGGCTGGAGGGGAAGGTCTTCCAAAGCACAAGTCATGTGAAAGAGCCAACCAATCACAGGCAGAGAGGATTCTAATCCAAAGCTTCATGCTTCTTTCAGGGAGTCAGGTGAAGTGTTTTGCCCAAGGGAGGAGCAACAGTGTTCCATCCAAGAGCTGTGAAGCGGCAGGCCACCAGTCAAAATCTGGCTAACCCTGGACTTAATGCAATCTTAAGTATACATGCATACCTGCCTCATAAGGGCTGTATAAGGCTATGCAATGGAACTCATAGACAAGTATAGAAAATCACAGCAGTTTTTAGCCATACCAGATATTGTTACTGTAAAATATAAAACTATATAGATGTTACAGGCATGGCTGATGACCATGGCAGGGTGTGTTGATATGACACACTGTGCACTCAGTGATATTTGACATCAGTGCCATCTTTAGCTGAGAATGAGTGGCAATGATTAGGAATATTAAATGCTATTAGTGCTGTCCTGTGGAGCACTTATGAAGACACTGAGCGTGTCACCATGGCAGCCACTGCAGTGAAGTTTCTTTTAGTTGAGAATCACATGTAAGTCCCCCCAGCTAACAGCAGGACAGCAGACGCACCCCCACTGCCCCTCACAGACTGGAAATGCACACTGACAGCAGCATTCTACATACCACCCCCTCATGGCTGGAGGGGCACATGTACAGACAGCGCAGGCTTTGAGGGGGGCGCGTTTGGCCCTGAGTGTTGGACACCCTGATATTAATACACAGTGAGCTTGAATGAAACTGGTCCTGAAAGGTGAGTGTTGTGCAGAAGAGAGGAGGCTTTTGGCCCGGTAAGGCTGGTCCCTTTTCCAGACAGCAGGTGTATCTTGGGGCAGCAGTGTAGCATAGTGGTAAGGAGCAGGACTTGTAACCAAAAGGTTGCTGGTTTGATTCCCCGTTGGTGCACTGCCACTGTACCCCTGGGCAAGGTATTTAACCCAGAATTGCCCCAGTAAATACCCAGCTGTATAAATGGACAACATGTAAAAATTGTAACCTGTGTAACTTGCTCTGGATAAGAGCATCTGCTAAGTGACAATAATGTAATGCATCTCTGGAGCTTCATCAGAACCTGAGACAGGAGGACCTTGCTGCTGTTTTACACTCTTGAAAGTGTGTGAGATCAGCCCCCTGTGGCACACATCCTGCAAGTAGTGAACAATAGGAAGTGACATCTGATTGGTTCCATATTATCAATGCATACTTCACTGATGCACTGTCTGATGGAGAAACCTGACAGGACATCTGGAGGTGTGCCTTCAGACAAAAGTATTGCATTTGACATTCATAGTGCACGGAGGAAACTAGGGGTGCAATCGGATATCCTGACCAGTGGTGGGCAGCAATGACATATGACCTCACAGGAGGAGTGGTGGAGGACTCTGAGAGCCCTTGGATGAACACGCTTCTTTAAATACACAGACAGACAATGAAAACAACTGAAATGAAACTACACAGCACACAAGCCTTCACAGTACTTTGGATCAATGATCATATATTCACCACATTCTTTAATATCATACATCTTTATCTCAATGTGACCTTCCTGGGTTAAGGTTAAAGGTTAAATAAAATTAAAGTGAAAATAAATCTATTCATCAAATAAATGGAGCTGAGCTGTAATGACCTTACTGGGTCAGGTGTTGTAGATCAATTAGACATAGACATGAGGATGGGGGTAGTAACTAATTGGTTGACAAAGCTATTAATTTCATTGATGGTTCACCTGTGCAGGAGGTTGAGTCCTCAGCAGGGGTTTCTGCATTGGAGAGACAGAGATGCACAGTGAGGAGGTGGCCAGGTAGCTGTAGGGATATCAGGCTAAATATCATCATTGATTGCTGTTGACCGCTCTGTGATGCCCTTACAGCCAGGGCACTGTAACAACTGCATATGGTGACAGTGGTGACCGGGACTGTAAGCAAGGGACTGTGATCCCACAGGCTGGAGACCGTGACCACAGGCTAGTGACTGTGACTGAAGACTGGGGACAATGACCACAGGGTGGTGACTGCAGAGCTGTGCCTATTAGAGGTAGAGCTGCGATGTTCACGCTATGCAAGCTCACCCTTTAAGATCCAGGTTTAGTTCCTAGGCAGAGCTCTGAGTTAAACGCTCAGCTGCCATTGGACCCCTCAGTTAGATACTCAGCTGCCATTGGACCCTTCAGTTAGATACTCAGCTGCCATTGGACCCTTCAGTTAGATACTGTCATTGCGTCAGTGAATATCCAGCTGTGTAAATGCATGACATGCAACATATGAGCTGCGAAAGTCACCAAGCAACCAAAAACATATAAATAAAAAGAGTAATAAAGTTTTGTCCCAGTGCCAATAAGTACACTCTTTGTATATACACCACAAATATATCAAGTGAAATGTTTCTGAAAAGCAGCAGAATTGTACAGAAGCATGAGGCAGGCACTTTGAGGTGCTTTGATAGTAAACAGTGGGCTGTGACTGAATGATTCCAGCACCCCACCAAGCCCTCGCCGCCAACCCCCAACCCCACCACTCACCCTCAACAGCACTGTGTCCACCATCTGTCCCCCCGAAACAGCTCTCAGGGGCACAGGTCACAACCTTTGACCTTGCTGCATCATGCTGCCAGTGCGATTCACTTCCTGTGTCTTCCTGGCCACAGAGCCCTCTACATTCCCTCCTCATACAATGTGTCTGCATTCATCTATTTCTATGTTTGACCGAACACACGTTCAAAAGATGGACACTCACAGAGTCACAACAAATTACCATGACAAAGCTGTAGTTTATAGTGCATTCATTGCTGTATTGTTTATTGATCTGTTTATTCATTTATGTTTAATAGTACACGTTATCAAACACAGTACATGGTTACTGTTCAACAGTACATTTCAATGATGAATTTACAAATAAATGCAGCTTTCAGCAGCTATGTTAGAAGTGCTGACAATCAATCATGATTTAAACAGAACACGTTCATTCCAATAATTAGCAGTTATACACTGTTAAAGACAGGCATCATAACATCCTACAGAGAATTACATATGCAAATGACGGAGAGAAATAAAAACATTGCTCACTCCGTGTAAAAGAGACATGCACAGTGAATACAGAGCGATAGAATGCATAGCACTTTTCTCAAGGACAATTTTTTCATTAAGACTCGTTTAATAGACATGAAATTTCTGCTATCTTGAATGATAAAAAGAGCATTACCATAAGAATAAAAACAAGATTTTTCAAAGACATCCATCGGGCGAAAGTAGTTTCTCGAAACACGTTCAGAAGTTTTAAAATGCTAGTCGTATAAACCACCGCCTAATATGGGAAAGATTGGCGTTTGTCTCTTTAAGGATTACGGCGTCAACCACGTTACTTTGATTGACAGTTGAAGATTGTCACTCTCCGGTAGCCGGACCTTCTCGTTCTTCATTCCAATCTCAGCACTACAGTGGCTGCAATTGGTTGGTGACTGCGTAGCTCAGCGTGATTGACAAGCATGAACTCACATGGACGCACCCTATTGGCGAGCCTCACGCGAAACGTCTCGTACCCACGTGGGTACATAAACTCAATTGGCTGATTTCAGTTTTCGGAGGTGGTCCTAGGTCTGGTTAGCTCTGGGAGTGTGAAACCGCGTGTGAAAGTATCTAGTGTGAGACAGTCGGATAGGGGGCTGCGTTGTAATTGCTATTATAGAGATTATTATTATCAGTACTACTATTTTTTTGGTAGGAGAACATTTTCTCCACCGGTTATTTTCTTGGACAGCTATCATCGTGGACTTTTTGTGTTACTGCGTGCTTTTTATCGTTCAAAAACAACTTCGAATCGTTAATTGGCGTCACTTTTTGTCGCAATTAACTTTTGAGGATTTGGTTGTGTAGATTCTTTTTCTTTTTGTATCGCTTTGGGACTTTTAGTGAAAACGCTTTGCTTTGTGTCTTTTGTTTTGTTCCATTTGGATATCCCGTGGAGACAGAACATCGTTACACTGCGAGGAGAAAATTTACTTCTGCACGGGGCTTGGCGGGGAGCTTTTTTCTCCACCTGTTTTGTTTTCCCGATGGTTCGTGTTGTATTTTTTTGCGATTGATTTTCTGTTTCTTCATTGGAGTATTGTAAGAGATCAAGGAAGAGCGCGCAATCGGACTCAAGTTTGTTGATTAGAGAGCCGTGGTGGTGGAAGCGTTTGTTTTGTTCCGCGGAAGAGACACCAACAGGACGGGGGGTCGAGGATTGGTGTTTTACAAGGGCCCCTTTTCTTTGGGGACGATCCAGGATGAATTTATTGTAGTCCACAGTTTCCCGTTACTGCTTCTCCGTGTTTTCTGAAACAGGTTAAAACATAAACACCGAGACCATCCAATTCCTGGAGGAGAGCTAGCTAGCCATGTTTCCTCAAAGCAGACACCCGGTAGGTCCAACACTGTCCGTCCAGGAAAGGCTCTTGTTTACTAGCTTAGTTCTTTAACGATCACGAGTAACATTTGCTGCATTTATTGTTTGTTAGTGTGTAAATGTAAACTCTACGGACGTTAGCTGTATCCTGCTATTAGCTCCAGAGAGCTCGCGGCAGCGCAGCGATGCTCGCATGAAGTCGGCTCGTTCTCACAAGCATCTCCTTTGTTTCTCATTTGATTAAGTACAACAGGCGACCAGGCTCTCGGCAGCGCGCATTTGACACGGGATTCATGTGATGTGTTCTAGTTAAATTGGGATGTACAAATGGGTTTTACTGATATTCATTATGTTAGTGTTGTTTTGAAATGTTGTTATTGTCTGTAGCTGTTTGTTTGTTGTGTTTACACTGGATTTAAAAGTTTTCGTATCTGTTCCATATTTTGTTCGCATTTAAAAAAATGGAAGATCTCTTTTGCAGAACACGTAACACCGAATGTATGTTCAGATATTTCCGATTTTGTCTCCACTGACAGACGCCGCACCAGGCTCCCGGTCAGCCGTTTAAATTTACGATTCCGGAGTCTTTGGACCGAATAAAAGAAGAATTTCAGTTTCTACAGGCCCAGTATCACAGGTTAGTGCGGTATTTGATTTGCACGGCAGCAGTCGACGCTAAAATATCTCTATTGCGCGTGCGGTATTTCCATGCGGGCTCTTTGTGTGGGGTCTGCGGTAGGTAAGGCTGCGGTTTGGGCCGGGAACCAGAGGGGGGCGTTTCGAGTCAGTGCAAGAAACGGCTATTTCCGCCTGTCCACGAGCTGCTTGTCTAAATATACGTGATGAAAGTGTGTATGTGTGTTGTGTAAATATACACGGCAGTCCAAAAGTTTAGAAACGAACGGGTGGGTGGCCCAGGACGTAACCAGCGGAACAACGTTTTCGCTTCCTGCCGTGCCTTAGTTTAAAGTCCACGATGAGTGACATTTATCAGCAGATGTGATGTAGGGAGGATGTGACTTAAGGGATGTGACTATGCAGGACCTGCATCCTCGTCTTCTGCAGCCAGTTCCCACGTGCATTTATAGATTACCATTTTGTGGACTAGTTGCTTTAAATTTTCCTCACCCACATTTAATATAGAGAACAAAGGCTTGTTGCAATGGAACAACATTGATTGATCAGCATTTACACTCCCAGGAGAATTTGTCTAAGGGGATCAGTTCACTAGCCATAAAATAAGGGATTGAAAACTGCTTAATTAAAACTAATTATTAATAGCAAACAAACCCAGTCACTTCTTTCTGTAGTTGCTCTCCAGAGATGAGGTAGTAGGGTGTTGTGGCTCTGAGTTTGTCAGGAACTTCCCTGTTGCAGAATTTCTCTGAGGTGGTGTGTGTTGATGTTGGGCAGGGAGAGGGTGACTGTGTCCCAGTGCTGTCTGTCTTTTCCCTCAGCCTGAAGCTGGAATGTGAGAAGCTGGCCAGTGAGAAGACGGAGATGCAGCGGCACTACGTGATGGTGAGAGCCCGCCCTGTCGCACGGTCCCACGGGGCGATGACGTGCCCTTACAGCCACAGCGTGGCTTCCTGACCCTCACCAAAATGCCATGTCGAAATGCTTTTGGTGGCACATGAAATGTTGCCATGTCAACCATTTTAGTTATTTTTTTATGCGCATGGACACTGTGTAGATGCTAAGCTGATATGTCATTGGTGGCACTGACTGACTGCATCTCTTTGGCCCTGCAGTACTATGAGATGTCCTATGGACTCAACATTGAAATGCACAAACAGGTATGTCCAGCTTCGTCTGAAATATCGTGACATTTGCTTTTTACATTATCCGTTCATACAGCTCGATATTTACTGATGCAAATTGGGTTCAGTACCTTCCCCAGGGGTACAACAGCAGCTCAACCTGGGAGCTGGACTGGCAGCATTTGGGTTACAAGCTCTGTTTTCTAGCACCACACCCCACAGCTCCTAGTGCATGTCCCTGGTGTATTAGGATATGAGGGAGTGACAGTGTGAAGTCTGACTCCTCTGAGCCCAAGAAATGGACAGCGGGTGATTTAGTGTGTTCTAAGATTTTGGGTGGAACTTTGACATCTTCTGCACTGGCCAGCCTTGGGCTGCTAGGGTCCCTGGTGCTGTTATTATTTGAAGGCCCATGCCGTGTGTGTGTGTGTGTGTGTGTGTGTGTGTGTGTGTGTGTGTGTGTGTGTGTGTGTGTGTGAACAAATGTATTCCTGGCTTTGGCTTGTGCTTTATGAAGCAGGGGGTGCAGGTGTACTGTGGTACCATGGCCTGGTTCGGGAGCTGAGCAGAGCTGTCATTCTTGGAGAGGAGGAGGTGTAGCTCTTCTGTTTATGTGTCGAGGGCAGCTGCTTCATCACTGACCTGGCAGCCGCGAGTCTTTAAGGAATCGATCGCTGGGTTTCGGAGGATTATGGCTGGATGAGGTCGCCTGCATTCAGACGCAGAATGAAATTCTCGCTTGATGAATTAGCGCTGTCTCTGAGAGTCCCTGCGTTTCATTACATTAGAGTCTGGCACGGCGGTCAGAGGAGAGCGCAAATCGATTAGTGAAGTCTTCTCTTTGGCTGCGCTGCGAGACTTTTATTAAGCAGATGCGCAGGGAATCTCAAAGAACATTTCTCATCTTCCGCCCGTATTCATTTCGCCCCCGAAGGTTTGAGCGCGCTCCGTTGTCTCTGCTGCTGGAGGATTAGCCGCACTGGAGGAGGGGCTGAATTCATTTTCTCATAATTGCTTCTAAAATGCAGTGGTGAAGGAAATCGATAGCTCAGGACTGTTTGAAGTGCCACGTGTTTGACCTGAAAACTCGAGGGTTTTGGCTGCAAAACCCTCCACACATCTCCGCTGGTGAAGTGGGAGTTTTGGACGTGGGAACAGGTTCTCCTGTAACTGAACACTGAGACGATTACGGAGCTGAACGTTTGGCTGTGTGCAGAGGAACCTGAATGTGAAGTCCTGGCGGTGTGGTCATGTGATGGTTATATGAAACTGCAAACCACGGTAATCCTCACCGTGCTCTAAACGCGTTTCATTGTGCCTGTTCCAGCTAGTTGCTGGGTCTGGCTCGGTTCTGTGTAACGGACCTTATTCAGAGCGGTACAGTCTGGGTTCATGTTTGTCACAACCATTCTCATTACCTCTGACAGCAGCTCCCTCTGGGTTGGGGGTTGGGGGGGATCAAGCCCCTCCTCCAGTTGCTTTGCTCTTTCAGTTGTTTTTAAGGAAATGTCAGCTCCCATTGTGAGGCAGAATGGCACTTTGACAATGTCTTTGTTAGCAGGGGAGAGGGGCAGTGCCGCAGAGTCTCCCCCAGCCTCGCTTCACTGCAGGCCTGTCGCTGCAGCTCACCGTGGGCCCAGGCTCTGCCGAGGCCTCCTGCTGCTTCCTCCTTTTCTTTTCCTCCCTTTTAGGAAAGCTTTAATTCAGCCTCTCATTTTCCCCCATTCAAGGTGCTGTCGAGAGGCGAGGGCAGAGAAACCCCCGTGCCCCTCTGTCTCTGCTAGGGAGCAGGATTTTAAGTTCCCTGCTTTCCTACAGAAATGACTCCTTTGACACTGGCAACTGTAAAAGGCTTTGAAATCAACTGATCAGAGCTGGATGCGGTAGAGGGGTTTTTTTTGTCTATAAGAGAGAGGCTGATGGTTGGCTGATGAGAGCTGGATGTTGTTGGTGTTTAGAGAAACTGATGTTGGGCTCTCTGATGCCCTGAGAGCTGGTGACGTAAAGGTCCCTGTGCCTCCCTGTTATTAACATGCGTAGCAGATGGCGTTGTCCCAGGTGACGTGTGTTTGTTACATTTGAAGAATCATATGTAAGGGTTGGACATTTGAAACAGTGCAGACGAAGCGCCTAGTTCCGGGGTTCAAACAGCAGGGTCCTGTCTGGGATTCCAACCTCTGACCTTGTGGTGACAAAGCCAGCTCATTACCCATACTACCTCTAGGCTGCCCATGATGCTGGAGCTGTCAGAGATTACATACTTTAACTTATTTGATTCACTGATTTTTAGAGCAATGTTTACAAACTTTTCTATGCCTGAATTCATGGTACTTTGCAGCACTGTTACAAGACCCCCTAAAAACAGCACAGAGGCACAGTGACTCCTGTGTGTGGGATTGGGGGACTTGGGGGTTGGGAGTGATTCAGGGTTTCCCATGGGGGGAGGGGTCAGTGCACAGTGGGGTGTGTTTGGGGGTCTTCAGATATGCCTCCTCCATATTTCCTCACTGTAGAGTGCTTACTCAGCCTGTGTTAATGAGGTGGAGAAGGGCCATGCTGGTGGGGAGGAATTCAGTCAGATCAGATCATGTGGGAGGGCTGCTCGCCCTCTCAGCCTGCTCCCCATGAAGGGTCAGAGGTCAGAGCTGCATACTGAGAAAGAAACGCTGTGGTGGAGAGTGTGTGGAACCTGTGGTGCAGGTGACTCTGGGAAGAGCACAGGTCATCCTCAGGCAGCGATTGGCAGCTTTATGAAAAAGGGCCATGACATGACAGTGGCATTTTTTGTCTGTAAGAGCTCTCAGACTTGTTCCAGGGAACGTTCACAGCATGACTTTGCCCTGTTTCTATTGGTAACAGTATGGGGGGGTGTCCTCAGCTTCCCTTTGGCTCCTTCTTTAGCCCCTGATCCTGGGTCAGTGATCTGTCGCAAGAGCACTTTGCCAATTCCTCATGGACTGAATAAGGGCAGACCTCAGTCAAGGGGTTCACAAACACTTACTTATGGTAGCACAGCACAGAGACCTGTGAGTGCCCTGACCCCACCAGTGGGGATTCCCAGCCTGTTCTCTGAGTGACACCTCCGTCCTCACCAAAGCGCCTCACTGCACATGCATGTTTAATGCCTCCATGCAGCATTAATGGGACCAATCACAGGAAGTGTCAGGGCCTCTTGTTTTGAAATGTGACTCTGTTTTCTTAGATTTCCTTGTTCCACTTCTCAAAGCATTATGACAGAGGGCCACTTAAGGATGTAGTCATGTATAATGTATAATGGATTTCAGGAAGAGCGGGATGTTGATTTCAGTGTTTCACAGCAGGACTGTGAACCGGGGGATTTGGTGACACTGTTGTTGGGGTTTGACCCACGGCAATGGCAAGGCTGGATTTCTGAAACGTTTGTTTTTTTTTTCCCCATAGCGTCTAAGTTTGAAACGCTGGTCTGAAGGAACGTTTCCCACAGCTCATCCTAAGGCTCATTTTATGGCAGGACTTGCAGGAATTCTCCTTTAAAGCTTCTCTCTCATCTAAAACAGTGACACTCTGCAGGACATAATTTGGTGCTTAATTGGAACATTCAAATGGCTGTAAACCCATAGGCTAATGTGTTGCTTTATTTAAAGTGAAAGCCAATTTTTTTGCTTTTATTTAAAGGCACCACTATAGGCTGCTCAAACAGTAGTGTGTGCAGTAAGTCTAAAAGGCAGTTTTTAAACATTTTTTTAAACACAGGTTTTTGTTTACTATCTTTGCATGATGCATTAACTGAATTTTTTAAATCTCTGTGTAATTAGCGTATTTTAAGTGATATGCTCGATTTTTCAGCATTTTAGATGGCCGTATGGGCAGCATTCACCAGGCCTGTAGTGTTGTTGTTCTCCATCCTTTGCACGCTTTTACTCTCTGAGTTAAGTTCTTTTCAGGACTAGCTGGGGCAGTCTTGGAGAGCCTCATTCTCAGTGAGAGCTATGATGACGTCCGGAAGGGTCCGAGAGCCATTATAATGTTAATGGAACTCCAGCGATATCCCATGGTCCCCTGGGAGGCTGTAAACCCCAACCCCTGGCCCCGCCCTGCCTCTGGTGCTCATCACCTGCTCCTGAGTGCGCCTGGAAAACCAAGATGGATGCGGCTGCTCTCAGACCACTCTTACTCAGGAGGCCGGCAAAATTTGATTGGCTGCTGCAATTTGAGCAGAATCATTCGATTTGAGAGCAACAGAGAGATAAGATATCCAATTATCTCAATAATTTGCAGGGTAGACTCGTGTTGCCATGGAGACATGAGTCGGAACAAATTAAATTTTAAGCAATGAAATAATCTTAAAGTGCGCATGGGAATAGGGGAATTTGTCAGTGGCACTCGGCTAAATTGAATCTAAGCTTGACATGGGATTGTGTGACATTAATGCAGTGCGCAGTGGGGGGGTCGGGGGGTGCGCTGGTGGTGATTATGCTCCAACTGCATTTAGGGGCTCCAGTCTGTGTGTCTTGGAATACGGTTTCAGAGACTGACCCTTAATGGCAAAGCGCTTACAGGACAGCTGGATGTCCTTTTATTAAACCTAAGATGAAAGCATTTGCACTACCTGCAGTGTACCTGAGTGTGCAGTGAGTGGCTTTGAGTCAGACGGTCATGTTCTGGCCATGCTGTTTGTGAGCCAGCTGTCCTAGCTGTTTGGTGTCCTGCATCAAAAGACAGTAAAATGCAGAGAGTATCAGGGACAGTGAATTTGTCTAAATAACACAGAACCAGCTGTAGCTATCCTGGTGTATGTATGTGGGGTTGACTCTGACACTCAGTGAGCTGGGATGGGTGTGGTGGGGGTGGGTTGGGTCATGGGTTTGAGCAGCATCTCAGCTCCAGTTGGAGTTGTTTTTTCACCAGCAGACAGAGGACTGAGATGGCTGCCAGTGCTCAGTTTTCCTGACCTCCTGTCTGTCGCTACGCACCTGTGGCTATGTGGGTTGACTATCAGAGATCAGGCAGCAGTGTGTGAACAGAACACTCTTGTCATGTTGTGGTCCTGTCTCTGCATCTCTGTGGAGGAAATCACCATATCGCTCTGAGAAGCACCAGTGCTGCTTGCAGTGCAAATTGGGGGACAGTAGGTGTGTTTATAAAGAGAGGTGGTCTTCACAGCAAGCCGATGTGTCTCCCATAAGCAGGGAAGGATAGGACAAAGTTTTAAATGAATGCTTAGGGTGGATTTTGACCACCCAGAACATGTAATGGACCATGAACTTGTGAGACCCCTGTGTTGTCGCTGTTTAGAAGATCAGAGTTCAGCCCTTTTCTCACCCTGTGGAATCTGTGTGTGTGAGAGACCGACGTCTCCTGGTCCCAGTGTTAGCAGTGAATATTCCTGCTCTGGGTACAGTGAGCAGAACATTTTAAAGATGGCATAGAGAAGAAAATTGTTAAATTTCATGTAACATTTTATTGTTCATTTCTTAATTGGAAAGAAAGGTGGGGAGTTTTGTGAGAACTAAGTGATACAGAGACCCAGAGACACAGATGCCTTAGGTGGAGATGGAGGTGTTTGTGTTAATGTTAACTGTGTGCCAGAGGGGAAGGTAGATTTAGACATGGGGATGCCCTCATTGGCTGTCACTCTGTGATGGACACACCCCTTCCTGACCCAGCAAAGAGGAACTGACACTGTAGAGACCCTGCAAGAGGAGTGTTTACAATCCACTTGTCCTTCTCTTTTCTGCTCTCTCCATCTTTCTCGTCATTACCTGAGAGCTTAAGAGCGATCTTAATTAGAGGGCCAGGTCTGCTGGAGTATCTCCTCCATCTTTTCATTGTTGCAAAGGCGGAACACTTGAGCGCCATAAATCAGAAGCCATGCAGTCTGTTAGTGCAAAGAGACTGCTTAAGGTCTGTGTGCTTTCCCACTGCAGGCATTAAGGCTTTGCTCTTCTCTAAGCACAAAGCACAGCAGTATCTGCACTGTGTCTGTCTGTCTGTGTGTGCATATGTGTCATTTTGGTGCGGCTCTGATTACAGATTTGCATAAAATATGAAGAGCAGAGCTTATGACTGGAAGGTTGTAGGATCTGTTCCCAGCTGTTGTACCCTTTATTCAAGGTCCTGAACCCGGCCTCCTTCAGTAAGAGCCAGGTGTATGAGGATATAGTGTGTAAAACTGAGGTCCTTTTACTGAAGGGCATCAACTGCCCAAGTGACTGCTTTGGTAGCGTGTCGCCAGTGCACAGCCCAGAAGGTCACAGCACGTGCATGCTTTTTTAACAGACACCTCTCCCTTCCTACCATACAGCATTCAACCCGGTGTGGAATTCTTCCTAAACACGGCTACAGAATCCTGCAGTAAAGCGAAAACTGTCCTTTACCCTAAATGCTAATTATGAACCTGCCTGTGAGCATTAGCAGGCTGCTGTTTGGACTGACCCTCCAACCTTTGATCTGCTAGAACCTTTTAAATCTAATCAGGCGCATTAAAATGTTTAGGCGCTGAGTCTGTTTAATGACCCGTTTTCCTTTTACAATATGGTTATCATTTTTGGTAATGTTTTTGTGAAAGTGTGTAGTTGCTAATGAAGTTTTCATTTTTCAAACAGACTGAGATTGCAAAGAGGCTGAACACAATCTGCGCTCAAGTCATCCCCTTTCTGTCTCAGGAAGTAAGTGGGTGTCCTCACTGTGTATGTGTGTGGGTGTGTGTATCGGGCTATATATAGGTGTGTTACATTTATGTTGTTTAAATACTACTGTTGTGGGTGTGAGCTGTGTTGCTCTGTGTTTCCAGTAGAAATCAGCTTTAAAATTTTACTCACAGCAGCAACTTCAAGCAGTACAACCACAGACAGTGGAAGAATTCTGCTGTCAGTCCTCTCTGTCTGTCTTTCTGTCTGTCCTGCTCTGTAACAGCCCTCTTTGTCTATCTGTCCATCCAGCATCAGCAGCAGGTGGCTCAGGCTGTGGAGCGGGCCAAACAGGTGACCATGGCCGAGCTCAATGCCATCATCGGGGTACGTGGACTTCCTGGTCTGCCTCCTACAGTGTGTATACCTTTCTATTACTTCCTGAAGGGGGAGGGGGTGGTTGTGGGTAAGGTGTATATGTGGTAATGACATGGGCCTTTGCTTTGCCAGTGTGTGAGGTCATTGGGCCAGAACACAGAGCCATGTTTCTGAGCCTTTTTCTCTGTTTGTTTAGCATTGTTTTCCATCTGTTGTAAAGTTTTGGTGGGGTTGAATGTCTGTCTCTTAATTGGTTGGTTCCCTTCCTTTAAGAAGAGTTTTTTTTTTTTTTTACGATGTGCTCCGCTGAGTGGGCCTCTATGTGCCCAGCAAGCGGCCAATCAGAGCGGGTTTGTGGCCCATTGGAGTTTAATGAAGCGGCCTCTCGCTGTTTACCTTTCAGCGCGGGAGGAAAAGTCCCAGCGCTGTTGGGGTGGGGTTGCGGTGGATCAACGGGGGGCAAGAAAAGAGGAGGGGGAGGGGGGCTTTGGAATTAGCTACGGTATTGGCAGTTGAAATAGACCTTTTGGGGTGGGGAGGGGGGTGTGGGTACAAAGAAGAAACCCTCCAGCATTATCAGGTTGAGAAGATTCAAATGACTCATTTATCAGTTTGTGTTAATTGCTTGTGAGAAGATGCCCCTGCTGGTCTCACTGGGTCTCCCAGACATTTTGTGATGATAATTAGACATGAGGCGACCTGCTGAAGACCCAACAATGCGAGCGGTTAATCCATCTGTGCGTGGAGCGGCAGACCCGCGGGGGCTGGCGTTATTATTTCGCTCTGGGTACAGCTGGGGGGGGTGGTGGTGGTGGGGGGGTAAGTGCGGGGATTACGGCTGATAAAGGGATAAGTCTGTGCCTGAAAACTCCCCTTTCATCAGCAGCTCAGTGGCCTCCCTCGGCGGGGCGGCGCCGGTGAGCTATTGGCAGTCAATTAGGGGAAATAAAGTGGGGGCTGACCTTCTCCTCCGTCTGACTCCGCCCCCGTGCTGGAAACCTCTGAGCTGCAGGGGATTTGCGGCTTAAATTTTATTCATGTGGCTTTATATTACCTGACAGCTTAGCCTCGCATAAACATATCACCCCCACCCCCATCCCCTCCCCGTCCCCCTCCTGTCAGTCAGCTGTGGCCCAGGACTGTGGGGAGATTGATATATTTTTTTTTCTTTGAGTAAATGTTGTGTTTGATCGTGGTGATTGAATCCGGACCACGCAGTACCAGGAGAGACCAGGCTGTGAAGACCGTGTGAAAGGGCGTTTGGGTTTAGAGAGCTGAGAGGACGCCCTCTGCTTTAACTCCGCTTTATCAAAGCCACACCTCAAGGTCACGCGGAAGTCACCACTGCGTCTCAGTGTTGTATCTGCGCCTCTCATTTGGGCTGCTATAACGCATGCAGGCCTGGCCATGCATCACACTAAATGGGTAATTATGGATTATGGATGTGGGCAGATCATGTGATCTGGTTACTGGATTAGAAGTGTGAACCAGTGAAGGGGATGAAATCATGCGTCCTACAAAAATCATATGTCATATATAAATAACCAAGAATATCCTGAGTCCTGTTTTCTGTAACCAGAAATGCGCATTTAGAGTTCACTGTGCAAAGTCGTGTTCTCGTAGCGCTCCATAAATCTGACTTAATGCGCAGTTTGGTATAAATGTTCAGCATTGTTTGTGCTGCCGCCCCTCCCCTGTGCAATCATGCGCAGTCATGCGCAGTCCTCAGCACCCTGTAATGATGTTTGGAGACACAATGCGCTTTCATGCTCCGCCGCACTCCTGATTCAGAGTGAAAGAGCTGTGTGCATCCTGACAGTTAAACGCTCTACAATCGGCCTGACAATTCACTAGACCTTTAGCCCCCAACCCCCGCTGCCTGTGTGAAGTGTCAACCCCCCCCACCACCTCCAGGAGCCAGCTGGGCCCGGCGCAGCCCCCCCCGCTGCAGCCCCCCCGCTGCAGCTGCCAGCATTGTTCAGGGTTCGACCCCAGCGCGCAGAGACAAAGGGGGAGACTGCGCCTGGGGCAGGTTACGGTGGCAGCGCAGGGCCCGGCCTGCTGCTGGCGGTTAATAGCAGCTGAAAGATCTGCTAAGTACTTACACGGAGGACAGAAAGCCTGAGAGGGAGACAATGGGAAGATTAGTGGGTGCGGCGGGACCCCGCTTCGGGGGCGCGTGATTGGGTCTCCCGGCCTCCGCTGCAGAGATGAGCCCCTCTTGCGTGAACGCAAAGTGAAAGGATTATTTTTATAGGCCCCCGGACAGAGGGGGCGTTGCCGCGAGCATGTGTCTTGCGTTTGAATTGATCATAGCATGGTGACAGCTCAGACCTGCTCTCTGCAGTGTGTGTACACTTCAGTGACAGGATGGGCTCTGTTCTCTAACTAATGACCTGTAGATTAGCTGACTTTACACAGATGACAGTATAACACTGGTTCTGACATACAATATTCTGATTCTTCAGCACTAACCCCTCACTGATATTACTGTTGAGTGGCTGAGAGGAGATGAGCCAACTGGATGGTTTTAAGATGATTGAACTCCACAGTGAGGAGGATTGGCATCTTGGGATGTGTAGTTCTTTTCGGGTAGCTGCATAAATTGTTTGCAGCAGTAAACTACCAGCCCAGAGTGTGTCAGGAAATGAAGGCTCTTGCAAAGCACTCTGGGAGAGATGAATTTGTGCAGCTTACTCTGGGGTCACTCTGTTGTGCATATCATTAAATAATCTGGATAGGTAGGACTGAGCCCTCTATAGGTAGGACAGCCCCAGACTGAGGTCATTATTTGGAATGTTACTCCATATAACTGTATTGGATATTTGCTTGTTGTAATTGTTGACATGGTTGACTGGCAGTTTGACTGGTCAGTTGGTTGACTGGCTGGTTGCTCATTGGTTGCTGGGCTCTCTCTTGCAGCAGCAGCACCTGTCCCACAGTCACGGCCCCCTGTTCCCCTGACGCCCCACCCGGCAGGGCTGCACCCAGCCGGGCTGCCTCACCTGGGCGGCAGCGCCAGCCTGCTCGCCCTCTCCAGCGCCCTCGGAGCCCCGCCGCACCTGCCCAAGGACGACAAAAAGAGCGGCCACGATTCGGAACACCACAGAGGTGAGCGGCCAGGCAAGATCGATTAGCGCGGTGCGAGCCCGGAGGTTTAGCGCAACCAGGACTGCTCTAGCACTAGGCTGCTGCTGTTTTTAGTCCTTTTCCTTTCATTTCCTGAAGGAGATGATGATGGACTCCATGCTGCTGCTTGGGGTCTTGCTTTTCATGGGATGTCTTTTTTTCAGTTGCTTCAGTTATTTTGTTCTTTTTTTTTTTTTTTTTTGCTTTTTTTTATTCACACCACCCTGTTAAATGTTTTTGTTTGTTGTTTTCCTCAGCAGCTGTAACTCCAGAAGGTGTCCCTTAGTTTTAGCCTGTGAGCAGATGATCCACAGGGTTGGTCTATGACGTTTTGTGTCATGGGGGGACGGTTTCTTGCACAGCTCTCTGCAGAGATTGGATTTGTTTTTGCTTGTTTGTTTTTCCAAAGCTCTTCTCAAATTCAGGGGTTACTGAGAAAACAGGAAACTCATCCCGAGTATGAGTACTGTCATTGTGCTATTTATCAATTTGACAAGAAGTGTGGCATATCAATACACATTTTAAAATGACCTGAAGGGGAACTTTGTGACCATTAAACAGCAGGCAGTTCTGTCCTGTACTGATAACTGAACAAGTGTGAAACCACACAGTCTGCTTAGACCAGGGGCAGCAGTGTTGACATGTAAACAAAGCAGGGTCATGTTCTTGATTGGGTACTCCTCTATTTTGGTTAAAGAGTAGAACTGCTCCCGTGTCTGAGTCTGTGGGGAAAGAACACCTCTGTGACCGTGCAGGACAGCGGCAGCAGGGTTTCAGGTGGTCAGAGGAACGTCCTGTTTTGCAGTTAATAAATGACAAGAAATTGCACTTGTGTCAATTTAAAGAAACTGAATTGACCAGTAGTTTGTTCATTTTACTGTCACAAATTTTTGAAGGGGGGTGGGCAAGAGTGGAAATAATCTGTTACTGTTAACTTAAGGAAAAACATGTTTTAAAAAAAAAAGAGTCCAGGAAAGTGTGCTGTATTAGGAAATGTGCAATGGTTGTTTAAATAAAGTCAGCTGAAAAACATGAATTGGCCTGTGTTTCTAATTTATTTTTTTCCTTTGTTTTTTCATTTCTGCTTTTGCACCTTGTATCTGAACGGCCATGTTTGTGCGTTTCTCGGTAACCATGGAAACAGAACGAGAGCCAAGCACGGTAAGTAGCCGCTTCTACTCTCTTCCTGCTTCTATTCTCCTCCTGCCTCTATTCCTTCTCCTGCTACTACTCCTGCTTCTACTCTCCTCCTCCTCTAATCCTCCTCCTTTTCCTTCTGCCTCTACTCTCCTCCTTCTACTCCTCCCTCTAATCATCCTCTGCCTGTTCCTCCTGCTTTGACTCTCCTCCTCCTGCTGCTACTCCTACTTTTGCTGTCCTCCTGCCTCTGCTCTCTGGGTCCGGCCTAGTCAGAGTGTCAGCAGGGACAGTGCTGTTGAGTGTGTGCATGTGTGCGGGAGCTTTGATTGCAGTGCATATTATAGAGATGTATGTTAGGATATGCTTTTTAACACCTGTGTAGGCTGTTGACTGCGTGTAGAACTTTACCACACCTGGATCGACAGGTAATGACCCCAACAATGGTGTTTCCGGAGGGTAGGCTCCTAGATGTTTGGGACTGAATCGTGTTGAAGTTGATGACCAGAGCTGCTGTCTTTTAGCCACTGACACAGAGCTCACTGTGTATGTGTGGGAATAAGCTCCACCTCTCCTCTGATGTCAGCCAGGTCAGTCAGGTGGCATGTGGCTCTTTTAAAGGGAACTTCCTAGTTGTAAATGCTGCACAGGAAGACGATTTAAAAAGGCTTGTTTATGTGTAGAGAATTTTTACCACTGCCCCCTCCTGGCGTAGCTGCGAATGACAGATAGTGTGACTGAGGGTGCAATGTGCACTCTGCTTTTCAAAGATGCTCTATACAAGTGCACTCTGGAACCCCTGCTATGGAGGGTGACCCATGGGGGTCCTTTCTGTGGCCCTTTGGGACAATGAACAGGCTTTGGGACAATGAACAGGCAGTTCATTCTGAGTTCAAAGAAAAAAATTCCATATTTATGCAGCGGAGTCTCAGGGTGATTTTCGGAAGTGTGATGTGAAATGAGTGAAAGAAAAAAATGTCAGAGATGATTTATGCAAAACACCTTCACGTGAGCTTTGATGAACGGATCTGTAGGACCCCTCAAGCCCTCCATGCTGTTAGGCAGTGCAGGGATGAAAGGGTTACATAGATCTCCATGCTAGCCTCAGCACAGGGGTTGCCTTCAGGAGATGTAAAGCCTCTGTGAACCTTTCTGTGCTGATTCTGAGTGTCCTGTAGAACATCCCACACAGCACAGTACTGTATTCAGACTTATGCTCCAGGAAGAATGCTTACTAGAGCTGCGCCATAAATGTTAACATTGGCAGCTATTTTAATGTCTGCAGATGTCATCTGGACTTTATGATCTTCCTTCTGCGTCACTGGTCACTGGACAAAATGCACTGTGACTGTTTCACTGCATCGGCAGCAGCCACAGCAGCCCCTTAAGAAGCGTAGTGTTGCAGCTAAATCCCTTCACCCTCTGATGTGTTAGTGTGCAGTCATTAATGGAGCCACTGGTTAGCCAGTGATGCTGCTGTAGGGGTACCTGTCTCAGGTGCAGGGCTGTGTGGAATGTGTGTTCCCAGTAACAGAAGAATGTTGTGTATTAGCTGGGGTTCTCCCCCCCCACGGCAGATAGAACTTGCGGTTCTGGCGAGGAGGGTTTGATGCTTTTGGTTCGTTTCTGTCGTTCACTGAAACATGCCCCCCTCCTTTTGACAGCAACTCATTGCTCTCCTCCTGGCATTCTCTTTCAAAGGGTTTCTGCCTGTGTTTTTGCATTTTGTCAGGTTCTTTCATAAAGATGTCTGTGTGATTGAAGTCTGCCCTTGTGCCTTTGTGCCTTTGTAGTGAACAGAGAGGATTCTGGGATTCACCCAGTTCAGCAATGTGCATCTTAAGAATGAAAAACAGTAGAGAAAAATCTGAGCCTGAGAAATCAGTTTAGGGAGGCTCTGTAACTCTTACTGTGCCAGCACTTTTAAAAATGGTGGAATGGTAAACAATGACATAAGGGCCTCTCTCCAAGGCAGCCAGACTATCAAGACCGGGTTCCACATCTCCTGGCCTCAAAGCCTTCCCTGAGGCAGGCTGTCTGCCTCTGAGTGAAGTGCTATTGATGGTAGATGTATAGCCTCCAGCCAATGTCCTGATTTAGTTTTGTCTTTTGTGTGCTTGTGTGTGTGTGCATGCGTGTGCACACGCAAGTTTGTGCGTGCATGTGCCTGTATGTGTGTGCGTGCCTGCATGTATTTGGCTGTTTTTTCATCAGCCAAAATAATTTATTGTGAATCAAGCTAATGCTACATTTTAACTGGATACTTTGTATGGTTGCAACATCAAATATTATTAGCAAAACCAGTAGCCAGCAAGATAATGTTACAGCTAAAACTGACAGCTAAACCACAGTTTTGCTGTTCACTAAATGTTGTTAGCATTACCACATCTTGAAATTGTTAGTGGATTCAAATATGGATATCAAAATATGCAATGTGACAGACCAGACAGGTAAAGAGTAGCTAACTCTTAGACTAAAGCTAGCAAGTTAGTTGTCAAATCAAGCCAAATCTTCCCATGGTAGAAGAACTTGCATCACGCTGTCATAAGTAGCTTCTGAGCAGATAAGAGGCTTCACAACTGGAAAATGCCAGAGGCGTCTGGCTGTTGTGTATTTGGGCATCTTGCGTATAACAATGGTTCTTTGAGTAACACAGTAGCCTACCCACGTTTGGGGGTTGGCGGGTGTTAATTTTGGACCCTGTGTCTGCGCAACCACATCTGTGGGTGCGAGTGTGTGGGTGTGACTCGGGTGTTAAGGCTGTGAACGCAGTTATTCCTGAGACGAGGAGCGAAAGCCTTTCAAAGGAGCAATCAGCACCCCCCCGCCCGCGGCTCTGTACTCCATCTGTTCCGGCTCACACGTGCGGTGCCACATTGTGCCGCACCTGCAGGCTCGCACCTGTGAAATTCAGCAGTCACGCCTCACAGGGAAAGTGCACAACTGTAGTAGCACTGCCTGCTCCACTCTCTGCGGTGGCTGTTTAACAGGAAGTGGGGATGGAACCAAAGGACTGGCAGGAGGTCAGTGGCAAACTCCATTTGCGCAGCAGACATCTGGACATGTGTCTGCACATCTGCACAGAGCATGGCAGCACAGGGTTCTGGAGGAGGTTGATTATGTCGCAAGGGAGTGTGGGGATGTACCCCCGCTCTCTGGCTGCACCTTCCAACAACATAGCGTCTCATTCAGAGCATTGAAAGGAGGGAAAACTCTTGTCTCGCTAATTTCCTGAGGAGACTGTTTTGATGTGGCTGTTTCTGTTTCTGCTGGAAGCATCCTGTTGTGTGGGACTGGGATCGGGGGCTGTATGTGAGGCTGAGCGAGAGATAGAGCTCTGCCAGCAGTCTACCTCCCCGATTTGGGTTTTGATTTGAGCTGTTTTCTCCTCCAAATGAGGCTTTAGCTGGGCCTCATGAAAAGATCCCTGCATTGTTCCCAGCGTTTAACACATCACTGAACAAACCGCCCTGGCTATGCTAATGCCGTGCTCAAAAGGACTCATTGTAACGCCTTTTAATACTTCAGCCAGAGGAGAGAGGGGAGAAGCTGGCAGAAACCCTCATGTGACCTGAAAAAGCTGCAGAAAGGCTTGCGTTTCGTGGGTCAGTGGTTTATTTTTCAAGGCCTTTTAAATAATTTAGCCCTGTGTGGCTTGACGTGAATGCGTTTCTTGCAAACGCCCTTTTAGCTCCCTCTCCCCCCTTCCCCCGCTGGCTTGTGTGTTAATGTCTCTCTGGCTGCTGATGCCCATTTCATTGTCAGACATTTTAAAATGTATTTTACATAATTATTTGATGGTAATCCCGGTGGAAGGGTTTCACGCCACGGCCCTGAACACTAAATCTGGGCCTGCTCTCCCCAGTGCTGCTCTTAGCCCTGACGAGGCATTGTTCCCCAGGGATTAGCGCAGTTTATTCGTGGAATTAGAGCGATTTACGCCGAAGAAGGATCTGTTGTTTTCACTGGGGAGCACACAGGCAGCAGTACAACCCCCCCGAATCAGTTGCAACTTTTTTTCTGTGTTTTCAAATGAATATTGAAGAAAGTTACTGGGCACCTCTGGCATTAAGGGTGGTCTTCAGGAATGTTTCTGGATGACATAAAATGCAGAAGGCCTGAATGTGGGGAAAAAGACAGTCCTGTTTGTGCTTGTGTGCATATGTGCGTTTGCATGCTTCTGTGTGCGTGTTTGCGTGCATGTGTCTGTGCGTGTGTATGTATGTGTGTCTGTGTGAGAGAAGAGCTGGTACTGTCCAATCCGCGAGTACTGCGTGAGTAGTCCATAGATATTTTTAGACTACAATGCATGGCCTTCACTGGTAAAGGGAACCTGGTGCCAAGTGTCTTTGGTCCATTTCTTTACAGTTTTGCAGAGAATAGGTTTTGATTGGTCCATTTCTTTTCATTTAGACAGAGGGCAGGCTTTGATTGGCCAGGTCTCCTCATCTATGGCCTCCTTGCTCTCAGCCCTTTGGCTCACTGTAGTGTTTGGAAGCTCAGATGGGTATCCCACTTTCCGTGAGAAGTCATGGAAAGTTGCCCAAATCTAGAGAAAATAAACTTCACTCTAACTTTTCTTTCACTGCTATGAATACGTCCTTCTCTCTCCTAATTCACCAGCTGGAGATCTTTCCTACCAGTGTTCTCATATTGCTCCCAAACAGACTCACCGGCTGACACATTCAGACCTCCACAAGTCACTGGTGACTGAAATCACTACATGTGTTTAAATGAATCTGTCTGTGAGACACACAGCGTGATCTCAAAGTACTCTCCTGCCATTTCATGGTCAAAAGACCCTAACTTCATAGAATTGAAAATAACCTTTGAAAATTTTTAAATTTGCAGAATGTCATTGAAAAGACATGGAAAATGGATTTGTGTAGAAATCTAAGATACTGTATTTACTGGACAAATTTTCAGCTCCTTGTGCTTAATGGTGAACATTCTGTTTCTGCCATTGTTGAAGCTGAAAGTGTTCTGATGGGTATTACAGCAGTGTGGTCACAACTGGAGCCTCCTATTACCAGTGAGAACCACCTAGACACTGAACAATGCAGGACAGAGGGGGACACATCTGTACTTCTGTTTGGGAAATGGAATATCTGTAATCAGGGATGAGGCCAGGGGAAATGACATCACAAAGACATCACAAAGCTAGTGGAATGTGTATCAGGTGCTTTCATACCATACTGACAGTTCTTTTCTGCTCCCTTCAGAGTAACTCCCTGCTGATGGCTGAGAGCATGCGCGCAGCAGACAAGCGCAGAAACCCTCCGGAGTTCTCCAGCGACACCAAGAAGCGGAAAGCTGAGGACAAGGACTCCAGCCATTACGTGAGTAAAACAGATTAAATTGTAATGAATGACTGTCAGCAGATGTTACGGACAGTGATGGTATTGCATATACACATTCCCTCTGTAATAGCCACACGATGGGAGAAGAGGCTGAAGAGTTCTCTTTAATAAATGCAAAAATCTTTTTTATAATTTATGTGTACAAAATGAACCTTTTTTGTTGTTGCTCTTAGAAGTGTTTTGAATGCAGTGTGAACAAGCAGGTTGTGAATGCTGCTGCCTTTCTTTACAGGACAGTGATGGAGAGAAGAGTGATGACAACTTGGTAGTCGATGTTTCCAACGAGGTTTGTGTCCCAGTCCATCGAGGATTTCTCTGTACTCTGTTCTCACTAGTTCACACAGTTCTTCCATATGTGTGTGCTTGGATTTGTGTGCCTGCTTGTATGTGTTAATTTGGTGCGTGTGTCCATGCACGTGCCTGTGTGTGGGTCCAATAAATTTTCTGTGCATGCTTTGTGTACATGTATTTGTATGTATTTAAGCATACATGCAAGTAGGTGCATACATGTCTGTGTGCGTGCATGTCTGTGTGCGTGCATGTGTGTGTGTGTGTGTGTGTGTGTGTGTGTGTGTGTGTGTGTTGTAACTGGATCCCTCTGTTCCTAGGACCCCGCCTCTCCTCGAGGTACGCCCATCCCCTCGCCCAGGGAGAATGGTCTGGACAAGACACGCCTCTTAAAGAAGGATGTCTCTAGTAGCCCCGCCTCCACTGCCTCCTCTGCTAGCTCCTCCTCCCTCAAGTCCAAAGAGATGAGCCTGGTGGGTGGGGCCATAAGTGGCAGGGGCAGGGTTTGGGGCAGTGCTTTTATCCCTGAGAAGAGACACGCTCGTGGGCTGATCTTATTCAGGAAGCAGGCAGGCAGCCTGAGTCCAGAGTGGGTCTCAGGGGTGTTAGAGACCAGGACCGGGGTATTATGTTATTCTGAGGTTGATGCTGTGGGGTGTGATTATAGATAAATGGCTGATGTGGATGAGGGCATGAGGTCTGGGGATGTTTCGGGTGCATAAACGGCTCTCTTACTGTGTTAACAGCAGCATGAGAAGGCCAGCACGCCCGTGCTGAAGTCCAACACTCCGACTCCGCGAGGGGACGCCACCCCTGGGACCAGCGCCACGCCCGGGCTGCGGCCAGGCCTCGCAAAACCGCCCTCCATGGAAATGCCACACCCACCCAGTAAGCAACGCCCATACAGGCACGCATGCTTAGACCTGAACAAACAAATCAAAGCATGGATGGATTAGTTTGTTGATTGATTAGCACACATGCAGACACACACTGGCAGAGGGATGACGTTCCTGTTTTGCCTTTTCTCACTGTCCTGTGGGACACTCACACTTTACAGAGAAGCGGAAGCTCTTCTGGATTTGGATGGCCCTGTGGTAGAGGCTATTTGGCTCCTGTTTCATAGCCCACAGCTGTCTGAGTTTGTGTAAAGACATATTTGAAAAGAAGTGTAGCATTTATTTAACACTCTACATTCAGGTGCATACATACAAGTGTAGTCAGACTGTAACTGATTTGGCAACAAGTGTGTAAGCATTACATGTTAGACTGTTACTGCTATTTAAGGAATTCAAGAAGTCAGTTAAGTATTGTAAATAGTTATGTAATGAGTGTAACTACATGGCTGTCGACATTATACTTGTTAGCTGCTTTGTAACTCCACTGGTATATAGCAGTTGAGTATAAAATTCTCTCTTTATTTGTGTGTTTCTTCAGCCTTTTCCTTTCAGATGGTTTTATTTTTTGTACTTGATTTCCAGCTGCAGGCCTGAGGACCCCCCTGGCGGTTCCAGGCCCGTACCCTGGCCCATTTGGGATGGTGCCCCCCCACGCTGGCATGAATGGGGACCTCACCAGCCCGGGTGCCGCCTACGCCAGTCTCCACAGCATCTCCCCTCAGATGAGCGCTGCTGCCGCCGCCGCCGCCGCCGCTGCTGCCTACGGACGCTCCCCCATGGTGGGTGCTCCCTACACTCTGCCCGCCAGACTCTGGCCTCAGCGCTGCTCCCCCTCTGCGGGGCGTTAGTGTGCACCTTAAACACGAGAACGCGAGAACACCGCTCACTCCTCCTACCGTGAGTCAGTGTGAGAGCACGGTCGCTGTCTGCTCTGTCGCAAAAATATCTGCACACAGTGATATCCACGTCTGGGCTTCTGCACCCCGCTTCGTTTGAGGCTGGGTTTGCGAAAGGCAGTCTGCTGATTGAGGATTATTACTGAAACCTAACTGCCATGGCCATCCACATTAGCTGGCACCTCAGCTTAAGGCTGATCAGCTAGCTGTGTTTGTTGCGTTCATTTGGGAAGTGCGGGTTGACACTGTATCAGACTCTTACACAGGTAATGGTACTTCCCTCTGGCTGTCTTACTATTTCAGGACACCATTTACATCAAGCCCAAACCCTGCCAGATTGGCAGCTGATCCCCCCCTCAGTGGAATTCCATGCTCTGCTGAGGACGGTGTGGTGTCCTCTTGACTCTGCAGTTCTGGGTTGCAGAGCATAATTCAGTGAGAGCAGGTTTCTCTCTCTCTGATTATGAGGCCTGATGGTGCCTTGCATCAGGCTGAGACCAGAGGGAGAGTCAGGGAGGGTCCATGCCTCACGAGTCAGTGTGGACTGGGTCTCTGCCCCTACTGCTCGCTGGCTGCCTCAGCATCTTTGCAGCATTTGCGTGGCTGAGTGTCTGCTGGAAACTTTGGACAATGAGATGAAAAAAGGGATTGTGTGCCTCATATTACACATTCATTGCTTCAACTCAATTTCAGGTACATTGTACATTTTTACATTAAATGTTTGCTTTTAAAAAGTAACTTGCCTAAGCAGTTTGTAGGTCATATTTTAAATTCCACATTATGTGAAATTAGTTTTGCCCGTAGCTCTGCTTCCATTAGAGCACATGTATTATTCAGCAATAAATGCAGACCCGTTTGCCTGTGCAGTAAAGACCACCATGTGTGTGTGTGTGTGTGTGTGTGTGTGTGTGTGTGTGTGTGTGTGTGTGTGTGTGTGTGTGTGTGTGTGTGTGTGTGTGTGTGTGTGTGTGTGTGTGCGCGCACGCGCGCACGCTCACGCGCTTGTTCTCCTGTTGATCGGTGTGTGTGTGTGTGTGTGTGTGTGTGTGTGTGTGTGTGTGTGTGGGTAGAGCCCTAGATGCGGGCTCTCCTTTTGACTGGTGTGCGTGTGTGCGTGTGTGCGTGCGTGTGTGTGTGGCCTCTCCTGTTGACTGGTGTGCGTTTGTGTTTTTGCTGTAGGTTGGTTTTGACCCACATCCTCACATGAGAGTGCCTGGCATGCCTCCCAACCTGCCCGGGATTCCTGGAGGAAAGCCGTGAGTAAAGCCCCTCCCTCGCCCCCTCTGTGTGTTTCTACAGGCCTAGGTGCCTGTCGGGGGCGTGGCCCTCCTCAGCTGAGCGTTGGCCCCACCCAGTGTACAGGGCCAATAGGAAGTGGGCCTTCCTGAATGGTGAATGTTTACCTCTGACTGTAGGTGGTCTTCCTCAGTCCTGCTCGTGAGGTTACTCAGAGCTGCACAGCTTTGCTAGTGCACGTGGTCAGACCATCGTGTAACGGTATGCGGATTTATCTGGCAGGCATGCGAGTGTGTTACTTTGCCTGGTCTGTCCTAAACACTGGGCAGTTTCACACCGAGCACTCTAAAATCCCTCCAACATTTGCAAATATTTGGCATGTTTCTCCTCAGACATAAAGATGAGTGTTTTATTTGTTGTGAGATGTAAATTTCTGAAGAATCTGCAAAAGTTCATTTCTTCAAATAACAGCAGAGAGGTGCAGTATTTTTATACGTATTTATAAAAATGTTTGTAATTCTTTGGTATTAACTGGTATGTCTGCTCCTCCTCTCAGTGCATACTCCTTCCACGTGAGCGCAGACGGACAGATGCAGCCCGTCCCCTTCCCTCCGGACGCTCTGATTGGCCCGGGGATCCCGCGCCACGCCCGCCAGATCAACACGCTGAGTCACGGAGAGGTGGTGTGTGCCGTCACCATCAGCAACCCCACCCGCCACGTCTACACTGGGGGCAAGGGCTGCGTCAAGGTGTGGGACATCAGTCACCCCGGCAACAAGAGTCCCGTCTCCCAGCTGGACTGCCTGGTGAGCTCATACTCTTCCTCTTCTCTCATTTCTCTGTCTTTCTACCTCTCCTTCCCTCTCTCTCTATTGCAGTCAGCACATAGGGTCAGGACATAGGCCATGCTGCTGGGACCCATGCTCTAGCTACATTACAGTCCGCTCCATCATAGTGACGGCAGTCTGTACTGGAACACGTGTTGGGCCATTTGTGTGTATGTGTCGAGAATGCATGGAGTTTCCTGTGTACTTGTTCATATGTCATATCAGCTTGTGGACTGAGGATGAGCACATGGAAGACTACATTTACACCCCTGCTGTGTTTAATACTGTCAGACTGGGAGTGAGTGGACTGCAGTGATTTGCAGGGGAGAGCAGTGGTGGTTTGTGGAAGGGTGCAGAGAGGAGCATACAGATTGTTTATTTGTGGAGCCTTATTAAGTCCTGCATTTCATTCTGCAAGTATTTTAGCGTAGCGCTTCTTGTGAGTGCTGGGGGAGGCAGGTATATATTATATGAAATGTATATAAATGTGTTGCTTCCATTCTAAACTCTGCTCCGCCTCCCTTTCTTCTGTTTTTCCTGATTGTTTGGACACTCAGAACCGGGATAACTACATCCGCTCCTGCAAGCTCCTGCCTGATGGGTGCACCCTCATCGTGGGTGGGGAGGCCAGCACGCTGTCCATCTGGGACCTGGCCGCTCCCACCCCCCGCATCAAGGCGGAGCTGACCTCCTCCGCCCCCGCCTGCTACGCCCTCGCCATCAGCCCCGACTCCAAGGTGTGCTTCTCCTGCTGCAGTGATGGAAACATCGCCGTGTGGGACCTGCACAACCAGACCCTCGTCAGGTGAGGCCCGCCCCCCCTCCACACCCGTGGCACGCTATGTGCGTGCATGTGCCTGTGTGTGTATACGTGTGTGAGTGCTCTAGTCTTCCTGTCCCCTGGAGACGTGAGGATGCTATTTTTAGAGCTCTTCCTGTGCGGGTCACTCGGGTGATTGTTTAGAGACTGTCTGGAATCTGACCCCCTCCCTGGCTTTCTGCAGTGTTCCTGGGCCCCACGCGTTAGCCGGGGCTCCCTGACCAGGACGGGTTTGTTTTACCAGCTGCATCCTGGTGTGTTTTCCCTCCACCTGGGAAGAGTTTACATAACATAAGCACACTTCATGTAATACCCAGCTCTGTGTATCCAAACGCTTAGCCAGACATTGCAGCACAGAACAAAGACGGAGCCCTTTATGCAGCGTCCAACACTAACAACGCAACTGCGTTTACTTCCAGCTCACTCAGGAAATCTTTATTCAGGCCCTGTTTATTTTCCCAGGCAGTTCCAGGGGCACACGGACGGGGCCAGCTGTATTGATATTTCCAATGACGGCACCAAGCTGTGGACAGGAGGCCTGGACAACACCGTCAGATCCTGGGACCTGAGGGAGGGCCGGCAGCTCCAGCAGCACGACTTCACCTCACAGGTGGAGCACCGCGCTCACTACCCACACACTGTGCCACCCACAGTAACACACTGCACATGCCTGAACATGCCCACTCTCCACACCCAGCACCTACTCAGCACACTTTCCTGTCCTCTACACGTGTTGATATGTACCCAGAACAAAGCAGCCATCTTTCTTCCAGCATGAAATGTAACCTCGTCCAGCATGAAATGTCCTGTAACCTGACCTGGTGCTGGTGCTCTGTGGGTAATATCATTAGTGTGATGGGAGACACTTTGTGATCTCCATTATGATATCACAGACTGAAGAAGCTGAATGATGTCATCTATGTGGCACAGTAATGATTGTTGTTGTGATGGACCAATGATTTGGAATGGTCATCAAGCTTTTTCTTCTCAGTGGTCTAACCCTTTTATTTGTTGTTCTGTTAGAATATGATACGCAGTAAAATGATGCTGACGTGCACCCCATGGTGGAATGGTTGTGATCAGAGGGGTAGGATATCTAAATGAAGCTCCTCTCCCTGTTGCAGATCTTCTCTCTGGGCTACTGTCCCACTGGAGAGTGGCTGGCGGTTGGCATGGAGAGCAGTAATGTGGAGGTGCTGCACGTCACCAAACCAGACAAATACCAGCTGCACCTCCATGAGAGCTGTGTGCTGTCTCTGCAGTTTGCATACTGCGGTAAGAGTCAGTTGTTGCTTCCCTTCACAGGCCTGTATATTCCTCCCCAGTCTGTACAGTTTGCTATAGGACTTGTGTCCTGTACTGGATTGGTAATGCTGTATACAGCGAATATAGACCTGCTTACTGCTACATACAAGCCAAGTAAAGAAAGTGATGTTTCTTTTAATTCTGCAGGTAAATGGTTTGTGAGCACAGGGAAGGACAACCTGCTGAATGCCTGGAGAACACCGTATGGAGCCAGCATATTCCAGGTAAGATGCAGGATTCTATGTTAAGATTTTTTAGGATGTTTTTAAAATAACACTGTAATTCGCATACATATTAGCAAGAACAGGTAAATTCAGGCTCAGGTAAATATTGCAGGTGCCAGTTTTTCTTCCATTTCCTCTCTGTCTTCCAGTCAAAGGAGTCATCCTCCGTGCTGAGCTGTGACATCTCCGTGGATGATAAGTACATCGTCACCGGCTCTGGGGACAAGAAGGCCACTGTCTATGAAGTTATCTACTGAATACCAAAGTCGTTTTTCCAGATCTATTTTTGTTACACATCTGAACTGACCTGAAGTCAGAAAACTCAAAACTCACCTGTCCTCTGTCAGGTGATCCAGTCACACCAGTCCGCTCTGACAGGTGATCCAGTTGCACCTGTCCATTCTGTCAGGTGTTTTGAATTCTCAGATCTGTTCCAGTTTACTTGGGGGGGCAGGTTGGATGGATGTAATGGAGATTGTGAAAAGAAGCGGGTTTGTGATGTTTTTAGACCAAGAATGCATTGCGTCTCAGTGACCTCAGTCCTTACTGTCACATTTTGACCCTTGACCTCTGACCTCTTGTGATGTGTCCCTATCTACATGCTTTTGCCACCTGGTGACATTACCTTTTTTGATGTTCAAGCAAATGTACAAATTGTATATATTTGGTTATTACAGTAAATGCTTTAGCAACATTTGGTATGTCTTTTAAAATAACATAGCAAGGGTAACATTTGGTCCTAAATACTGTCTAATATAATTTGATGGATTCGTCTACACAATAAATGTTTTTTTTCTAACAAAATGTTCTTGATGTCAGATTTCCTGAGTTGAAGAGCTTTACAATTGTGGTTGTAATATACGTAACATTGCACTACAAACACAGAATTGCTATATCAATAAGCTTGTGTTGTATGCCATTATACCATCCATGTTACAGGGGATGGATTATAGTATGGCCTCCAATAATGGAACCAGACAACATTGTTTTAGCATGGAAGTGATGCATCTGTTTGTGACACAGCAACACGAGTGTGTGTGGGGGGCAGGAGAGCATGGTCCCTGTTCCAGAGTGCAATGCTGGAAGACTGGGAACAAATCTACTATTCCTCTGTCTGCCAGCTTTGATTAGGCAGCCCCTGCTACTCAGTGATCAGATTTCATTGGAACTCAGGGCATTTTGGGGATGTTTGGACAGCAGCGGCTGTACACTCAGGCGGTAGAGCTGGTTAATTACCAGGACCCTGCCAATGCTCTGTGCTGCTCACTGCAGAATGATGGAGGAATGGACACGACATTGTGACTACATGACCCTCACGTGCGTCAAACGAGGGGGACTCCCGTTCCTAAGTGTCATTTTCATGTTGACTTCACTGTGATGAAAGCGTGTAGAATGGATAAGGATGGCTTCATTACACCTCATGTTCTCTAGAAACTCTGTTCTCATGTTCTCTGTTATTTCTGTGACACATCAACATATCAGGTAATGCAAGGAGAAATTTTCTCATCCAACAACATGTAAGCTAAACAGCTTAATTCTCTGCTTCATAATTTTCTGAAATGGCACATACAGTGCGGTTAGTTTGGGGAATAGCGAAAACAAGGATATTTCCTAATGGAAACATTGCCATGCCAGTCTGCCCTTTGCAGTTGTCAGAGAGCACTTTCCGTCCTCTTTGAAGTCTGTCATTTTGCATTTATTCACTTCTTAAATTTCCTGTCATAACCATGTCTCGGCTACACACTTAAAAAAGATTGTTTGAAGAATATCCAATCAGGAGATGACTGAAAACACTTTCATGGCCGATTGGGAGACTGTAACTACTACTTGTGGGCTGCTGTGATTCCAGAAGCATGGATGACCTCCATGAGCTCCAGTCATGTTGAATGGAAATGTTTTATAGGTCGTTAGGAAATAGTCTGTGGTTGGCCAAGCCTTCCTCTGCTTGTTGAAGCTATGATGCCAGTACGGGTGGTAAAGGTTAAGATCCCCACTGATCTGCAGTGAAGAGGCAGCCGAAAACTACAGGTATTCTCCCACAGACTATTGTTCAACTCGCACCTCTGAAAATAACAGTACCATGCTACCCAACAGCACTCTGCATGTTACTGATATTATCAAGCTCACACCATTCATATAGGATATAATGAATATTATTGTTTCATCAAAACAAATAGGTTACAATGTCAGGACCAGTAATTCTGGGTAAATTATTGTGATCACAAATAAAATTTTCTTGTGCACTTCAAAAGGATTGTTCCAGGAGCAAAATTCCAATTTCATTTGCCAGTTAGCCATTTCAGAGAGCGAAGTGTGAGGGCTTCGCTGAGGCACTGTAACGCGTACTGTATCCATCCGATAGATCAGACTCAGGCAGGTCCTCAGATGTCTCCATTTTGGTGTCATAACCACTGGTTTAGAGATGACTTAAAGATGGACTCCCAGACAAGCGGAAAGAAAAGATTTCATGGCAGAATTTTCGGGCAGTCTTTGCAATTGATTAAAATCGTTGCAGGGTGCAGTCATGCATCACCTGTCCTCCCCATCCTCCAACCACCTGCAGCTCCTGCCACACACCGATAGCTTCCTGAGAGAACTGCAAGGCAAAAGAATTACATCAGTATACACTATGAGGGAAAACACCACCATAGGCTCGGGGGAAAAGGAAAATAGAGGGAGAGAGAACAAGAGAGAGATGTTTAAGAAATGGGATGATGAAGAAAAATGAAAAAATTATTCTGGGAGAAGGAAACGTGGCACCTTTGGAGGCATGGTATATGTCAGAGAGCCACAGCATGAGGGACAGTGGGCAGGAAGCATCCCCGTATCCCATAAATGGGCTTTATGTGTGTGTGTGTTTTGAATGTTTTTATGTATATATGTGCATATCTGTTTGTTTATACTTTTTGAAGTTTAATAGTTTAGTATGTATATTTGGCTATGGCACATTTTCACACCTGTGTAGCCATGCTAAGAATTTTTTATTTGAATTTCAGTCAGCAATTCTCGACGGTTTCTAATGAATGAGCACACACTACAGTCAATCCACTTTGTTTCCACGTTTCTCTGTGTTTGACTGATCAAAGTACTTTCAGGAAACACTGTTTGACAAGTTGTGTATGTATTCTTACTACATGACTACCAGTTTCAGGCTTCTGTAATCGGACGACAGCACACTGGGACACAGGTTTGGCCTCAGTGTTTTAGTGCGTATCTGTATCACACCAGGTGAATGCAGCTTTTTTCCCCAACTCTCTAAGAGCTTCTTGTAGAACTAATGATTATAATAAGACACTGTAGTATTATTCCATTAATTCATATTTAGGTAGACTACAGAGAAAAAAAACACTTCCTTGTAATGTGCACAGATTTTGTAAATTCGCTCTAGATCATAAAAAGTCAAAGTTTGTTTCACAGGAGGAAACCTCTCCGTGGTGAAACGTATGGCTGGATCAGCTGCCCATCCCTCTGTCGCTCACAGGAGATAACTCCTCGCCATATGAGCCAAGTTGATTTTTCTTTTCCAAATCCCTAAGCTGCAAGTCAAGCTGAAAATTAGTCCGCTATACATTCCTAGCTCTGAATGGCAGCAAAATCAATCCCTCTGGCTTAATCTTTCAACATATATTTACTCAGTGGATCAACAGATTATGTAAACCACATGACGTTGCGGTTAAAAAACGCCCGCCCCCCTGTTTGGCTTTAGCTGAACCGCTGATCAGTTTGTTTGTGGACCCATCAGAGATGATCTATGAACAGTGCCTAGAGGAGGGAGAGGGAAAGCGAGGGAGGGAGGGGGGAGGGAGAGAGAGTGACATTTCTTCGCTCTGCAGGGAGAAGGTTCGAATTTGTCTGTCACATGCACTGCGCTAAGTGGCCTGTTTTCAAATATTCTTTGTGCTTCAGATCCTTCAGCAAATTAAATGTCATTGTCACAAAGTCATATGATGTTATGAAGAAAATGAAGAATAACAAGAAGTTGACATAGAAAAAAGGAAACGCTGAAAGAAATGATGAAGTGTCTGAGCTCTCACAGCCCAGGAAGCAGATTAACCGTCCGTCACTGATGTGGGCGATTCTAGACGCAGTCACGCAGTCAGAGACACGCCAGGCTCCTCCTCTCCCTCAAGCTTGAATATATCATTACCCTGTACATAAAACCATGCTATTTATTCAATTTATCTGTGATATTTTATTTCATACTATTTATATTTAATTAAAGAGCAAAACCCAAAGACATTTTATAGAACAAAACATCACTGTAACTCTTCACCTTCAACAATTTAAACTGACGGTCTTACAGAGAGCACACCCTCCTTTCTGACAGACATTCTGCCATAACAAAACAAAACAAAAAACTGACATGTATGTGGTCTGAGATATAAAGTGGTTCCCTAATCAGGAATTTCATAGAAAGCCTCTGTTGGACGCAGTCAAACCCTGCATATGCTCCATATTGTGATATTATAGACTTCACCAGAGTATATACTTAACAGCAGTGAGAAAGGTCAGTGAGAGATAGTGCTGTTTGGTTTTGCATACATTTGTTTGGTTAATTTAAGGGTCCCGATGGGATATCAATACATCCACTAGGCTCACCAAAAAGTGCCAATTGGATATAAATAACTACAGGCCTATTAAGAGAGTTCTGATTGGTTTTAGAGTCCCATTTTTTCTGGCACAGAAAGCATGAGTGCATGGGAAAGTGAAGCAACACATTGGCATGCATTATACATCATCATTAGATATTCCGCTTGAGCTGGTAATGGAAACGCTGCTTAATGGAGCACAGCTCTATTTCAGACAAAAGGAAAAAAATCAGCCAATGACACAAAGCACAAAATAGTCAGGAGAGCAATAAAGATAGCCATGCATATCCATCAGCCTCCCCATTCGGCTCTGACACTTACACACTCACCTTATCCTCAGTGTGCAGTGAGGACACGTGCACACACTGGCCTGATTCTCACATTGTGTTGTTTCAGCTTACTTGTGATCCTGTTTTGCTCTCGAAGGCTCTGACACAGCTCTGTCTCTGTTACTACTACTACTAGTAATAATAATAGTAATAATAATAATAATAATAATAATAATAATAATAATAATAATAATCTGTAACACACTTATCTTAATGGAAATCTTAAAATGAAAATTGCAGTTATGCACTTTTAATTAATCTGAGCTTATTTTTCCATAGCTCATTTGCTCATGTGGTTATTACCTGAGGAAAGGGTATAGTAGAGTTTGTCTTGGGATTTCACCCCATGACCCTCTGGCGCAAGGGCCAATACTCCAATGCTGCCGTCCAAATTCCCTGTCTCAATCACTAGCATATACAATATATACTGACACATGCAGTGCATGCAGCACAATATGTGTGCATGCACACACACATGCACGCTCCCTTATTTGCACACACACACACACACACACACACACACACACACACAAAAACATCACTACCAATTATTGCAATAGAAACAGTTTAGAACAACCTGATTATAAGTGCTTAACAAAGGATTATATGACTGCATTATACATCATTAAAATGCATCACTGATATTTTCTCCCACTTAAATGTTAGTACCTATGTTGCAGAGGAGGCCAATATTTCCAGACTGAGAAAATTCAAAGCAAGGTTATAATATATTCTATTGCTATGCTGTACAGATTCCAAACTTAGCGGTGCACAATATAATCTTGCTTCTTGTTGATTCTGAATGAAACATCAACAATGTATTTATTAATGATCCATAATGGCGTAATTTATGATTTATTAAGCATTTACAATTATTTGTTCCCGTTTTCAGTATGGACCTGAAGACTGTTTGAATTAACAGAATCAGACGCAACACTTCTCTTCCTTGCCTCTGTGTGTAAACTGTGTCCTGACATGATCCTGAAGGTGTGAGCTCTTCTCCCAGCCTGAGCTCTCAGTGTTTAAATACCACATCCAAGAAAATAACCCCATCAAAACAGCTCACCAAATCCACACACAATAACTAGCTCTAATGATGTACAGAAGACATGGAGGATTATCCAGAAAGATTAGTAAAGATTTCCAAAAAAAGTCACCCAGATTTCATTTTAAAGAGCACACAAACAGAACAGCAAATACAACACAATGCCAGACGGTAACAAACAGCAGGACTCCTTAAAGGAGCGTAAATACTGTAATGGTATTAATGGCATTTGAGCCCACCTGCGGGGGATACGCCATGAGGTGATTATTGATGTCCATGTGGAAGGTATCTAACAGGAACACCTGCTACAGCTCTACTCCCAACATGGGCTGCAGCCCGCAGATATGAATATTCCTGTCATGTAAACACTAAAAATAATCAGCTTCTGGCATTCTGTAAGCTTTATTAATCCACAGATTGTGCATTAAATATTTAAAGCGTGGGAGGGTTATTTGCGTCGATGGTGATAAAAGGCTTTGAGGCCTACGGTGGCCTCACTAAGCTCTGTTTTGTGGGAGAGTTTATGAAAGGATCTCCTCTGTTTTAAGATTTACAGCAGGTCCTGCTTTGTTATGAAAAGACTGCTATATACCCACGGTTTCAGCATCCACACACAGATCCCGCTCCTTTAGTTTCACTTAAGAGAGGAGGAGTGGAAATAGTGAGAAGGAGAGAATTATACTGACGCCACACTCCAACTCACACACACACAAACACACACACACACACACACACACACACACACACACACACACACACACACACACACACACACACACACACACACACACACACAGATATGCCTGCACATTCTCTTTCCTGGACTGGTGGTCAGATGCCTGTTCTGTCCACTTGTACAGAAGAGAAGCAGGAGGGTGGAGGATTCAGGAACCTGCCGGGGGAGGTGGTGGCTGACAGCCACATATAGGGGGAGACAGTGGGCTGGGGACCATCCTGATGGCACCTGGAGGACAGGGATGTCTCTTAATTTCTGCACATGGCCACATCTTCACTGCTGCCGAGGTAAGGCAGGTTTAGCTGATGGACCGACTCTGCTATTTCTGGAGGAAAGGAAGGTGAGAGTGAAAATTAGAGAGCAGTAATGGCTCAGCGGGAGGACAGGGCCGATGGAGGAGGGAAGCAGAAAACACTGATACACTCCCAGCACAGGGAGACATCCCGCTATTGTCAACTTATACACACACGTCTGTGAATCTGTATGTGTTTGTTAAAAAAACTTGTTGATTAGATTATAAAGGAGTGTTAACAGACCAACAACTAGTTGTTATGCAGTGGAGTTATTCTCATATGTATTTAGATATATTTACATAAGTTAAACTATGTCTGCAGCTGGTAGCGGAGGCCCCAGGATCTAGCGGCTGCACCATCTGCTGTTTCCTCCTTTTCCCTCTCCTTTCTTGACTCAATGATCTCCTCTCAACCTGGCTGTTTATTCCAGCTGCAACCCCCCAGGAGCAACCTCCCTCAATCAGACAGCCAGTCATTAGTAAAGCAGCAGGTTACAAATTAGCAAATAAAAACACGATTGTTCCCTGCACTGGGAATTGGTGGCTGTGTGTCTCATCTTGGCTCCTACAAGAGCACAAAGCACGCCATTGACAATTATGATAAACTGGCAGCTCCCTGCTTTCAAATGTCAAAAAGAGTCATTGTGCAGATCACTGGGGAAGGGGGGGGGGGGGTACAGGAAAAAAGAGCTTAATTCAAGATTTTCATTAATTTGTATAATGTTATTCTTTTCTTCTTCCCCCTCGTTAGAATAGTGCATGTATAATTAAACTAATCAAGGTTGCCAGTGAGAATTATGTCGTTATTAATGGTTCTAAAACTCCACCGCGCCGTTACTGGATCTGGGCCGCAGCCGGCGTGTTTAGCCTCATTTCAGATAAGCAGCTAATCGCGCTTTTCAAAGTCTCTAAAAAGAGGAGTGAAGCAATTCAGTTTTAATCCGTATCTCTGCAGAGCAGAATGCGCGCTCCCCGCCAGCGCGACGAGGCCTCGTAGGAATGCGTCATTACGGAACAGGTGGGATGGATGAACACGCTCGATAAACTTCCTCCCGGACGCCGCGCGCGATCTTCGCGTCTGATGACGTCACGATTTTTATCATCAGGCGCTCGCGGTGGGAACCGGCGTCTCTAATCCCGGGTTTCGCCGTGCCGGTGCCACGCCGACCGCGGAAGTGCCGGGAAAGAAACTGCCTGTGGCTTAGTTTTAAACCCAACTTCAAGTTAAAGAAAAAAAGGAAATCATTCCAGTTTGAGAAAAAAAACACATCAAAGCCTTCTTGTCGAGGTTTATTCTGACACACATGCAATTTAGCGATTAAACTGTAAACCGCCTGGGGGACCATAAACTCATTATCAGCTTGCTATATATTGCATATGTAAATAAGACGCATCCTAATCTTGGAAATGGAATGGGGGATATTAGTCACACATCTTATAATATGATGTGGCTTTTAACCTAACAATTACTAATTATTTCAATCCTCATACACATTTGCAGTTTGTTTTCATAACTTGTAAATGTGTGCTGGAATTTATTAGAAGCAAACACAGCTGGTAGCATGGAATTTCCCATGGGAGGAAAGACGAGGTTTGAAATGTATTCACAGTCAAAATAAATCAGGTTTTGAATCCCCTGAAAAGACAGCTGCATCCTGTATGTTTTTGCACCTGTCTGCCTCAGCTCTGCCTCCACTCGGTAATGAGGAGCATCGCTGGCTCCCTGCAAGCCCCTGCCTGTCCCCAAACCTGTGTGTGTGTGTGTGTGTGTGTGTGTGTGTGTGTGTTGTGTGCGTGTGTGTGTGTGTGAATTGATAGTAAGATACGTGCACATTCTGGATATGCGACTCAGACTCAGTGCACAAACATAAATTATCTTTCACTGGAAATATAAATATATCAGAATGACTGATCAGTATGGCATCAGTATGTTATACTATATAATTATTATTGTAACAGAAAACAGGAAAGAAAATACGTTTATAAAACTCCCCATGTGAATAACTAAGTTCAACCGAGGAGGACTAACATGGTGAAATATGATCAAATGGAAACTCATGAAGACTGGCTGCTCCTGATCTGTGGCTGCAGGGGACCTTTCTCCTATTCCACAGTGACTGCAAGTGCCCCCCATTGGGAAATACAGACAATTTGGGGAGGAGGATAAATTGTCAGAGCAGCCTACACCAAAGAATAATAGTGCAATCATTCCCTCCAATCAGCTGGAAGAATTAAATCTCCAGGCCTGCCAAGGTAATGCTCTGATTGGCCCTTGGGGAAGAATAAGTCATGATTGGTCTGGCGGTACAAGCGCTATGTGCAGTACTTACACCTACCTCCTGGCCAGAGTACTTATGGCCTAGGGGCCTGCATGCCTGAGGGTGTCTGGGGTACACAGAACATGAGAGTGTGATGGAAGAGAGATAATGAGAGATCAGTCACCCTAAACGTCAACCTTAATGCTAACCCTAAATCATGACCCTAACCATAAGTATAATCAGCCTTATCCCTAACTCGTAACCCCTAACCCCTAATCTTAACTAAACTGTAACCCTAAACATCTCCACTGAGTTAAAATCCACTACACCATCATACACCAGATACAATAACATCCTTCCATACAACACTAGATACCAAACACCAAACACAAGCATCACCATACACTATATATTACAATATTCAATCACATAACACAATACATAACACACAAACAGATGACACAAGACACTGTACACACCAACACACAATCACATAACACAACACACTATACACATCAACACAAAATCACATAGCACAACACACTACATACACTAACACACAATACAAACAACACACCCCATAACATTGCACAAGATATACAAAATCCACTGTCACACACCACTCCATTCAGCCCCACACATCACCATAATGCTGCACACAGTATTCATACTATCACACACCTCCATCCATCAGAACCCACATTACACCATATAACAGCATGATTACACAAATACACCTTCATTCACCACCTCACAGCGTACACACAAATTACATCAATTATTAACACGCGCACACACACACACACACACACACACACACACACACACACACACACACACACAGACACACACACACACACACACACACACACACACACACACACACACACACCTACAGCATGGCCTCACAAATACACACACACACTTACAGCATGGCCTCACAAATACACACACACACACACACAAACCCCCCTGCAGAGGACCCTCACATGTACTCACACACATACACACCCCTCAGCCAGGCCATATAAGCCAGCTGTATCTCCTGTCAGAAGGGAAAGGTGTTGGCCATAGCTACACAGGATGCCTGAGAAGGCTTTAAAAGCCCTCATTAATCTGAGGGATGATCATCTGATGGACTCTCCTAAGACACAAAGCTCAACTCATGTCCTCATTCCTTGTGCACTACACTGCTAACTTCTCATTATATTACTGTAAGGTAATTCATTTATTTTCATTGCTGTGTTTTTTTTAGGTTTGGGGGATCCTGCAGTGTGACCCCATTACTCTCAGGGGATCTCCTGGTCACTCAGAGGGAGAATTACCTGTGCTGAAGTCACAGGTTGTAATCAGCTGTGGATTTAACAGCATTTAAATCATTAATGATTTTCTGTCATGAATAATGAATAAGAGGGATCAGCTGGGAGGTCACCTGAGGCTCTGGGGTATGCACACACACATACACACACACACACAGTCACATGCATGCATACATGCATACACACTTGCTCAAGCAAGGCCCTTTTCAGAACAGCTTCAATAAGTATCTAGCTGAATTACTGCACTGTCTCAGTACTTTTATATTTGCACTATTATTTATATTGTACATACAACCAACTGTACATATCTTGTCTATACTGTACATACAACCCTTCTATTTACACTCCCCTTTCCAACTCTGTCCACCTCACCTCTATGCACAACATATTTAATATATTATACATATATAATAATCTGTATATATGTTGCTCTCCACTGTCAATAACACTGTACATACTGTAAGATATAGCATCAGTTATGCTCTTGTACTTTTACCTGCACTATCTGTAAATAATACTATTCTTTTGCACTTCTTGTTAGATGCTAACTGCATTTCATTGGCTCTGTACCTGTACTCTGCACAATGACAATAAAATTGAATCTAATTTAATCTAATATATGGATAATCTGCCACACTGTAAAATAACCTGAACTAAAAACAGATATCTGCTTGGGAAAGATATAATAATGATATCTGCTGTGACACAAGCGGCAGGAAAAACACTGAAGCACAAAATTTACCCATTTTCCCCACAGCTTTCCTCCCTTCCCGCTAAACGTGAGCATTCCAAATGCACGTGCAAAATGCACGTGATGAATCCAACTAATAACGGTGGTTACTCCGACTAAAATCATGATGCATAACCGTTTTTTATATTTCAGAATTTAAATACGTGCATGAGATTGTGTCTGATATTATGGGATCGCATAGCCTACTATGGATGTAACTGTCCTGCACGAGGACACCTTCCAACAGCAGCTCGGGTCTTCGCATCGCTCTTGCAATCAAAGATGCGGCTGTGCGTGGGAGGATTTCTCTGCTAGGGGTGACCTCTAGTGTAAAACAATGGCATTTAACTGCTCGATCAGGCCAGGAAGTCAGAGAAACCGGTTCAACCGAGCGGAATGCTTTTACCAGATGCAAACAATTGCAAGCACAGGAGAACGCTCTAGTTTAAGCAGCACAGGATGCTTCATGAATCTAATCACCTTGAAGAGACAGTAAATCTAATTTACATTTCAAACAAATAGTTGATACACTGTGTTGATCGAGTCAATGGAGAAATAATACATTTTCGGCAAAGGATTATAATTTCAGACAGGAAATAGAACTGGGAGGAAGGAATTATTATTCAAGCAATATAAATATGGTATTTGTGCCTCTGTGATTGTATGAAGGTTTTGTTTGCATCCACACAAACGCACGCTAATGTGTAAACACCAGTATCGCATCTGCTCAACCATTGTCACGGTAAACAGTGCCCCTGGTGACAGACCTCTGAACACCTGAGCGCCAATACCTGTCAGGACGGATCTTTCTGCGGAGCCAATAGAGGATCCGGGTAGCCCGGCAGGCTGGACGACCGCGCACGTGTCCAAATAGACTTCGTTAGATTTTACATATGAACAGAAATCCGAAACGTATTTATTTTAGGGAGCAAACAAACTCGAAATTCAACGTCTGAATGTTAGTTATAACAACACTTAAGTAGCAAACAGGGGGTGCATAAGGTAATGTCGAACGATGTAAAAAAAAAAAACACTACCCTATAAAAAACCCAATAAAGTCCGTGCTATCACGACAGCGTAAACCTGATGCGTTAATCTGTGTCCTCACAGTGCATTTCGTCCCTGAATCCGATGTCTTTTTTTCCTTTTTTGCACCTGCTTAAACAGGCGCGAGTTATTAAGATTCAGTGGCTGTTCGTGTGCCCCGGCTCAATATTGATGCTGCCCGTTTCTCGCTTCATTAAAATGCTGCGCGCGTGTTGTGTTCCTCCTATATCCTCTCAAATTAAACTTTCATGGCCTCTCTAGTTTTTCACATTTTTCGCTTAACAAGCCTCGAGAAATTCATTTCGCGGCGCCGGCGTGCGGAGAAATCCGCTGATAAGCCGCAGAAAGCAGCAGGTAAATTAATAGGCGGCGAGACGCGCCCTGGGAGCACGCCCCACTGCCTTCCCAATCCCCGCGAGGACCCGCTGATTTGTGTTAAGATGGGGGCAGCTCTCGGGCCGTCAGGAGTCAGCGCTTTGTAACAGCTGCCAATACTCTTTTTTATACCTGAGAGAGCAACTTCATTCTTTATTATTGCTGGAGAATCAATACTGCCTTTGCCCTCACAAAATGCTATACAAGCGTTATTGGCATTTCACTTGGCAGCGAAGGGTATCAGCATCAATCTGGCTCCGTGCTCTCTCTCTCACTCTCTCGCTCCTCTCTCTCTCTCCCACCGCTCTGTGCTCTCTCTCTCTCTCTCTCTCTCTCTCTCTCTCTCTCTCTCTCTCCCACCCTCTCCCCCGCCCACATGCTCTCTCTCTCCCTCTACTGTTTCTTCCTCTCTCTCTTCCTCCACTTTGTCTCTCCCTCTAACCTCGCCTCTTCTCTCTCTCTGCGGTCTAATATCTGCATTCTGTCCTTGCATTTCTTGTGGTTCTGAGAGATCCCCCCCACATTAAATACAATTCATGTCTTATTTTACTCAAGTCCCTCTCAATCACCCACAGTGTAGTGAAACTAAATACAAGCTCCATCTAAATTATTAAATTGCTAATAGCCATACATTTGGCACACAGCAGCATTTAAATCCAGTTTGTTGTGGGTTTGGAAGGAACAGCCTAGCTGCTCAAAGCAGCAGGTCCATTACCTCTTAGCTCCGTCTCACTCTGTCAGAAATCTGTCAATGAAGGCTTATTCTGGAGAGTTTACATTTTGCTGCAGAATAAAATTAACAATTTCTCTGAACACAATATCATGGTGAAGCTTATAAGCATCTTAAATACATTTTTCTGGGGCTTATGAGCAAAGCCTCATGTGATTGACTGAAAATCTCCAGGTCACACAGTTTATACAGAGTAGTAAAGACACTGGTGCTCAATTGATATTGATGTTGTAAATGAAGTATCTGATCATGCTGATCATACAATCTTGATGAAGCTTTCATGGAAGTATATTTTGATGAAGGTAACATCTAATTTATAAAATGTTTCCAGTCACATGGTATAGTAGCTTATAAATTTAATGGGTCAAATTAAGTAAAATGACAGGAGATGTGAATGACATCATGGCTGGTGATTGTGTTGGTGAGAATGGACAGATGATTACAGAGATGAATATGAAATTGCTTATGCTAAATCACCACACTATGCTGTGACCTTGACAGAGAAAATGGTGTCACTGTGATGGCAATGAGAGAACCAATCACAATTTCTCCAGATGTTTTCTGTGGATAGAAACCTCTTTTTCTACAGGCTAGAGAGCTTCAGGCCGTAAAACCACATGGTCTCCTGCATGCATTTTGGACACATTTGGGGATTCCAATGCCTCCCTTAAAGCCAAAAGAGCCAATCACACTCCAGGTCCAGAATTCTTGTACTTCATTAAACACTGAAAATACAGCCTGTTCTGACCTTGCAGGGAAGCCTCAGTTCGCTTACAGAAGAATAATGGCTGTGATTAAAGGAAAGGTCAGAGGTCAGGCCAGGCTTGAGTCAGGTCTCCTCATGTCATCTGCTCCCACAGTAAAATTCAGAAAAGCTCACCAGCGGGACTGGCTCATCAATTGCATCATTAGCACACAAGACACAGCGCCCAGGGGTACACAGCATGTAGCATGATGCCCAAAGGCAGGAAGTACATGCCACATCTGGAATTCTCTCATTCTAATTGCTCCTTTAAGAGTGTAAACTGCACATTGTTAGTCTGTGTGTACTATACGCAGGGCACGTGTGTTCAGTCCTCTCCCTTTGGACGCACATACATACACACTCGCACAACTACAAGCACACACATGCACGTGGACACACACACATTGTTGAGTACTATATTTGGATTTTTAAAAATTTTTTTATTTATTTTTATTTTTATTTAAATTTTACGCAAGCTATGGTGACCAGCCCGTAAGTTCCTATAACACACTTACAGAGAAGTACATTCATCTGCACTATGCGTTTATATACATCAAATTTGAATTGACAATGACACATACAATATAATATAATTAGAGATGCATCAGACTGCGCACACAGCACCACCATGTCTCCTGTGAGGCCCAGCATTGCAGAGGCGTGCTCCTGCCGGACTTGGAGCCCTTATTTACATGGGAGGGGAGTGTGTGTGTGTGTGGGGGGGGGATCATTGATCTGAGAGCCATGGCTGTGTGATTCACTGTGAGGGAGACACAGGGGCTGTGGGGATTTGGTGTCCCCAGGTCTCACTGCATGAATGTGATTATCGAGCGGCGCAGAGAATGACATGCTACACTAATCAGAAAAACCATCATGGGATGTTTAGAGCTGTGATTAAAGATGGCTTAGAAATACAGCACTGCCTTTAATCCTACACACATTAGTTAACTCTGGAAATGTCAGCGTTGATGGGTATTTTAAAAGAAGAAAAAAAATTCACTAATCATGCAGTAATAAAAAAACCTTCATACACATTCATCTTTTATCAAATCATATTCAGCTGTCAAATCATATGTCAAAACAGAACAAAGTGAAGGAGAGGAATAAGAGAATAAGGTCATGGACAGAAGCAGCAGACAGGCAGGCAGACAAACAGGCTTCCACTGCTCTCACTCTCAGGCTCCTTTATCCCATCACTCTTTTTCTTTCTGTTTTTCCTTACTCTCTGTCTGCATCTGATCCGAAATTATTGAACCCAGCTCAAACTGTAACTGCACTGATTTTGAGAGTTAAGCAGACACTGACCCAGGATCAGTGGGGGTCATGCCATCTCGCAGGGACAAGTCTTTAGATCCTGCACCACTTCAAGACTCCTGCAGGTTACTGTAAGTAGAGCAAAGAGCAAAATCGGGCAATCTCTTCAAAGTTTCGTCCAATCACCCAATTCCCGCCTACATTCTGTCCAAACACACAACATGCTCTGCTTCAACACAGAGAAGCATACCAGCGACTGAGGCAGAAGAAGCTGATTAGCTGGTATAGACCATGTGCTGATGAACAAGGTTCTTAGACACAGACGCCCACCTGCTGCACGAGGGGGGACACAATAATGTTGCATGTGACCACGTGATTTTAAAAAATGTTTTAAATTATTTTTATGAGTGTCATTGTGGACCAGCTGTGTGCCAGTGACAGCAGATGTAAATGGCTGAACTCCACAGCATGAGAGATGGGAAAGAAAACAAAACCGAACGATTAGCTTTCCTCTAAGAATCTGCCTTGTTTACCAAACCAACACAGCGCAGCAAAAACACAAACAGTGGAACTAAACATGAGGCCTCGTGGAGGTCTCCACACAAAACCCAGCCGAGCGTGAGGCCTACACAAGCCCTGCCCTGGCAAACTGATCAATCGTTTGATTGATTAATCAATTAATCGATTGATTGTAAGCACAGTCACGCTAGTGGGAGGAGCAGCTAGACAGGGGTAAGGACACTGTGCTGTGGAAGGGGTTGTTTCTGCACCCCCATTCTTATCACAACCTCTCACACTCAAAATTGCAACAGTGCTAACCTGTGTGCTTACAGCCCTGGTGAGAGTGCCATGGCTCTCTAGCACATGCAGGATGGGGCGAAAGAGAAGAAACTACACATGGTAGACCTGCATTCTGCCAATCACGATGCTCAGATTTGGCCTCATGAGAGCAGAACATCCCTGGCCTTAGAGACGGTCTATGTAGGCTTCCTAATTTAACACACAACTCCCTGCAGCTGTGAAACACCAATAGCATCCTGCTCATTCACATGCAGCATGGCTAAGAGCTCTGATCATCTCAGACCAGCAAAACAAACAAAAACACTTAAAATAGTTGTAGCTTTTATCTAAATGTCTCGACCAGCGTGACTAAAAAAAAAAACGCGTCTGTGATTTATCAGCTGAAAAAAAGCTAATTGTTGTCCCCTCTTAATCTTTTTGTGTGCTTTTTCCCCAGCTCTCAAGCAGAGTGATTACAGCTCGTTAAAATCTGAATAAAACATCGTTATCCTGGATCATTAGGGCCACTCTGCCTCTCCTGCTCCGTAATTTGTACTTGGGCTGACTAAATGAATGGCCTTTGAGAAATGTTATTCTAATTCCAATTAGGTCTCAAACCTTGGAGATCCGCCAAGTCACAAAACAAAATAGCTGCTAATGTTGCAGCTCCTCTTCCAGCCAGCTGAAAAGCAATTAGGAATTCCTTTTAAATTCCACATCATAAATCGCTCCCTTATTAGCAATTTTAGGCACAGTAATCCAACCACTGTTTATTTGGAGCCACTAAAGATTTAATGCCAGCTAAAGCCCTTTATTTGACAGTCTTTTGCCAGTTGTAGGCTGAGAGAATTGAATAGCAGATACATTTAAGCTGCACTGGCAATTAAAACATTCGAACAATACACACAACAAGGTCATATATTCATCGACATGGTTACAAATTTTTATCTGTGTTACTGGACCAACAAAATGCTCCCACATACTGTAAACAACCTGCACTGCACACTGTACTGAATTGAATGTGATGTGATGTGATAAAAACATCCACTCATGACAGGCAGGATCTATCCAGACCAGTGAAGAACAGGTTAAGTGGGTGTGCATGTAGGTGTACGTGTGGTGTGTGTATGCACATGTGTGAGGTGTGTGATGTGTGTGATGTGAATATGTGTTCATGTGCATCAACAGCTCAGCAGCTTTATCTGAAGTCATACTGTAATGTTTGAAGGTCCCATGTGGCTCTAATATCTCTCTCTTTGTCAGCCATGTTGACTCTGAGTTTCTCTATAAAAGTAGCTTTACCTGAACATCCCCACTCTACCTGGGTGAGTACTTTTCTGGTTTGGTACAATAATTCTGATTAAACTTTTCAGCTCAGACTTGCTCTGTCACACACAGCCTCCAGCAAGGAGCAGATTACAGACAGAAGTGCCTGTAGTGAGCAGGTTACAGAGGCTCCTATATTGAGCAGGTTACAGACAGGCTCCTGTATTGAGTAGGTTACAGACAAAGGTTCCAGTATTGAGCAGGTTACAACAGAGGATCCTATATTGAGCACATTACAGACAGAAGCTCCTGTATGGAGCAGATTACAGACAGAGGCTCCTGTAATGAGCAGATTGCAGACAGAGGCTCCTATATTGAGCAGGTTACAAACAGAGGCCCCAGGAGCAAGCATGCTGCAGGCTGATGCAGATGGGAGGGGCCAGAGTAAAATATGCGCATTTTAGATGAGTCTCAGTGGCTCGGTAGAGATGTTAGATTGGTGGCAGCCCTCTGACAGTTTGTTATCAGGCCATGTTTGTATGGCAGTGGCAGCCCAGGCAGGAAACATTAAAGTCCTGTGACTTCAGAGACAGAATCAATCAAGCATGTGGTGCAGCTTCTGAAAACTAATTTCCACCTTCAAAGGGTCTGGTTATCACCGCGGCAGACACACGTTTCTGTCATCCTCGCTGTCGCAGGTCTGACCAGGCTCCACTGCAACAGCTGAATTTCAATCAGAGTGAGCTGGCTGACATTTAAAGGAAATTCTGATCACAAGCTTACATCACTTGTAATTTAGGAATCTAAATGGATATGCTGGCTTAAGTATTGCGTAATACATAACAAATACAAGTGTGATACATATTACATTTCAAATATTGCACAGCAAGTATGAATATATGTATCATGCCCTTCAAAAATCACTCAAACTAGTCTTTGTGACTGTTTCCTAAAACAAAAGACACAAATTAATATGAATGTGTTGGGACAGATATTTTTGGGGTTGTAGCTGAGAGTGACAAGAGTCCAAAAATGTGTATGAGAATCCACAAAATAATTCAAACTTCATATGAGAAAAAATTAACGGTAAAAGACACATTAATACAGACAGCCAGGGAAAAGAAGTTAAGACATTATTTGATAATGTTAATTTAATCATGTTAGTAATATCACATTAACTTCATGTTAACATACCCACAGGTCATATCAATTACGTAATATAAATCATTTCCGTTTGTGCCTTAACTCTGTACAGACAGACATTAGATCTCAGACTGACTGTCAGCCTAATGCTTTCCTCTTCTTATAACAATATAAATCTTAATAACTCACCGTAACACAGCTGGAATATGATAATCTGCCACATTCAAAATGCCAGGGAGCCATTATGCAGTGTGACCTTTAGAGCACTATTCAGTCCTCTGGTATATGAAAGTCTATTTGCTCTGACTGATTGGGTATTCTGTCAATCTTAATAGTTTCACTGTGGCTGGAAGCAAACAAATGAAACATTTTATTTGATTCAGAATTCTCCTTAATCCACACGGGAAACGTCAGCGCAGGAGCCACGTGGTAGAGGGGAAACGCCAGTGTGGTGTTCAGCGAGCTGCATCGTGGATAAGACTCAGTAAGGATGAATGAAAATGCAACCTATAGACAACTCTACAGGCTCAACCAATCAAAAAAGTGATCAACAGAAATCAAACAACATTTGATTTTACTTTCAGATGAAGAGACACAGCATGTTTGAGTGCTTGTGATAGAGAGAGAGAGTGTTGTACGGTGTATGATTATCAGTCAGAAGAGAGAAAGCTGTCACAGACACATTGGATACAATGCATAACACCTGTTGAAGTAGTTCACAGTTGTCATGATTTAATTGCACAGAATCATAATACATAGAGAGTGAGGCCCATGTCAGACATTGGGGGCGGGGTAATCAGTAGTAATACCATTGCAATGTTTTCAGTGTCAATGTCACAGTGACTTGAAAAACTCCCAGTAAACGCTTTACGCATTGAAACACAAAGCCCTGCATGTTCACCTAGCTTTGTGTCAAAGTGAACTTCTACACACACACACACCCTGAGATCTGATGGACAGAAGTAGTAATTTCCAGGGGAAGCACTTTATTCTTCCCTCCCTGGAAACGCATTTGGCTGGCTGTTCACTCCCCTCTCCCCCCAGCAAAGTGCCAGCCTGCACACCAACATCCTCTCAGGCCGCCTGGCACTGGCAGACACGTCTGCATTGTCTGAAGCGTGGGGCATGCTTCCTCACACATGACAGGTAATGAACGGTTCCGAGCGCAGCCCTTCTACGCCATTACACTCGGCACAAGAGCAGGAGGTGACGGGCATTAACAGGACAGATACATATGCACACACACACACATGCTCACTCTCACACACACACACACACACACACACACACACACACACACACACAAACAGAAGCATGTGGATGTCATTGAAGCAATCCTCCTGTGAAATCTGTTTAACAGATGCATGTTGGTCTCGCTCTAGTAAATTTCCTTTGAAGTGCAGGCTTTTCACCTGAATGCAAGTGCAAAAACAATGTTGTTTTATGTTCTTCTGCCTCTGAGTATGAACATATGTGCCAGTTAAACTGACTGTTCTAAAGAGCAGTTTGGAGGGGGGGACACAAGGGATGTATAACTTCAGTGGTTTCTACATGTAATCTGTGTGGTGTCAGAGCCCCATGATGGATCCTTCTCAAACACACAAGCAAATAATGTCAATAAAAAAGAATCCCCTGGTCTGATTTTGACCACTACTTCAAAAACACGTAATGTTACTGGCTATAAGTCCTTCAAGGCCCTAAGTCAGACCCCATATAGAAGCAATACTGAATATTAAAATGAATACATATATTATCAAACATGTACAATAAGAATTAAATAATCACTTTGGTGGAAGCTGCCCACTACTTTTGGCTGAATCCTGATACACCAATCCTGGGCTTTTTTTACAGCACATAAATCCTCACACACATCAATGTAAAAGGCTGGATGTCACACACAATTGCAACCCATTAGTGATCAGATGGCTTTAGTCTGACAAAATTGCCAAAATGACAAATCTACAGTAGTGAGGGAGAGAGAGAGAGAGAGAGAGAGAGAGAAAGAGGAGAGAAATTGATGTAATTTGAACAAAGACACAGCTCCTGCAGGCATTTAGCCCTAACGCTAGTAAAATCAGCCCACTAACACGCATGAAATAATATCCATAGTTTCCTGAAGCACACAGGGGTATAACACAAGCAATTAAGCGGTGTGAATATTTAAAAATGCGAAACGCATTTGCAGTAATAATCCCATAACCAATTTCCGTTGCCACCTGCATTTGAATGTATAAAGAAGTATAATATCTAATTAACTAGAAATACGGCTTTGTCTTTTAATTTGAAAGGCCTTAAACAATCAGTGGTGACACCGTCATTATCACTTACCTCTTTCAGCTCGCGATTGCGGGGAAGAGCCCATCTACTTTCACACTGAAGAGCTGTTAAGGCCACTCCACTTCCAGCCGCTGCAGGAAAATGCAGAAGCATGAAATTATAAGTCAAGGACATGTTGTTTTAAAAAAGTGTGACAAAGATTCAAGACTGAATAGCCACACTCAACATTCCTGTCTATAAACTTCACAATGGAGGGGGAGGCTGGATGAGGAATACTCAACAGGATACAATGTTGTTTAGGTATAAGCTAAAAACATGGTCGTCAATCAGGCATTTGCTGTGAAACAGAGAATGTGTCAGGGGAGTGTGTGTGTGTGGTTATTTTATATTGTCCCTTATGGCGTAAATGAACACTTTTCACAGGATCAACGGTCATGTCGGCATTTAGCATTTTTTTATTTTTGACCCCTAAGCGACAGTGAATTGTTACTAGAGACTCTGGGGCTTAAACCAATTAGTGTCATTTTACACCTTGTTTAATGTACATTAAAATATTGTAAAAACACAAAATGCTTGATAAATTACTTAATTTAGATATTTAGATAATTTAGAAACAACCCATCTGATTGTTTCAATTCATTACCATTTACCTAGCAGTTTTACAACAAGGTTACAACATAGCATTACAGTACTGTTACAGTGGCTTTAGGGTAGTGTTACAGAAAATTAACAGCAGTATTACAGCAATTTCATGTCTTTAAAGTAGTGTTGTAGCAGTGTTACAGTTGTGTTAAAACTATGATAATGCAAAAGCAAGCTCCATAAGCTAGCAGGCATGTTTCTCCTTAGTGAGTTAAACCCACAGCAGTATGGCAGATTCAGAAATGAGGTATTACACTTTATGACAAAATAGGTTTTGCAACTCCTTTGTCAGGAGGGTGTGGAGTGATTTTAAAGTGATAAAATAGCACAGTGATTCCCCCCCTGCTTTCAGCAGAGGGAGGTGTTGGGGGGGGGTGGCCTGTGATTGGCTGGGCTGCGCACAGACCGCCTCGGCGGCAGACCCAGTTACCGTGGTGATGGATGGCGCCTATGCCATGAGGAGGGCAGTAATCTGGTAATGGTGCCATGGTGATGTACGACGGCCAAGACCGCACTCATTGGCTGGCTCAGCAAAAACCCGCAGAGAGACTAGAGGGGGATCTATCCATCGGCGCACATTTTTCTGGGGGGATAAATCACACTGCAACACGCAGGGGAAGAGTCAGCCCCCCCCCCCCATCCACCCCCACCCCTGCTCCACCCAGCGCCAATACTAACATTTATTCTACAGCCAGAAGCGCACAGAAACTAGGGCGGGTCAAATTCATATTTTAAAATTAATCTTACCTTAGGGAGCGCTGCTGGTTGCCACAGGGACAGCAGGGAATTATTAATAAATAGTTTTTCCATGTTTTTGTTGGCACTGCTCTGACTGTCACGGGAGCCAGCGGGTCACTTTGGCGTCCTCTTCCTGTGACCCATCCTCCTCATTATCCCTCCAGTGAAGAGATGATGCATCTGCAGGTAAAAAAAACACATTCAGATGTTTTTGTGTGCTTAACCTTCAGTCCTTTATATTCAGTACAGTCTCTGGGGTTAATGACCCCAGTCAGTGTTGCTTTAAAAATGTTGAGTAAACGAATCGGTTATGTATAATTATTCCTCTGTGAAGGGGCCTTTGTGAAGTATTAAAACAATGCTCCATGAGCTGCTTAATGAGTTGCGTTTTTATGAGGTGCTAAACTAATGCAGGTCTTATTAGGACAGCAGCTGCCATCCATTAATCATTTATCATTACTTAAAGGCAACATACTACAGTGCCATTTAGATAAATGTAGACAAAAATATATTTGTAAATACAAATCACTAATTCCTGTAGAAAGTAAATGCAGCCATTCTTCAGTGGAGTATTTATGAAAACACACCAAATGCATTGTGCAATAATTGTGTCTTGAGACCCTTTGATTGGTGCACTTCTCAGTGTAAAACATATTCCCTTTCACAAAATGCCCTTGATTGATGGTCTCACTAAATTAATGCCAAACATCAGTTTATATATAGTGATTTGACATGCCCCATAGTACCCTAAGACAGGGACAGGGTGGGCCTACCCCAGAGGGTTAAGGACCAGTTTGTTTTTGATGCAGCGAGACTGAATATCCTGAACTGCAATAAAGAGCCCCCATTTAATTCCAGGCCTGCGAAGCTGGCAAATCCTCCAACGCTGAGAGAAGCATTACTGTAGCAGGAGGAGATGTACTGCACTGTGTCAGCCAGAGTCTTTGTGATGATCTCACAGACAAACAATTTCAGGGCGAAATAAATGATCTGAGTGAAGCTGGCAGCACGTGTATTATTTAAACCCAGATACGCGAGGAGAGGAGTACAGAACTGAGCCACACATTTATCTTGTCTTACAATAACAGTGTCTAATTCCTTTGCCTCTCTTCCGCAGTCCTGTAGGGTTTCCGTGACATGCAGCATGTTCTGATTACTCTTCATCTACCAGGCTGTCTGCTTCAACGTACAGGGAGGGAATTTAGACAAAGTTAAATGAAATTAGCGATGTGGCCATGTCTGGCACATATAGAGGTCAGTCAGACTGTGTCAAGGAGTGAATGTGTGGAGCTAGGAGCTGTGTTCCTCATTCAGAATTCAGAAGCATCAGCTTTTAGTGCACACATGAAGCTATCACTGAGTCACTGGTTAACATCTACAGTAAAGCAGAGTACTGAATGGCCTTTTTGTACCCACCCTCCAAGACTGCATGTATTTTCCATGCACGAAAGCTCACATGTTTAGGTATAAAATGAGGTTGGACAAAACCATTAATCAATCCAATTTTATTTGGAGTGACTCACATTTCATATTCCTGCTGTAACAGACTATAACACAAAGGAAAGAGACATGGTGTACTTTACAGTCACACATAAGGAGATGATGTAATAACATAGTAATGTTGCCTTATTAAGATGAATATACAGCATAAACACATTGCTCTTGACAGGATAAAAGCCTGAAACTGTAAAAAGCTTCCCCCTCAGTCTTGTTTATGAGCAAACCTCTTTCCTCCAACTCTGGCAGGTAAAACGAGGAAATGAAGCTGCACGCAGTTCACAGTTTTCTCAGGTGTTTATGACTGCAGCAGAGGCGAGCCGGAGTCATTTAGCAGAGTAAAACTTTCTGGCTGCCATCCACTGGAGCAGCACGGCTTCCCCACCCTGAGCAGGCAGGAATCACAGGCACAGGGGTGGGGGGCTCTCTGGTGGCGGGACCCAGTCCTCAGGCCCCTGAATAATGTAAATGACCCCCCATCTGGGTGAAAATTGCGGCCCAGCGAGGGACACAGAGCGCCGCGTTTTAGAAAGAGGAGTCACAGGTGTGCCCGCTCGTCAGGCCTGGCGCTTTTTCCATTACTGAGAGAGAGCGCCTACCGCCTGCGCCGGCGCCTGAGGGCCCAGCAGCAGACACCGAGTCACACCTAAACCAGAACTTTCACAGAGACTTCATACGCTCTGTTGCCATTCTGTCCCGACAGAACTTCGGGCGGGTCACCATACTACACCATCCCCGCATACGGCTGTGACTTTTACCAACGCTATTCAGGTTAGTTCACTACTCAGTTTTAACCTGCACCCTATTATAAATCCATTTCCCTCACTGCACTGCCCAACATGTTCATGCAGACACCTGCTCAGACTGCTGAGAAAAGTTCCTCTTAAAAGGGAATATCTGTTACTGGTGCATCAAAGGTTTCCATCTTCACCTGCAAACCAGAACTCCAGTGTCCTGGAGTTTGATATACCACTACTACCGACAAAGCAAAACAGTGTTTCTGCTTTCTGTCATCCTTGTGCCTGCAAAACAATTCAAAACCATGAAAAAATTTCATTTTTGTTTCCACTTTGGAAAGCAGACACTGTTGAGACGTCCCACATTTGCTTGTTGGTTTGTTCACATGAAGAGCATGACTAAAACACCTCAATCAGCATGCCTTAATTCTTAATTTCCTGGGATGGCTGACCCTGGCCATGTGTTGCAGCCCTGAATGTGCTTTGAAAGAGGAACAGGCCGGTGTGTGAATGCTACAAACCCACGGTGTGATAAGGTCACTGAGAACTTAGATGCATAAAGTTCTGCAAGATAGAAAGCAGCATTTCAGCATTAAAAGAATGAAATCTATTGGGAAAATGGTGTGATCGTTCCCTCCTTCTGCCTGCACGGCTCTGCTCTGGGAGTGGGTAGTGCTGACCCTGGGGAGGGGGGGCTGCAGCCGCCTGTCACTCATTGAAAACGGATGGAAATGAGAGCAGCACCTCACAGCACCCGGTCACAGACATGCCCTGAGAAAGGTGGTGGTGGAAGGGGGGCACGCTGAGCTGCCTGGGACTCGGGGGAGGCAGCACAGATGGACTTCCCTACAACTGCAGCTTCTTTGAAAGAGATAATGAGCATTTACTGGCCTTACATCCCTCTGTCCCCAGCTCCCTCAGCTTGACAAACTCCACAAAAACTTCCTGCTCCAGAGAGACAGTTAGCTAGCAGACATGCTGAAGTGGAGATTACATCAAAGAGCATGCTGTATTTGTGATCAGACAAAGATATTGGGATCAGATTTTTTCCCCTTTCTTTTTAGGTTTCATTAGATGTGTGGCAGTTTAGCTCACATTACTCATTTATCGAGCTTGTTATTTTGTAGCCATGAGCAAACATGGCATCATGCTGATTGGAGCTTCAGCTCCAGAATCAAATCCCATAATGAGACCAAACACAGCCATCAGTGATGGGGTGATTATCTTCAGAGAGGAGCAGAGAAGTAGTCATTAGTAAAGAGGGGTTCCCAGAACAGGCCCCTGGGGTACCCCAACATGGCACACAGGGCCTTCCACATGTTCTCCCTACTAAAATAATGAGCTCTATCCAGCGCAGCATCTCAAAAACACAAATTATGACCCAGTGAGCTGTGATATTGAACTACACAGACCATTTTAATTACAGAGCACAGTGCATCTTCACTTTCAAATGTATTTTTCAGGCAGTTTTTAGTTCTCATGATTTTGCAAGGTTGTTGTCTGGGCAGCTGGCACTCAATGATTCATAATTAAAAATAGCATTTGACAGGTAAAAGTACACAGAGCTCATTCAGTGATGAGTAGACCCTTCCAGGGACAAACATAGATGAGATATTAGTTCACTGGTAACATCAGCTACGTATCTGCTATCCATCACAGTACTCTCTCATATTATCCTTGTGTTTTTAATATAATTTCCGGTGCATCTCAACAAGGACAGATACTCCTGGCTGAAGGAAAACCACTGCTGACACGCTGTCAGGAAACCTTCATCATCTAACGACTTCAGACACCTTTAACAAGTGTGTAAAAAAAAAAATTAACTCAGAGGGAAGGAGGGACTCGTGAGAGACAGGGATAATTGCGAACAGGAAGTAGAATACATTAGCCAGATAAACTATCTCCGGCGGCAGGACAGGATTACAAGACAGCGATCTGATTCGCTCTGAGGCAGAGAGGCGCACTTACTCAGTATGGCTGATGCTGTGTCATTTGACAAGCAACAAATTAAAAGTTAAAGAGAAAGCCTCCCCCAGCACACAGCACAATTAAACAGCTGGTGTGCGTCTCAGGTGGCAAGCACTGCTTCCTCTCAGATTAGACTTCCTTTTAAATGAGCTGCACTCATGCATGAATATGACAGCCTCTTAGAACAAAACTGGTTCTTGTAGAGGACATTTAAGGCATGTCATGAATATACTGTCTTCTGACCAGCAATGCTGATTTTAAATAAGATTATGAATATGGCTGTGGAAGGAATAGATAGTGAAACTGGTAGTGTAAAAAACAACTAACCAAACAAACCCAAAGTGGCAAGAGGCACACCTCCCTATTCCAAGACTGCAAAGGTGAACTTACCGACAATGGGGATCTCCTCATGGGCCAGCTGATTCTGGGCTCCAAGACCACTGGAGCCACTGGTTAAGTTTATTTTTATTTTCAAAAACAACAGACGAAGGCAAAGGTCCAACCAGCGGCAACCAGGTGACTTCGCTCAGCTATACCAAACATAACAACAAACGACCAGCGCTTTGATCCTGGTGGGCCCCCAAAAAATACTGTATACTGGCATTTGTGCTAAAACAGAGCTTGCTAACAATGGAAAATCATTGTAAACAAGCTGCTGACTACTAGTCTCCTCATCCAGAATGTATTAAAACTATAGTCATCAATGTCTCCTGCGAGTTAAAAGTTGCCTCCATGGAATAGCATTTTTCTCTCCTCTTCCGGTCAGCAGTTCACCTTTTAGCTGTGCCTGGAGGGAGGTTGTCTCTAGCTGCATAGTGACATCAGCAGCAAGTGTCAAATAAATACCAAACCAAAACGTGTGCCTGCACAAGGAGCATGTACGTACCTAATCCTAACAATTGGGTGTATGCGTGAATTGCAAATTTGTTTTTGAGAAAAAAAGGGTATTGATAGACGGCACTCCGTCACAGTAGGATAGTGAATACACAAACTCATCAGACAGCAGCCTTCCAAATTCCAAATATCATGATTACTGCAAAACAGGCACCATGGATTTCAAAACTTAGAAATAAGGTCATGGAAGGGGCACTAGTTTTTTGTCATGGATGGCTGTTTTTTTGTTGCACCGGAAATAAAAAGGATTTAGTGTAAAAATGAATAACATTAATACTGTAATCAATATATGAAAAAAATACAGTGAAGGCAACAAAAAAAATAAATGTTCAAAGCACTTTCGTCTTAACAGATCCTCAGGCCTCCAGCCCTGTTTCAAGGCCATCGTAGTCTCTCATCCACTGTGTGAGAGTGAAATTTCAGTGAGTCTCACTGAATTACAGTGAATTTTCAAGAAACGTTTTTTGACAGGAGAGCTCAGTCAGGCTGTCAGACGATTCTGTGTTGTCCTGTTGGGGATTCTTTGGATTTTTGGGTTTTGAATAAAGAAAGTAAGAATAATCAAACCTAAACTAAAGGTGGAAGTAGGATCTGCATTAGCATTTCCTGTGTAGAAATAGCATGATCATCACTGACAAAATATCACGGTAATCACCGCTCATAATGTGGCATGTAGAGCCGTATACCGAAGCATGACTGAGCTGCCTGTGGGGTGAAAAGTAAACAAACAGCATCCAATTTGCAGATGGCGGGGGGGACTGGCCCTCATCGGCAGGACATAAGGAGGGTGTTAAGACGAGGACTCTGCTGGGGGCCAGGGGCATCACAGTACACCACACTTTGACTGGGACCAAGGCTTTTATTTTGAGAGGGGGTGGAAGTGGGCGTGGGGCACTGACAGAGTCCCCATGCACCACACTCCCATGAAGGTGAAAATGAAGAGCGCCCCCACACACACACCCGCCACCCCTGGGGGCCACATTAGCCAGCAGAGCATGAGGAGCCAGCACCTGAAGTCTTGGGGGTGGGGGGAAGGGGGGTGGTGATAGCAACTGACACGCCAAACAACAAGTCCAGCTCGTTTGCTGGGTGAGGATAACTGCCCCTGATAGCTGTCAGCCTGATGAAGCCGGTAGATTTATAACCGCTTGTTCCGCTGTGCTAACGTGCTAACGGTCGATAGCTGCTGATGTCACACAGGCTGTGGCTGTGTCACAGCCACATGCAAAAACCACACAGTGACACACATTATCTGGAAACAAAAGCCTGACTAGTTAATAATAGGCTCATATTGAAGGTTAGTAAAAGGGTAGTAGTAGGTTAATACTGAAGACAATTTAATACCTTTAATACTAAAGGTCTACAGATAATATTAAAAAACCACAAGCAAGAATTTCCTATGTATGCATTGAAATGAATGTTTGCATTTAAATGTATTAATTCCAGTTTTCACTGAAGTGTGTTTCAGTTTTCATTTTGAATTGTAGAGCTCATCCCATGAAAAGGCACATAAATGCAATGGTGTGTTCAGCATTAGGATATTCTCCATGCTTGGCTGGATATTCCTGCTGGCAGGGGAGAAGGCTTATTTAGACCTGCAGCACAATCTGTTGTCTGGAGATTCAAATGTTTAAATTTCCTGAATGCAAATCCCAGCTTTGGTGTTCCAAGTGTTAACAGTGGCACTCAGGAATCAGAGGTCACGTGACTGTCAAATGAGCTGGATTTGGATGACTACAGAACACTACCTGAATGTTTCTGTAAAACAACCCAAACACCTCTGAAACACGACCCTGTCCGAACACATCAGAAAAATAACCCTGCCCAAACATGTAAGAAGCGGGACCCAGGCACTAAACCCAGGGATAAACCTGACACCTATCCCAGTGTTGACTTGTCAGCACTGTGGAGCAGGCTGACCAAACACACCACAGAGTTTAATCTGTTGTCCAACCAGGCGTGAAACACCAAGGGATAACAGACAGCGACCGCAAGTGCTCATCTCCCAGGCAGCGATCATGAGCGTTCCTCTCCCAGGCAGTGACCGCAAGCGTTCATCTCCCAGGCGGTGACCGCAAACGTTCCTTTCCTGGGCAGTGACCACAAGCATTCATCTCCCAGGCAGTGACCGCAAGTGTTCCTCTCCCAGGCAGTGACCGCAAGTGTTCCTCTCCCAGGCAGCGACCGCGAGCGTTCATCAGCTCATCCATGTCCAGCTGTGGCCCGTGATGCATGTGGAAGGATCAAGCATCAAGCTGGCCAGTCCACAATATCAGCATCAGAGTGGAAAAATGTGAAAGTAAATAAACACAGGGATTCTTGGGGGAATACATCCCATGATTCCTCTGTTTAACACAGATTTAGTGAGGGCTGCTAAAGCCATTTCACGCTGCGAGGTGTCAGGCGCGCTCGTAAATCCAGCACACGAATGTGCGCGACGCGCCATATGAGCTGCACGCGGTCGCGCTGAACCCATCGTCTCCGCGCCTTCCAGAACATTCTGTTTCTTTTACGAGAGAACAAGTCTGATGTGGTGCGGTGCGGTTTTGGAGTTCGGGGCTCGCAGCTGTTTGGCAGCGGAGGCCGAGCGGCCGTAATGTAGCTCAGCGGGATTGGCGGAGAGCGGCGCGCGAGCCGGTGTGCTCTGGCGTTCAGCGCTGCGCAAATCAGAAACACATTAGCCCGATCCAGCTCAGCCCGCCGCTAAAACAAGACAGATGGAGAGCCATAAACCGCGTATCATTAATAAATAAATTCCTACATTAGAGGCTTTACAAAGTATGACAACACCACCCCGTCAATTTCTGCAGTCATTATGATTCTGGGTTTTGCCACAGTTTGTGTGCATGTGTGCGTGTGTGTGTGTGTGCGTGTGTCTGTGTGTGTGTGTGCGCATGGTGGCGTGGGGTTATTGGAATTATAATGCTTCCTGCTTGTTCTGGCTCTTCACCTTGTGGTTGCATTGGGATGAAAAGACTCCACAGAGATGAACCCCAGATCCACCCCCAAAGCAGGTCCATGCTGGACACCGGGCAGAAGAGGTCTGGAAACATCCTAGCCGTCATGGGCAGAGAGACACACTGAGCTGTACAATAAAACAAAACCAATGAAAAGCATTACTTTACTTACTTGGAGACTGGTTAGATTTTGCCTTTTGGGGAGGGGTCCTGGTTATTTCCCATGATTCCCTGAGAGGATAAACACATTGATGTGACTGGCTGAGAGGCCTCATGCATTGCATCAGTCTGAGGTGGAAGGTTCAGATAACCCATCACAGTGCACGCACTCACACAGAAATACACACACACACACACACACTAAAATTCAGAGCACTGTCATAAAATTTCAAAAAATCTACAGTAACCGGAACATTGATTGTTGCTTTGCATAATAAAAGATAATAGACACGTTTGATGTAGGAGCCATTTACTCATTTTGTACAGTTAATCTGCTCATGAATATTTCTTTTGGAATAATACAGTAGGAAATGTTCCTCCCATGGCACAAATCAGTCACACAATTTCGAGATATTGTTATTTTTACACCATCCCACGTGGCAGGTCTCTCCTTGACTGTAGTATCTGGCATGGCTTCCAGGAGCATATTTTGTTGTGGTGTTATTTTCTAAGTTGTATTCAAATCATTAGCAAATGTTCAGACTTGGCAGGCGATTTGATAAGCTGCTCAGGATCACCTTTTCCGGCTGTTTCTCTGTGTTTTTCCACGCATGCGTGTAAGACACAGCAATTCCAGCATGGTTTTTAAGAAACAATGAAAGTCACTGAGATGCATCACAAATGATATTTCTTTCAAACTGATTAAAAGACGTATATGCAACATATACATGCACTAACAGAGTGAGGAATTTCTCTCCAGTCCTGCTCTGGGGCTGCCCTGGGAGGAGGTGATCACTGTGCTCTCTGGCAAGCATGCTGAATTCCTGCCAGATTAAAGAAAAACACTCCACCAAAGTCCATTAACATGTCATAACAGTCCAATGATCCCTCGTTTCCTTGGATAAACAGACTGTATTCTTTCATTTCATCCAACTCTATGGAGCCACAGCAGGCAGTGCAGGGGAGTGGCAGATAAGTGGGAGGAGTCCTGGCAGGGGGCGTGGTTTAAGTGCACCAGAATAATAAAACATGTAGGTGAATATGACCTCATAACTTCATGACCTCATAGCTCTTGGGGGCGGCCAGACACGGCTCCACCACAGTATTTCTTACTCTCCTTTGGAGCGGAGGTATGTCGCAAGACCAACTTGTCCACAAGAGGTAAAAAACATGCATTTGAAAACATCCAGAAATGGATTTCTGATTACTTGTATCGTCTCCGAGGTCACCTTACTATCACGCAGCATTTAGACGAACAGAGTTCTGCTTCTCAGGTCGTTGTCAATGAAATGCAGATGTGTTAGCTGAATGGGAGCTTAGACATCAAAAAGGCTTGTCTGAAGCCATCCTATAGCAGAGTACTCACCATGTGCTATACAAATATGCACCATCTGAGTGAACATGGACATGCATTCATTCATTTTAATTCCTCATCGGTCGCTGCTACTCATGAGGTCAGGAGCGTTGGGACTTATATTTGAGGCTGTTATCTTTAAGTATCTGAATCATTATTGTCTTAAATGAGGGTGGGACTCTTCCAGCTCTGCCATCTAGCAGTAGAGCTTCCTCCAGCTCTAAGCTCGGATAAAGTACACCTGGGCCTTCAACATTTGACCCACATGGATGCAATATTTGCCTGATTGATCAGCAATGCATCTGTAACATCCTCTCGCTCCTCTGATCAGTGATGTACCTGTAACATCCTCTCTCCTCTGATCCACAATGCATCTGTAATGTCTTTTGCTCCTCTAATCAGTGCCATACCTGTAATGTCCTCTCATTCATCTGATCAGTGACATACCTGTAACATCCTCTCACTCCTTTGATCACCAATGCATCTGTTTCGTCAAAGCGCGGGAAGAGTTGTACCCCCTGTAAATGACACCACTTTGCAATGCATGCTTTCAGTTAGGTGAGTCACAACAAACCATACCTTTCTAATTCATGGTATGTTTTCACACATTCAATGTTATGCTCATTGCATTTTAGATTCCTCATTTGAGCCTGGAATAATGTATTTGTATCTTAAAGACTGCTGTCTGCTGGAGAGCAGAGAGAAGCTACAGTGAATGCTCTCATTCTGTTCTGGTCCCACATTCCCACTCTGACATTGGGGGTGTCTGCCAGTAATGGTGCTGTGCTCTGTGGGGTACAGGGCATATCCTAGAGGGGGGCAGGTTCCAGTCCCGGGCTGGGCTACAGTGTTGTACACCTGAGCGATGTAACCTACTTAACCTGAGTTTCTTCTGTGAAACGTCTGTATAAATGTATAATATGCAAAAATATAAACACTGTTAGTCACCATAAATAAGGGTGTGTGCTTCCTCTCACTCCCTTGTGAAAGTATAAGTGCAGTGAGGGAGAACATGTTTGATGGTATGTAGACATCTGCAAAGGGAATGAATAATGCAGCATTGTTATTGAACATGGGGGAATATTGTGTGTTTATTTGGGAAATGAACGCTGTGTATATTGTGTCTGACAGAAGACAAACGGACCCCCACAGAGACAATAAAGAATTGCATTCTGCTCGGCTCTGTTGTGTTGTTTATTCGGTAGTGTTCTCCAGGATGTCCTGGTGTTGTGGCCCCTCCCCTCTCCCAGCAACAGCAGCAGTCGGGGGAAGGGGGGGGGGGCTGGGGGATAGACAAGCAGGGAAAAATATGGGAGAGATCCTGCCGACCCTTATTATTTAAATACTCATTTAAAAATGCATCGATAATTAGACACACTTGTTGTTACAGTGGATGGCTGTACACTGGCCCTCCCTGAGCTGTGCCAGAGAGAGGTGCTGCCTGTTCAGGTGCTCTACAGAAACACACAGGTGTGCTGCATTCACCTGTGCAGCTGGGGGGCTAAGTGTCTGTCTGCAGAGCAATTTGTCTGAACCAACCAGCTGCATCTGAGAGACTCCAGACATCCTGACCTAACATAATGCATAACTGCACAGCACCCTCTGGTGGTGCAGGAGGACACTAGCTCTCTCTGTTTGTTTCCTCCACAGCTGCAGACCAACTCCTAGTCTTTCAACAGCAGTGTGTGTGTGTGTGTGTGTGTGTGTGTGTGTGTGTGCGTGCGTGCATCCATGTGTGCATGCGTGCATCCATGTGTGCATGCGTGCGTGCGTATGTGGGTGTGTGTATGTGTTCATATACGAGTATGTATGTGTATGTGTGTGTATGTTTATATATATGTGTGTGTGTGTGTGTGTGTGTGCGTGTGTGTTTCATCTCAGTATAAGCCTGTATTCAGTAATTTCATGGTGAGTGCTTCCTGTGATTAACAGTGCAGATGATCCAAATGGAATCTTTGAACATCTTTATTTTCTTCCCTTTCCTATTGTTTGCAGAGATGGCAACACACTGTGTATGACGGCAGCCAGAAACGCACTTTCATCTTGAGATGCTGCCGCGTTCCAGCGGTGAGGGGAATGCAGGAGAGGGCATGTATTCAAATGGACAAATTATGGGGTGCATAGTTTTTCCTCTCTCTCTCCATGGCAACTCTGAATTACAGCCGGAAAAGTTGCATTTTTTCCAGGACCTTGATAGCTGCTCTGCTGGCTTCAGCACTGGGGAAGAGGCCAGACAGGATTGCAGTGAGAGCACAGTGTTTCCTCAGACAGATGCTTTTGCATGGTGCAGATGTAGCTGCTGTCCAGATGTCACAGGTAGGGCTGCTGTGAGGTCAACTGATAGTCAGACACCTGATGCTGATCCTCCTCCTTTAAAGAAAGTACCTGCACATCCATCCAGGTGATAGACTGTGATGCATTGTTCATTTCACTTCTGGTACAAAGTCAGATTAAAATATAGCTGTATATACCTCTGAGACGAAAACAGGATACAGAAAGCTAATTTAATTAAATGTTACCGTCTATTCTCAAGAGCCACACATTTTCAGTCTACAGCTCATGTTACACAAACCCACGCATATGCAAACCTACGTATGTGTGCACGCACACTCTCAAATGCAGACACACACATGCACAAAGACAGACACACACATTCGTAGTTAACACAAACCAGCTCTCAAAGACAGACATACACACACATTCATTTAATTAACACACACACACACACACACACACACACACACACAGGGAGAGCAACATGTACAAACAGGCATGCTTTGATGTTGGGCTCTTTACAGGAAACAATGCAAATGACATTTACTGGAGAGTTATTTTTTCATTAATGAACAGTACTTCAGGGAGAGGAAAGGCAAGAGGCATATAATTTCTGAACTATTTGAATTGCTAATTAGAATCTGTACAGGAGGTGTATTCCTAATGCAGACAATTACAGCGCCTCCTAAGCGTTTGCCTTGCAGTTGCTAATTACTGCTGGAGCCAATTAATTGCCGTCGACTTTTTGTATTCTTTTTGCTTATCGGCGGTTAATATTTACATTTATAATGAAGACAGAATTGGCAAACAGTGTGTCATTTTGTAATGAACAATTTCAGTGTCTAAACAATGAGCACATTATCCGCGTGCTGCCTGAAGAGAGAGACTGATTAGCATATGTTCCGCGCAGCTCTCCCACCGCTCTTCTCTACCCTCGTGGGTGTGTTTACCCGCTGTTCGGGGGAGCGCTGCTGTCACACGCTGGATTGCGAGGGCAGATACGGCGTTTATACGCCTCGGCGAAGCGCGGCACGACGATCTTCTTAAGACTCAGCGCAGGGAAGCAGCTCATTTCCCGCTATGAATACTGCCTGTTTTCTGTGGTGTTAAATTGACAGCTATGGTCCGCGCTTCCTGTCCGTTTCAAACTCAGCGGGAGTTCAGGACTAAACGCTTGTAATGTTTAGAACAAATTATTCATTCCATCGTTCATTCTTGCATGCATTCATTTGTGCATGCCTTTTTTATGTGCATTACTGTATCTTATGTTGGAAGTGACTCTGCATTAGAATGTCTGGCAAATGAGTAAATGTAAATGTAACTGTAATCGCTCTTTGTTTTTTTTTAGGTGATATTTACATTTATGATCTTACTGTTGTTTTTTCCAGACACAAAAATGAAATGTAATTGTTTAATTTTGTTTAGATTTAAAAAATGCATTTTATTTTATTTTTTAAACAGGAAAGACCTGTGGCAGAGGGTGTGTTGGGGGTGGCGTCATGGTTCAGCTCCTCAAGGTACTCCTATAACTCTCATGGTGGTACAGTCCATGGTAGAGGTCCCCTGTGAAAAACAGGAGTGCCTTGGGACTGCAGCACAGGGCTTCTCCTGTCCCTCACCTCTGACCAAAACTAATCAAGAACGGCACATTATGTCACCTTTAATCCCTTTGAATGACACTCAGCCTTCACCAGCTTCAGCAATTCAGCAATGAGGTCCGTGAGTGGGCTTCACTGCTGTGTCTCTTCATAGCTCTCCTTCCTACAAGCAACTTAACAGAGAACAACAGAAAGAGCTACAAAGGCTGCAGGCAGAATCCAAGCTGCTTGTGTCCTCTCAGGCCTCTGCTCTGTGCCAAGGTTCTGTTTATTCCTCAACAAAGGCACTGCTGCGATGGTTTCACTTAGCCTATATAATATCTCCTTTTTTGTCTGTGTTTTTCGATCATAACATAATGCAGAGACATTGGAAAGTGGGCTCTTGAATATGGACACAATTAGAACTGTAATGCTCACAGTTTTTGGTGGCAGCTTTTGAAATGGTCAAGTAATGAAAGCTGTAAAGTAACCCTTCAGATTATTCAATGAAATGGTCAGTTTTCTTCAGAATACATTTAAGATATCAACAATCTTGGGTAGATGTATATCACTACTGAACTTCTCTGACAGATCTTTAGGGCAGAGCTGAGAATGTAATTACAGCAAAAGTAATTACCTAATTTGAAGAATCTGGAAGTTTCCTTAAAAATAACATATAATATTATAATAGTATTACAAATGACAACAATATACATACTGATACTGACTGATACTTGGTTCTGTCTGATTGTTTTACTCTCTCATATACACACACACCTACCAGTCTCAGGGCGGTTTTACAGAGAGCAATCTCAGAGAATCTCAGCATTAATAATCCATCAAGTGCCCTGGTAACAATGGACACTCTCAGACTCTTGAGTTCCATGGCGCAGACAGCGTTTATGGTCATCCTTACAGTGCTGTCCTCTGTGTTGGGCCTTTTCCTTTTGTTTTTGGAAAAAATCTGTTTGAGGAATGAAAGACTGAATTAGCTCAGCGGAATTGCTGTGGATTTAGGAGATTTGGAGTATTTACAAAGCACATTGCCTGTATCAGCTAGCAGTTGCTAGGTCACTCACTGAGAGATGCATGGCATTAATTACGCTGATCTGAGAGAGTGACAGCGGCGGGAACGTTGCATGAAAATAGCCTAACCTTTCTGGTGACTGCAGATAGGGTGACCTCATGTGACCTCAACAGGAGGACAGCATCTGTGTACAGCACATGTGCGCCTTTAAACGGCACGCAACACAAATGCAACCTGGAGAGACACATGAAACCCTTTCAATAGGATGAGCCCAGAGCTGCTTATGTGAGATATGATTATTACATAAAAGATTACTGCCTATAAATACAGTGGTCTGTGTGTGTGTGTGTGTGTGTGTGTGTGTGTGGGGGGGGTGTGTTCTGAATACAGAATTATAAATAGATGAGGTTTTATGTTGGAGAGACCCCTGTTGTTAAATTACTTCTCTTTAAAGGTCTGTAAGTGGCCACTCGTCGCTTGCTCTTCAGTGGGTAATCACAGCGCCGATTCTCACTACAATAACAGAATCACCCCTTAGAGTGCTCCAGCACTGTGCTCCTAGCCTCTCGTGTGGCCCAGTTCAGCTCTCCAAAGTTCACATTCATTTAGCCGACACTCTAGCTCTCCATCCACACTCCCTCTTTACTCTGCTTCTCTAATTCAGCCCCCAGGACCACAATGCGTTTCACTTGCTGCACAGGAAGTTGGATATGAGGCACTTCCTGCTTGCAGGGTTTCTGATACAGCATCAGCCATGTTTCATTGAAAGCCAAACATAATTGTTACTTTATATAAAAAAATAACAAGTGATAAGATTCTATATTAATATCAAAACAGTGAACACTACTGCAGCCACAACACAGCAGAGATGTCAGTGTGGGCCCTGTGTTTGATACCCATGTTTAATACCATCACAGACCTTTAAACAGATACTTGATATTTTGATATCAGTGTATGCTCTGTGTTAGATATCTGTTTTTAATGTCTGTGAATGCCTTGAGTCTGATATCAGTGCAGGCCCTGTGTTACATGTCTGTTTTTGATATCAGTGCCTGCCTTGTGTTTGATATCAGTGCAGGCCCTATGTTTGATATAAGCGGCCTGAGAGAGCAGAAGCTTCACTGCAGTTCTCACTCTGGTTTTTATTACTGTTTTACAGCTGGAGGCCCCTGGATGCTGTTCCGCAGGACAGATATCCTTTTAGCATCTGTTAGATCCTCCTCTCTTGCTTGTTTAGTTATTCTGTCTGAGCGATGAGCCTTCAGGTGCCGTGGATCCCCTCTCTGTGGAGCAGTTTCCGCATGTTAATTCATCTCCTGCTGTTCAGCAGGAATAACACAAGCTGGCTGGTGTGGAAATAAAACCATCCAGCTGTACTGCTGACACACTGGAGCTGATATAATATCAATGAGTTCTTTAGAATCAGGCAGTTTCTCCCACCTGCAAAATCCACCACTCTCCAGCGATGTCACAGTGATGTCATGACAGCGATGCAATGGGTGAAGTGGTCCCACCTGAGCAATCGTGCTAAAGCCAGTGCCGTGCTGTATGAAAGCCCATGGTAACTGCCACTTATGATCTAACTGAATTATCATGCCTAATCTTCAATGGAAAAACATAAACATGCCAACAGTTATTCTTATATCCTATCAAAAGTCTTTTAGTAAGATGTTGTATATTAGGAGCAGACCCCTGGGCAGGTGAGCAGGCTGGTGGTGCTGGAAAGGATTCCAGTAAATTATCTCTGAAACATTTGTGAGAGAATTGTGTATGGTTTTTGATGGAGTTAAAAAAAGTATAACATTTCATTATAGTCATTACACATTATATAGCCCATATGCTGTGCTCTGCAGCACCCCCTCCCTCTGTCCTCACCACACATCATGTAGCTCGGTGATTTCTACCCCACTAACATATGAATCCATCTGCAGCCTCATTGACACTGGCATAGACCCACTCGTGTCTTCATGGGTAACCCAGGCACATTCTGCCTTCACCCCTTACAAAACCGCACCCCTAGACCTGTCAGCAGAAGACGATGTGGGAACCAGCATAAAAATTTTCAAATGCTAAAAAAAAATTCACAATATCTCAGGAAAAACACTTTAAACTGGCAGCAATAACCAGGTAGTCACACATGCATACACTCACAAGAGGCACTGTCATACACACACCCACACACACATAAATATACGTATACACACACACACACACACACACACACACACACACACACACACACTCACACACACTGTCAGCCTCACACGTACATGCACACACAGAGCAGACTTGCGTACCCGTCGGTGGCGTATGAGCTGCATCAGTGTGCCATCTCCTCTCTGCCTCTTTTCCAGATGTGTCACATTGTCATGTCTTATCTTGTTATGAGCTGGAATTAAGCCTGACTCGGATTAAGAAGTTTTGGGAAGCATTCCCCATGGGCGTCTGATTAGGAGTTTGACCTTTTGAGATTCGCTGTATTTCGCACTTAATCAGAACGGGAATGAGGCCCCGGTCGAGGGGGCCGGTGCCATCCCGACGGGAAAAGCCAAGTCATCTAAAAAATAATGAGTTTCGCCTCTCTGCGCGGAATCATCAGCTCCCGATAAGCGGGCAGATCTCAGCGGCGCAGTGATAATACGCCCTGCAATCCCTGCTTTATGCACAAATAGGAGCACAGGATTTTCCCCCGAGCAGACGGGGATGTAAATTGAGACCTGGCACGGACAAAACGCTTCACTTGGCCTTTTCTGAAGCGGCAGCCCGCATGCTGGAGATGAGGCCCGGCGAGACTTTCTGATGCCTTCTAGTCTGCGTGATAATTGGTTCCCTTGTTGCCTGGGCGATGAGAGAAGGCGAGGATCATCCCCTCTTTCTCTCGTTAAAGTGACATGCCCATTGGTTTGGAGATAATCGAGCTAAGCGCCCCCTGTTTGGTCATCACTCACTATCCTAATAGAGGAGGAGGGTTTTTTTCTCGGATACCCCCTTCCCCCCAGTCCCTCGTCTTCCTGCTAAAGCTCTTTTAGAGGCACCGAGGCCAACCAGAAACTGGCTAATGGACCTAATTTGATCCAAATGGAGAGAGAGAGAGAAAGAGAGAGAGAGAGAGAGAGAGGAGAGCGAGAGAGAGCAGGAGAAAAAGAGAGAATGCCACAGACAAAGCTCAGGTCACATGATTTTGTGGGAGTGCGGGGGGAGTTGAGAATATGGAAGCCAGAGATATGTGTTGACTGTGAGCTCAGAGAATCAGAGATACACGCTGACTGTGGGGTCAGAGATACACACTGACTGTGGGGTCGGAGATACGCGCTTACTGTGGGGTCAGATACACGCACTGACTGTGAGGTCAGAGATACACGCTGACTGTGGGGTCAGAGATACACGCTGACTGTGGGGTCAGAGATATGCACTGACTGTGGGGTCAGAGATACCCGCTGACTGTGGGGTCAGAGATACACACTGACTGTGGGGTCAGAGATACGCGCTGACTGTGGGGTCAGAGATACGCACTGACTGTGGGGTCAGAGATACCTGTTGACTACAGGGTCAGAGAATTAGAGATACACACTGACTATTTGTCTTTATTTCTACTCATACACACAGCATACAATCCAGTGATGCCTTATAGTGAGGGAAACAGGGTCAGAGAGATCCACACCTGCAACACCATCACCTCAATCTGGTGAGAACACCAGAGGCCAAGCTCACCATGAGACTGATTCTCTGATGTCACTGCTCTGATGGGTTTTCATTGGATCGGATGCCAGTGATTAAGTCAACCATGAGACCGACTCTCTCATTGTTCTGATGTATATTCACTTCTCCTGTCATTGTCTTAACACAAATCATTGGAAAATGTAAAAGGTGCCTTGGGTCAAAGGTCAGATTAAGTGCATATTATACTGTCAAATGTCATATGACCAATATTATAAACAAAAAAGGCTATACTGCCAAAGTCCTCCATGCAATCAGTTTATGTCTGTGATAATTGGGGAAAAATGGTAATCCACATCATGGCTGCACACACACACACATATGTGCACACACACACTCAATTCACAGTGTGGCTGTCTTCAGCCCTTGGGAAGAAAAATGATTTAAGTAATAAGCAGCCTGTTAAGTATTGAAGTTGTTAACATCGTCTTCGCACATATTAATTTAGCTTTGATTAATTTAGATATTAATAAGCTTTCAAATCAAAAGTAAAATAGTAGTCATTGTATTCTTTCGGTGTGGAAGTTGAAAAAAAGATTTAAAAAAATGAAAAGGTACACAGAGTAATGTTTAGTCAAACAGAAAGCTCATCATGCTCAGTTTTATTAGCAAACATAGACATCTGCAAGGCTAAAAGGAATCACTCGACAATTCATTTATTTTTCCAATTCACGTATGAATCCTAAGAATTTAATTATAATCAGAAAAGCCCTCATCCCGAAGGGTTAACATGGAGGACCCGGTTGCCCTCAGCTACAACAATCAAATTGCATCACCTTCAGCAGAAATAATTTATGGTTTAATCTTACAAGCAGGCATATTAAATTAGTATTACTCACCCGAACCAGCTTAGCAATAAAACAAGCTGAATTAGCCGCTGGAGAATCGCGCTTAGAAATTCAATGACAATTCTGCATTTTTAATGAGGAAGTGGCGTGTTATTGCTGCACACGCGGGGCAGCCAGAGATGTTGTCAAATTTGACATTCATTAATATTTGATGAGGAGAACGTGACGGAGCCGAAAATTGATCTTCGTTTTCCCCTAATATTTGGAGAAGTTTTGAAAGGTAAATAAAAAGAGCTAACAAGACATATGGAGTCAGACCTGAATCTCTGATCATTTCCATTATTCTGAATAATTCAACACGCCGAGTCTCTCACCACTGCAATTCATTATAAGGCAGACCCAAGCAGGGACTCAGCCACGTTGCACCAGGGGAGAATTCTCTATGAAGGATTATTTACAACCAAAAGTATTCAGCTGCCCTCCCCACCAAAATATATCCTTGACAAAAATGCTGGAGGAAATGTCAACGTTGCTGAGAATTGAAAATTATGTTTTTCCTCTGTGCTGTCGACGCGCGTTAACTGTATCAATATTAATCGTTCTCTCTATTTGATTTCACAGCCGACGTTTTGCCATTTTAAGTCCATTTTACTTCTGCTTTATCAAAATGTATGTATTCTGAACCGGAGCTTTGTGTGTGTTTCCACATTCCCACTCATATTTGGACAGAACTCAATTAGACAGAGCAAACTGGCTCTGAACACAGATCCATGCTGAACACAGAAGTGGGCCCCAGCTCAAAGACCCAGGATTAAATCATAATATTGACCAATATGTAAAATCACAAATTGCACACGCATGTGGACTCTGTCTCCTTCCAAACTTGAAACCAGGTGCAATTTCCTATGGTTGATAAAGGTGGGAATTAGCAGTGCTTCTGAACAATCAGAGCATTTGTTTGGCCCTGGTAACTTGCCCCTATGACAAAGTCCCAAACGCCTCCCTTTGCACCTTCATGTGTTCTGTTTGAGTCCCACATTCGACCATTTGCTCATATAAATCTGCTTTAGTCTGGGGCACTTTGGGATTACGGTTATAGCCTTTTTTATTTTGCTGTAGAGGGTCTTTTGTCTGTACTACTGTTTACTTATTAAATGCACAAGTCTGTAAATGGCTTTAAATTACTAAATGTAAATATATCTGCTGCTATGATTTTCTTATGTACTTCTTATAATAACTATATGACTACATTCTGCATCTTTCTGAAGGAAAACTGAGTATGAAATCTAACTGTACATATATTATTTGCCAAGTCCTAAAGAAGGTGGTTGTTGTTTTAAAATGTGGGATTACATATAACATTCCACAAAAAAATTACATTTTGCAATTGGGGGTGGATAGCAGATTAAAGAGTAAATGTGTCTTTTAATCGCAAAATAATATTTTGTTACTACCTATTATGTGTCTTAAAAAGAAAAGCGAACGCAAACAAAAACAGCGGCATGTTATTTGCGCTGCTATTCAGCACGTGCCTTTGACCTGTGGGTGAATTAACGCCGTAATTCTGCCTCCTCCACACAGCCGTCACTCTTGCACTCACTTCCCCCGTCCTCAGAGCTGCAGTCGACCAGAGCTCAAAGCCTCCGCACAAATAGAGAATAATGGAACTTGGCTAGCAGACAACAAAGGCTCACTTTACTTCAAAAGAGTACAAGGGGAATAAGAGATGTCAGTCTCCATTATTCTGAGGTTCAGAGACTCTGTCTTTTTCTCTGAAGTGTTCCAAGTCTGTGCACTGCAGCCCTGTCAAAAAAAGACGCAGACTGATATATCTGTATATTCTGCAGAAAAAAGCAAGCATTTCATAGTAGCTCTTTAACCATTTGTTGATGATGTTATCAGGTAAAGATTCACAAGCATTTAGCCTAAGTCTCTCACCATGAGCTGATATACATTTGTGTAAAGTGTGTTTTCAGAACCTGTGGCCGTAGAGAGGGCCTGAAGGCGCTACATGATTAAATGTATTTGAATTGCTTTACTAGAGCTCTTTAGCGGTAGTGGCTAACAGACGCCCTAGCACACAGTGAATATTCACAGAATAAAATGAAGTGCTGCATTATCCCTCTTTATTCCGAGTGGTGCTCGGCACTCTGGGACCAGAGAAAGTGTTCTGTTAATTATCCCGGCACTTGTGAAATTTTCGGAGTGTTACCTTTGCGTTGCGCAGTTTTACCTGTGACACGATGATCTCCTCTCTGTGTAAGAGCGCTCGCACTCAGAGGCAAACTTTCAGCTCATCAATATGTATGAGCCCAAAGTTCCCTCCTCATCACCATTAGTGTTCAGCACAGCTCAAGTGCAAAACATTTCATGATTTTAATGACAAAGTGGTCTTAAAGCAAAACTATCTGATATCATGCATCTATTGTTTCTCAGTCATGGATTTTTTTTCTGTGTGTGTGTGTGTGTGTGTGTGCGTGCGCATTGATGCATGTGTATGTTTATATATTTGTGTGTGCATGTGCATATTAAACCACAGTACAGCCCGTATAGCTCCTGGAGAGTTACTGATTTAGGAAAGTATCAGAAACAACTGAAATCCATTCCACTGTGCTTTATATGCCTGTGCTGTGCAGTGGACACTGGGAGCTGTGTGGTGGATGTGGCAAGTGCAGCTGGAGGTATCTCCTGTTTCTGGGCTATGAGGTGGGCACTGGGAGCACAGCTGGAGGTATCTCCTGTTTCTGGGCTATGAGGTGAGCACTGGGAGCACAGCTGGAGGTATCTCCTGTTTCTGGGCTATGAGGTGGGCACTGGGAGCACAGCTGGAGGTATCTCCTGTTTCTGGGCTGTGAGGTGAGCACTGGGAGCACAGCTGGAGGTATCTCCTGTTTCTGGGCTATGAGGTGGGCACTGGGAGCACAGCTGGAGGTATCTCCTGTTTCTGGGCTATGAGGTGGGCACTGGGAGCACAGATGGAGGTATCTCCTGTTTCTGGGCTATGAGGTGGGCACTGGGAGCACAGCTGGAGGTATCTCCTGTTTCTGGGCTATGAGGTGGGCACTGGGAGCACAGATGGAGGTATCTCCTGTTTCTGGGCTGTGAGGTGAGCACTGGGAGCACAGATGGAGGTATCTCCTGTTTCTGGGCTGTGAGGTGAGCACTGGGAGCACAGATGGAGGTATCTCCTGTTTCTGGGCTGTGAGGTGAGCACTGGGAGCACAGATGGAGGTATCTCCTGTTGTTTTTATTGACGTTGCGCAGACGGATGTCTGTTACTACTTGTCTTCATCTCGCTTCTGTTGGCTCATGACTGCACAGCTGCAATGCATCACTGACCTATAGATGTCTGAGTTAACCAACAGCCAGCACAAAATCCCCAACACAACTCTCAATTTCTCCCAGATTTACCACACACTGTAACACGCTGTAACACACTGCAGTGTCCTGTAACACTCTAGAACACATAAGAGCGCACTGCACTCCATTCAGTAAGTGACTGCAAAGAAACCAAAACAGGTGAAGAAATGACAGCCCTTTACCTGAAAACAAACAAAACACTATAACAATGTAACTGGAGTCTACATATATACGTATATGGATATAAATATAGATACAGATATAGACCAGGCAAGGATTCCATTCTCTCACATGGAGAGTGGTGTATTTGAGCTCTTTAGGAAGAAGGATGTCAAAATTCTAAGTGTCCTAGCTGCTTCTTTGTAAGAGTAACATGAAAACACAACACTCTCTACAAATCTCACAACCCTCACCTGAGCTGCACTGGACTGGGTCACTCACCATGGCAACAAAATGGACAGAATTTGGATCGGGACCCAAACCGAAACACAAACCAGTACTTGTCAGGAGGAAAGCCTAGACAAAAGCAAAAACAGAGGGTTCTGACCAAGCTGAATGGATCCAATCCAGGCACACACTGTGGCCATGAGAAACTACCTCCTGCCATGGCAACAAAACACTCAAGTGCCATCAGTACCTCAACGGTTTGCTCGGCATGTCTGGCACCATTATAAAGCCCAAGACCCTGACCTATTCAGCACACTTATCATTCAAAGGTATGGCATGTTTGAACATACAGCACATTGTAACATACAGCATACTTTCAGGCATAGTTCATATAGAGATGTAGCATATTTAAAGACACAGTATATTTAAAGTAAGAATATATTTACAGTCCACAGTTTAACCCTAGATGTTTGGTGTTTTCCTGAAGGGATACTATGACCAGTGCTGTTACTGACTGGATGACTTTGGGATGACAAAGAAGAGACACATCATTTATTCAGTATTACAGAATACCCAGGATGCAATGCTGCTCCATGATGGCCCAACCACTAAAGGATGTCCCTGGGGACTCGAAGCCCAAAAGTTAACAAGAAAGTCCGTGGCCCACATATCCACACCCCACTCGGGTAAACCCCCCCAGGGATAAGGCAGTGGTATGCTGGCTGGGGGGGAGGACTTTGATGCAGCAAGCCATGTTTGGGCTGAATCTTCTACATCACCAGCAGCCAACTTCTTACATTGATCTTTCATTTCACTTTCAGCTCCATCTCTCACTCCTGGGGGTCTACGAGTCTAATCCTCCCTCTGCAGCTTACTGACCCCCCACCCCACACCACACACAAACACACACACACACACACACACACACACACACACACACACACACACACACACACACACAGCTGCACCCCCAGTCACCTAGCAGAAGGGAGGAGACACATTGCCCTTGGATCAGAGCTGGGTGCTGAGATTTGTCAAACACATTCAAAATAATCAGGGATTTCACTGCACACATCCCAAAGTCATTAAGTATGAAAACACACTTCCACTCATAATTTTTATGTGTCAGTTATTAAAAAGTGTCTCTGCAGAGCTCTTCTCCTTGTCTCAGTCAGAGACGGGGAGGTGTGAGGTCACTGAGGACATGTGCCCCCCTACAGTGTCCCCTGCAGCAGCCATGGCTGTCTTTAAATAACCTCATCATCATTATCATAAGGTTATCATTACGCATAATCCTAACACACCCACTCCCACAGGGTAAATTACTATCTTGCTGGCTCTGTGTATGAATACACTTGCGGCTGAATGTTAGCAAACTTCTGGAATATTCAGACGTGGAGAAATTGTGGGAACAGTTATCTGTGCAGCTGGGGGGAGACGTGAGCTGACTTCCTGTGAGCTTCTCTTTGGAAGCGGCCATGGAAACGTTGCATTTGATGTGCGTGATTGGCAGGCCGACACGGATGGGGCTGTGGGTGGAACCAATCCTGCTCTTTGATCACTACATGCAATTACCTGTTAACTGCTACAGGTAGACATGCCCCACATTCGCAGCGTCCTGGCCGCCCCTCCACAATCAAGGCAACATCAGAGGCTGCACTGATTCAAAGGGACAGTGCTGTTTGTGCATCTCATTCTCTGGGTTTGTTTACTCTCTCTTTCCATTTGTTTCCATTTATTCTGGGATTTACTTGAGACTGTCTATCAGCAGGGGCAAAAGCACTTTATATCACTCTTTTAGAGAGCCAGCAGAAACAAATAACAGAGACAAAACACACACATACACACATGCCACACACACACACACACACACACACACACACACACACACACACACACACACATACACGCATGCATGCAAACACTCATTTTAAAACAAATATAACAGCATGCTATCAGGATGTTGTACTGTGGTGATTATTTTTCATATACAACCTGTGAAAGGACAGGACAAGTGTTAAGACTTAGTTTTGAGACTGAAGCACTCCACAAACCTTAGAGATTCATAAGAATCTGAATTTCTTTTTACAAAACTGTCAGCTCAAATGAATCATCAGCTATGTGTATATTTGTGGACACATTTTGTAAACCATGATAAATGTAGTTTATACTCCAGAGTACCAGCTCTATAATATCTTAGTTTTAGATCTACATCCAAAGCATTGTATATTGAAGAGGAACATTTCAGAATTTTTCTTGCTGCTTTTTCCTATTTCCATGTGAGATTGTATAGCCTTTTACTTTTCATTTATATTGTTTATAATTTGAAGAGTTGCACTGCCACTTGTAATACACACCAGTAATGTATTATAGTATTAGTTCACAGTGTTAGCATTAGCACTGAGTGTGGTGTCCCTCTCATCATGTTAGTAGTAGCGCTGAGTGTAGTGTCTCTCTAATAGCATTAGCATTGAGTGTGGTGTCCCTCTCCTATTGTTAGTATTAGTGCTGAGTTTGGCGTCCCTCTCATAGTGTTAGCGTTAGCACTGAGTGTGGTGCCCCTCTTAGAGCATTAGTATTAGTGCTGAGTGTTGTGTCCCTCTCATAGCATTAGTATTAGCGCTGAGTTGGGTGTCCCTCTCATAGTGTTAGCATTAGCACAGAGTGTGGTGCCCCTCTTAGAGTATAGTATTAACGCTAAGTGTGGTGTCCCTCTCATGGTATTAGTATTAGTGCTGAGTGTGGTGTCCCTCTCATGGCATTGGTATTAGTAGTCTGGGTTTTCTGCTGTTTGCAGCACTGCAGACTGTGCTGGTGTATTTGTATTTTTCAGAGAATAACCCAAACTGAGGAAGGGGGCATCCCGTGGGGGTTCATTTGGGTAGACTTTGATACAGCACGTTGTGTCCAGCCTTAATATTTTACAGTAGAAACCCCCACACAATCTTTCATCTTTTATTTATGGCTGTCCTCATATTCATTTCTCAGCAGCAGTGGGTAGATTGGGGTGGGGGGGGAGCATTGATCTTCCGATTTCTGACCCTTCCCCCACCCCCCCAGAGATGGATGGGGCCTTGGCAACAGGGTGCCATGCACATGGCAACACGCCTGCTCCCTCTGCACTCTCCATGCCTGAAATCTACAATAGGAAACTGAAAACTGACAACTGGAAGCCATATCAATCATCCCTCTAATAAATATAACAGGATGCTCTTCAATAATTTAAAACATTTGCTGTTGCTTTGCAAATTCTCTAATGAATCATAAAAAATACCATTTCCTATTTTCCGCCTTCCTCCTAAATGTATACAGAAGAAGCTTCTCACCCTGCTGGGATCTGCAGAGCATCTCGCCTTATGGTATGGCACAGTCATAATTCATAACAGAAACCGCCAGCGCCTCCCTTTGCAGCTCTGATGGCACCTGATGTCAGTGTGATTGTCACTTTGCTCTTTGATTCCACATGACGAGCCTCACTCTCTGGTGGAAGTGGCTGAAAATATAATATTTCCACGTATTCAACCTTTCCACCCTTTTTTTTCATCAAATTAGCAGCATTTATTCATAATAACATAAAAGTCATGTTATAGCAGACTCTATGAATTACAGCAAAGGCAGAGGGTGGTTGTAGTAAATCTGGCTTATCTGGAAGGTAATTGTGCTGGAAGTAACTAAATGCATGCAATGTGATGTAATGTAAAGAAAAAGGGGTCTTGACATTAGGTTGATACAGATTGGTTTTGGCATAATTTTCATTGGTTTAGAGGGAAAGGTCGCTGGCACCTATGTTGCAAATGGGTCCTGTGATTGTAGAACAGTTATTGCTGTTATTAGTGTGGTTGTTATTCTTCTTCTTATAATTATTATTATTATGAGGAAGTGTACACCGCATGGAAAAAGAAGCCCACGATCAGGGCAAGGGTTTGCCTTGCAGACAGGAGCCATTGGATTCATATCAACTGGGTGTTTATGATGCTGGATTCATTTTAACTGCCTGTTTATGGCACTGGATGCATTAAAACTGGGTGTTCATGGCATCGGATTCAGTTAAACTGGGTGTTTATGGCACTGGATTCATTTGAGCTGGGTGTTTATGACCCTGGATTCATATGGACCTGGGGTGTGTGTTTAATTTTTAAAAAGTTATTTGTAAAAATAGAAATAATTTCACATAATCAGGGGTAAAGCAGAATTTTGGGTGTACAGATGTATAACAGAATATTCATGTTCATTAAGGAAGGAGGAACACAGTCATCCTTCATGCACACTGATAAATGACCCAACCGTACATCCATCCATCAGCCTAAACTGCTAGAGGTACTGATGTACGATTATGATTATGTCTTCTATGTACCCAATTGGCATTTATCTCTGCACAGAGAATTCATATCACAGCAGAATATATACAACTCCCACATTAAAGAGCCAAGAATTCATATCACAGTGGAGTATGTACAACATTAAAGAGCAGGACATACTTACATCATGTACATTTATACTATGTGTGAAAGTGGTCCTACAGGTTTGCACTGTTTTGTGATTGCTTGTGTAAATGTGAAATGACTTCATCAGATCAATTACACTTATGTAATGACCAAGGTAGTCTTTGACGCTGGTATATAAACAGAAAACATGCCGTTCATCACTTCTGTGAATGGCATCTCCATTATAATGTGAATGGCGTTTCTACTATTGGTCTCAGTGTCTGGCCTTTTCTCCCATTATTCAATTGTGCAATTACAGGGGCTTGGTGATGGTACAGTCAGCCTGGATCACCCGGAGTCACCTGGAGTCACCTGAAGCTTGGACACCTCTATAAAGATGCAGGCGGCTCTTTCACAGCATCCTTGTTTCTCTGAATTTAGGATTTAAAACGTGAATACAAGCAAAGGTAACCATGGACAACGAGGGCCGCAATGAATTTAGGTGTGTATAGAAGTCATACATTTGAAATATAAACTTAACGGCAGTCTGCATATTTAATTCTTTCCTCCCCGCAGCCTTTGATTCTCATCACAATTTCCTCCTGTAATAATTTACCCACCTCCTGTGGACGTGCGCGTGTGATGTGTGATGAAGATTAAGGAGGATTTTTTATAATGGATGTTAAAAGAAAGATAGCGCAGAAGCAAGCTAATAAAGAAGAACTTGGCAAACCAGGAGATATAGACTACTTTACATTTAAATATATTCTGGCATTAATAATAATGTGACTTTGAAAAATATATCAGAAATGCTTTAAACTCCTTTCTGCAGTACATAAAACCTTTCAGTTTATCTCCGAATGGCTCAATTGGTCATGGTGTTTAACCTGAAACGGTACTTTGCCAAAGCAGGGAGATTTTTACTGGTGTGCGTGCAATAACCTTGCTATAATTACAAAATCAAATTAGACCAAACTCCCATGTATAAAGAATATAAAAATAAGACGGAAATGGAGTAAATGCTGTTAGCCTGCTCCACCAAAAGACACAGGTCCCCCTGCATGAGACACTAATCAAGTATCTCTGACACCAGTAGGGCACTCCTTGCAGAACTCACTGATACCAATATACCAAAGGACCCAACAACTAATATTATGATATAGAAACAGACCCTATCACTGGTATACCAAAGCCTCTTGCACCATTATTACGCCCTATCACTGATTTACAAGAGCCTATTATGCTAATATTACACCCTACCGCTGATGTACCAGAGGGTAGTACACTATTATTACACACTATCACTGCTATACCAAAGGCTATTACACCATTATTATACCCCATTACTGATATACCATGGCTGAAATATTTCTGGTGAAGGTGCACTGTCACAATAATTTGACATTCCTCATAAGAGGTCTGTAGTGCTGGGAAGACTGTTTTTATGTATCACAGACAGTTTATAACATCCATGTACCCAACAGACTGTCTATAACAACTGTTACAACAGACTGTATAAAAACAATGTTCCCAAGAAACTGAAGGGCATGCCCAGTTTGTCACCTCTGTGCCTTTCAGACAGACAGACAGACAGGGGGCATTACATTAGACAGACAGAAAGACAGACAAACAGGGTCACAATAATATTTCTATAGCATTTATCTGCAGAGCTTTGTTTCACAATAGATGATTCAGGAGAGAGAACATTGTGATTAAACCCCAGGACCTGTGGATTCAAATTCCAGTGCTCCACCCTCTTGTAGCTTTAATGCACTGCAGCTGTAGGTCTGTGGCCCCTCCAGCCTGCTTTGATCATGAGAAACAGATACACCAGCCAACCAGCAGCTCTCTGGTATGACCCTCCTCACAGGGCCAGGAGAGATCACAGGTGTCTTTACCTGCCATCCCCCCAACACCACCCCCCACCCCAGCCCAGCCCCACCTCTTCCAGAGATTCTCTAATTCTCTAATTAAAGGTTTGCTCAGAATTACTGCATGCAACATCACCTTTAATTATGTCAGTGGTTTGAGTAGCTGAACTGGACATTCACGTATGATGCAATCTCTACAACTGCATGCACATATGCACATTTACACACATGCACACAGAGAAACGCATGATAACACAGTACACACACACAAACACACACACAGACACGTGCACACACACACACACACACACACTCACACACACACACACACACACACGCACACACAGTTGCTCTGTGTGCCAGCTATGGAGAGGAAGCAGAACAAATTGGTGGGTAATGCCCTCTTATTACCATGTATATCAGCAGGTGTCTCCATGGCAGGTTTGGTGGGTTAAGCAGTCAGAAGACGCTGATTCGAACTGACAGGCTGGCTGCGGAAGAATTACCCAGTCTGCGCCGCCTCTGATTGGGGGAGTCTCGCAGGAGCAGTGGCCAAACTCTCCAATCCCCAGGGTGCTAATTATAATTTACTGGGTAGTATTTGCAAAACTCAATGGGCTACTTACAGCAATTATCAGTTACTAAATGTTAGAGCCAGCCAGGATTCTTAATGATCTGCTCATTTGCATGATTCCTTTTTCCTCCTTTTTTCTCTTTTCCTCTCTTTCTTCTCTTCGCTTTGTTCTTCTTCATCTCAGCACTCTTACTGTTCTCTCTCTCTTTCTCTCCTTCTCTCCTAACACCCCTCCCTCTCCCTCCCTCTCACCCAGCACCCTCTCCATCTCTCTCACTTTCTAAACAGCACTCTTTTTTCAGATCAGTGGGATCACTGGTATCTCCATTGGTTTTATAAAAAAAAAATTCACACTTTGGTTGCCATCCAGATAACAGCTCTGGCTTGCCAAAGCTGAAAGCCCCCACACCCTCCCTTCCTTTTGTAGCAGACCAGACACCCACATTCATCTTCCTGGCTGATGGTCCTCTCCCAGAATGCACTGCCCCATGCCAGCAGTGTGTTCAGAGGGGGGCCAATATAATCATGTTCTGTTTTCTTTCACGTTTTGCTTTTCCTCAACAGAGAGGTGTAATCTGCATCCTTGAGTCTCCTCTCTTCCTCATTCCCTCATTTCCACAATGCCAGACATAAACAGGCAACTCACACACGTGCACGCATGCACATGCACACACACACACACACACACACACACACACACACACACACACACACACACACACACACACACACTCACACACACATCAAAGACACAGTCAAGCAGACTTCACAGTGACATTAAATTCAGACAGCTGGGAGCTCCTTAGTCTTATTGTTCAAAACCATCCTTGAACATATTCATTTTACAGGGACAAGAACAAAAGCAATACATTCTAAAAATACCCTTCCTCAATCACACTCCCACTGCTGGAAACAACTTTCATATTTTCAAATATTTTCCAACTGTTTTTGCTATCTAATTATGTAATAAAACCTTAGCAAGCACCTTAGGAATATGATTTAGGAGTTAAAACATAATCCAAAAATTACTCTAAGACTATCAAAGAATTTGTCAAAGCGAGCTGCAGATTGGACGCAGCCAATTAGAGGGATGTAAAAAGTATGAATTAATCATAAGATCCACTCATTAGAGCGAGCTCCTCTTATTCCCCAGCTTTGCTTATTAGGAAATATTCGCACTTAATCATGCATTCAAAGGCTTTAACCCCACTGTAAATCCTGACTTTAATTGCATGATCAGTCTTGAGAGGCAATTTGAATTTTTACTGAGATAAGGTTATGGTTTTAATGTGGGCAGAGAACAGCGGGACGAGGGGACAGAGGACAAGGCAGGAAACACCCCTTCACTCAGTTCCTTTTAAACACCACAAACCGGGGGCACGCAGACAAACCCTGGGTAAGTCAAGCAGCCAAAGCTGTTTCGCACGTGGATGTTAGAAGGTCGACAGGGCACCATAGGTCTTTTGCTTAATTAGTGTTCATAATAGATTTTTTAAAAATCTTAATTTTGTATAGCACAATGCAAAACAGTAATTTCAAAGCACACCACAAGAAAATTTCATATCATATGTTACAGTTGTCAACTCTAGGAGCTAAACATGAGACAAGTGGATGATGGTAAATTACATTACTGGTCTTTGAGCAGTAACAGATACAACATGAAGTTGTTGTATCTGTTACCCCCCGTCCTTGTCCCTGTCTATGACAATGGGCCTTCAGGCTCCAATCAGAGAGCAGAGCTGAGGGAACTCCAGGGAGCTGGATGAAAGTCTTCCTGCACAGACTGCACAGTTTCAAAAGCAGCAAGAGAGGTTCTCTGAAGATGATCAATACTGCCCCTTATCATGATCAATATTGTCCCTGACCATCAAACACAGTAAGAACATAAAACATTTCACAATGAGAACATTAGTAGTCCATTTTAATAATTCCTTTTAAAATGTAAAAACCTCACCTAAAGGCCTTCCTACTTCTTTTGCAGAGACTAAAGAAATTAAGGGACTTGAATAGCTCTTCATAACTTAAAGGTGTGATAAATGGAACTCTTGCCCTTCACTGTACTTTTTCAAGAGCTTAAAGGCCCTTTGTATAGTATCATCTTGAAGTCTGACTGTGGCTAGAAATGAATTGGCATTGAAATCTAACTTTAGGGTTCATGGTGGTGTTCGGTGGTGTTCAGTGCTCTGACTGGGTGTAATAGTGATCTCTCTGGGGGGACTTCCTTCAGCAACAGCATCACTGCATGGTGGCATGGGGCCAGCATGGTTCCTGCAGTGAGGAGCTTGTGTACTGAAATTTGCATTCAGAGGGACTGTGAATTCATTATCCCACTAATTAGCTAACCATAGCTACTCCATACCAGTAGTTTACCATTCCACAATACTCCTTCTCATGCAGTGGCTCCTCCATAACCTTCATTCCATTCAATTTATGTTTGAATAGCCCCTTCTTTTTGGTCATAAATACCCAACATATTTAATTGTCAGGGTTGGGGAAAGTTTCAGTTTTAAGACTGGAATAATTAATCCACACAGGTCACATGACACTGCAGCAAAACTGTGGCCCACTGAGATTAGAGTGAAAGAACTGTAATCTTTCCCTGAGTAACCGCTATGGTTTGAGCTGACACCCTGTGGTTACTTTGGCAAGCAACGTTTTATTGCTAGCCAAATTGGTATTCCTCGTCTCCCAAAGGAATCGCTGTCTGACCATTATTGCTGAGAAATCCTCCAATGATACTGAATCATTGAGCAGCCACAGAGCAGAGAACTTGCTTCTGCAGAATATTTCTGTGCATTAATTATTTAAATGATTGACATCTGACTATGAAAGAGGCTACAGCACATAACACTCCATTTGTCTTCCACCAGACTGATACCTATCCCAGAATTCCTCCACTACACTGATACATATCCCAGAGTCCCCCACCAGACGGATACCTATCCCAGAATCCCTCCATTACTCTGATACATATCCCAGAGTCCTCCACCAGACTGATACCTATCCTGGAATCCTCCACTACACTGACAACTACCCCATAATTCCTCCACACTTCTGGTACCTATCCCAGAATCTGGTGTGTGTGTGTGTGTGTGTGTGTGTGTGTGTGTGTGTGTGTGTGTGTGTGTGTGTGTGTGTGTGTGTCAGACGGAGAGCTCTGTAGAGGCAGGCAGGGGGTGGAGGGTGAGCTGGTGCCAGTCAGTTCCCCGCCTCCCCGCGTCCTGTCTGGGGATGTGCCAAGCTGCCTGGTGTGTTTAGTGCCAGGGCCTGTTCTTCATAGCGAATCAGCCGCCTGGCACTGTGGCTGCCGTTTATCTCCCTCCCCTTTAACACAGCGAGAGAATCGAGCTCCAACACCCAGACATGCATATTCACACACCCTCCCACACAGCCCAAACCTTCCGCCTACACCGCGACTCCACGCCAGAGACGCGCTAACGCTAGCGTTCGCAAGCATCACAGCACGGCCTCCTGCCACCGCAAACAGTGGTGTCTTTCTCCCGCGCGCCTCTGCTCCATTCAGGCCCACAAAGCACCGCACGCTAAACGCAGCTAAGCCCCAGCGCCGCGGAAATCGCGCTCGAGCTGGTTTAAGAAATTAGGAGGAAAAAAAGAGATGGGAGAAAACTAGGACAAGGTAAAAAAAAAAAAAACACGAAAAAAGGCGAATCACCCAAAACTCAGGGAAAATGTGTTTTTAATTCCCTGCCTATCACGGCTTGAGGCTGCTGAACAGGGCTGGAGATAAGATTAGCTGCTGTGGCGCTATCAGCACCTCCACGTTCCCCCACAGGGACTCCCTCTGACAGCACGCAGCCGCGGGGCTGTCTGAGGATTAACACCGGCTAATGATTATACACCACATCTTTGGAGCTGTCCGACTAATAGGATTAAGCTATACCAGATGCAGGTCCCTCGCTCAGGTTAAAAATGCACTTTTTACATTACAAAGTCAGGCAGATCCCTTTGAACATGCAATGAATATGGATGTTTTCAATTATCACGGACTTCCAGGGCACCACCATCCAGCAAATTAATCCCTTTAGAGCAGGGGAAGGGGGGTGCTGATCCTGGGATGGGTGGGATTTATGGGGGGGCTCTTTTTTGTCATTCTACGTAAGTGTGTTGCAATTCACTGTGTAACACCAATCCCACCCTGTGTGTATGTGTGTGTGTGTGCGCATTTGAATGTGTGTATGAGTGTGCGTGCATGAATGTGTATATGAGTGGATGGGTGTGTGTGCGTGAGCGTGCAGGCATGAATGTGTATATGAGTGGGTGTGTGTGTGTGTGTGTGTGTGTCCGTTGATGATTAAGGTAATCGTTGTTGTGAATATGTGCAGCTGTTTTTAAGCCGTGCTAAAGATTGCCACTAAATTGTTTGTAGAATATCTATGTACAAATGAAATGTGTGTCGACCAGCTCCCACAGACTAGGTTAGCCCCCCTTTCAGATCCCTTGCTCACGTGCGATTGGTGTGTGTCTGTTTCAAATCCATCACTTATGTGCAATTGGGGTGTGCTGTGATTCCCTCACTCATTTGAACACATGGCTGGCTTAAGCACTCAATGATTGCATCCTCTGGGTCTCTGTCGAAGCCCAAACATTTTTATCTTCACTATTTACCGGATCAAAACAAATATAATCTGTTCGCTAAAAACACAAGTGCACACGACTGTAGCGATCAGTAAATATTTGTGGAAGACAGACATAATTAGGATTAGTATCGCATTCTTCTCGCAGTTCCAGTTGAAGCTCAGGTTATGGGCTTATTACATGGAGAATGTAGCAGAGATTTTAAACCTGTCCAATGGCTGTCTGCCGCAGTGTCCTCAACAATAATAACCCCAGTAAGAACAGAATACAGCTCACAGAGAGGGGGGAAATTCCTCCTGTCCACTTCACCCCTCAACAGGGGGAGGACAGGAGTGAAGCACAGGGTCAGCCACAGTGTAGCACCTCTGGAGTAGGTTTTGGGGTACAGTGCCTGGCTCAGGGGTGCACTGCTGATTGTCACAGCATGTATATGGGCCTACAACCCTGCGGTTGCTAGGGAAGTGCCCTGAGCACTGGACCCCCGCCATCACAGAGCACATGAGGCTCCTGTTATTACAAAGCTCTTAAGCCAGAATTCCACTGCAGCAGTGACCTCTGACCTTTTGATGCTTTTGATGTAGGACACAGAATAGAACTCTAACCGAACTCTGGCCAAAACAGGACAAATCACATCTTTAGTTTTTTAGAGTATTTTTATGGGGACTCAAGTCTCTTAAAGACGTCATGTCTCTTATATGTAACTGAACTCAGCAAGAAAACACCCCTATGTATTCAGTGTTTCCATTGGGTTCAGAATCACAGTAAATTTAGCCCTTATATTTAACAGAACCAGAGAGAACAGGCTGTTTAAATACAGGTGAGGATCAAACATGCCAACTGCTAATTCACACCATGATCTCCTGTCCCTAAATTTCTCAATAAAATAATTGACACTTTACGCATTTGGACATGATGCAGATCCAACTCTCCATATCTTTAATGCAGTAATTAGTTTGGAATTTTAAAAATTCAACTTGTGTAAGTCCAAATTTCTGTCACATAAAAATAAAGTTAGCTAGAACAGCAGCATTTAAGAGTAGAACCATTTGAAGATGAATATTAATTTACATCATTTACACACACTAATCTTCGGCTCTCCATTGAAGTGGCTCTGTGTGGATTTTGCACAAACATATCAAGGAGGAACGTGCTTCGGCACGACATCACAAACAGCTCGGTATCTGCTCGCTCCTCGTCGTTTCTAAAAAAAAAAATAATAATAAACATAACCGAAAAAAACACAATGCTTTCATAAAACAGGTCTTATTTTGGGCGCCTTTGTAACGGAGTCCCCAGGGATTAAGCTCGAAAACTTTATCGAGTTCTTTTCCTTGGCAGACTTATGAAATTTCCCTCTAAGTACGCCATGTAAATAATATTTCATCTGGCGTGCGTGGCGTACTCTCCTGTTGTGTTGATCCTCTCCATATTAAAGGATACACACACGGCTACAGGCCCGCTACAGCGCACAGTGTGCGGGAGCGGGAGAGCCGGTGGAGATGCGGCTCACAGCATTAATTGAGAAGAAGAAACCAGTGTTTTCATTTTAAAGGGTTTATGTAGGTTTGCCTGGCTCCTGCGCCGCCTGTCGAATCCCCGCTCCCTCAGGGCTCCTGCCAGGCCTCCCTCCTGCCCTTCATCTGTAGTGCAGGACACAGGCCACTCACTCTGTTTCACAGAGATAGAGACGCAGTGGGAACTTTGTGAGTCTATACTAACACTAGCAAACTACTCATTATCTTTTCTAAATTATGTGATGAAAACAGTTTGTATACTTCATAGTTTGCACAGGCACAAAATACATCACGTCGTTAATTTTAAAATTGCACTTTATCTTTGAGTCAATGGCATGTCTTTATTCACAGTGACACTACAGTACATTAATAAGGAAAGACACCATCTTTACTGTCAAACTCCATCAGATCAGTATTTGTTACACAAATGTTAATTACAATCGTTTGGGACTATATCTGGGTCCTATGTCCTATGTCCGTTACCTGGGAATATGTCCGCAGGTAACCTTTCTGGCTGAATGCCACGCCTCCTTCCACGGGCAGCCGGGTCGCAGCACAAGGAACAGCCGAAAGAAGACAAGCAAGGATTGCAGAGTGAAACCAGCAGACCCGAAATAGGTCAGATAATTACTAGAGCATTATTCTGACATTTCCTACAGCCACATAGCTCTCTCCCTCTCTCTTTCTCTTTCTTTCTCTCCCTCCCTCTTTTTCTCCCTCCCTCACTCCCTCTTTCTCTCCCTCCCTCCCTCCCTCTTTCTCCCCCTCCCTCTCTCTCTCCCCCCTCTCCCTCTCCCTCTCTCTCTCTCCCTCTCTCTCTCCTCAGTGCTCTCTTGCTGGTGGAGCATTCTAATTCAATGTGACAAACTGCTCACACACCTCTCTGTCCTCTAATTATAGCGCGGGACACTCCGGGGAGATGACAGCGCCCAGCGATTCACTCTTCAAGCACTTAATTATCTCCTCTCTCAGGTCGGCTTCCTCAGCGCTGTCAGCATTGTGCCTGTGTACATCTTCCACCATCAGCCGGGGACAATTAGCCCAGCCGAAAAGACCGAGAGCGGAAACCAGCCAATTGTGATTAAACAGGACCGTGTGGGCGTGTCGCTGCAAACAGAATACACATCATGCTGCTCTCTCTCCCTGTACCTTCCCCCTGGCCAGCCCTGATCAAGAACTAAAAGTCACGAAGTGTTTTAGTGATCAAATGAATAATTTAAACCGACGTTCATCTCCATTCTGCTTCTGCGGAACACTCCCTCTCCCTCTCCTCTCACATCCCAATGATGACTTTGTGACACAGTCTTACAGAGAAACGCATGATTAAAAACTGTCACCCCCTGACATGTAAAGCCATGCAACTTCTGCTGCTGGTTTGCATTGAGATGTGTCAGTAGGGGGCACTCTTCAGCCTGGTCCAAAGATGCAGATGCACACTAGAGCAGTAATGGGAAAACTAATGGATATTTTACCACCTGTATCCCATCCATTTGTTACTTAGGTTCAGGTACACACACACACACACACACACACACACTTGCACAAAAAGGGAGACAGACACAACATACATAAACACACAGACAGCTCAACCACACCTTCACAGAATTTTGAATCACTGCAGAATGAGGACTGTAGATGTACTGTATCATGTTGTATTGTGCAATTCAGTCACAGGCTCAATCACATGGTTCTCTCGGTCTGTGAAGCGCCAGCTGCTCAGATATCAGCCCAAACCAAAATAACCCACAGTATCAGTACCAAGGCCACCTTTTCTGTGAAAACCCAAATGGCCATTTCCACTGTGTGACACAGAGGGGAAGTGAGAGGACAGCTGCTGTTTGTCTCCGGGGAGAGTGACCTCACAGAGAGGACGAGAAGAGACGCATCACGGTATGGCGGAGGCACCACTAAACTAATCGAGCGCCGACTCCGAAATGGCAGCTGCTGATGAGGAAGCAGGAAGCAGTTTATAAGACAGCTAATGGGGCTGAACCCTGGGGGTGGTGCGTCGGGCGTGGCTACGCGTGGCTGCGGAGCTGAGGAGGGGAGGAATAAACTAGGGAGAGAAACCCTGACAGCCGGAACAGCCCTACCTCCTACCTGCCGTATCCACGGGAGACAAAAACAAAAAAAAAACACAACACAATGTGAAGGTGTGAAAGATGCTCGGTGGGACACAAAAGGAAGCATTTGATTGTTTCCGTAATAAGAGTTAAAAACGCTATGGGGGTGTCGGAGATTGTCGAAAATACAGAGAGATATATTGGGATCTGTGCATTGCTTGATATGCACAGGCTGTGACAAAATGAATGATCCTGTGTAATGATGTTAACAAAAAAAACTAACTGAAGTTGAAAGGGAGAAAGACAGAGAGGGAGGCAGAGAAAGAACAAGAAAGAAAGGGAGGGAGAGAGGAAGGGGGAGAGATGGACAGAGAGGGAGAGAGAAGGAGGGAGGGAAAGGCAGTTGAAGACAGACAGGGACTGCTTCAAAGCTCTCCCTCTTGCCCATCAAACCTCTAACACCCCCACCACATACACACACACTCTCTCTCCTTCCAGTTTCTAAGACAGACATGATTCCTAGTAACGTCAGTCAGATGGAGCTGCACATCAAAGCAGCAGACAGAGAGAGAATATGTGTGTGTGTGTGTGTGTGTGTGTGTGTGTGTGTGTGTGAGAGAGAGAGAGAGAAAGAGAGAGAGGATCTCATATTGAAGGTGCTCATGACTGCTGTGCTGCAGGAACAGAAGCCTAATAGAAACTGTACATTCTGGCCGCTGTCGTCAGCTTCCTCAATTTATTTCCTTAAACGACGGGGCTGACATAGGCTGACCCGCCCCCTTCACCGCGCCCCCATGCCTCGTAGCTATGGAAACAGGTGTTAAAGCGCAATGAATTTTAGGTCATGCTGATCGCAGCGTTCCCCACTGATGATACCTTATTTTACAGGCTGACCACTGCACTAGCATCAGAACCACTGATTTACCTCCCAATACTCCACAGCAGAAGCACACACACACACACACACACACACACACAAACATAAATACGCTGCTGTCAGTACAGCTTCCCCGCAGGACAAGAAATACCTTTTGCCAAATGCATCTGGGAGGCAGAGTAAGATCCTACTTTTGCTTTTTATCTTTTAAGCTTGACAGCAGTTGATTGGAGTGATATGCTGTATGAAAAGTATATTCCACATAGTATAGTTAGAGTCTAGGGAGAAGATGTGAGCTCAAAAATGTTAGATCTGAGGCATACCACAGCTATACTGTTCACTGAAATATAATTAAGGGAGAAAAAAATGAACAACCTTCCCAGAAAAGATTAATCTTACAATAGGTCGGCACAGCAATGTTATCATAACCTTGAATTTAGGTATTCAGCGTACCAAAGCAAACAGTTTAACAGAAGTTTAATGACTGCTGGAGGCAGACCTGGGGGCCACTTCTTCAAACACATACACACGCACACGCACACACTACTCACTTGCTTGCACCTTTGCACACACTCATGTATGCACACGCACACAGACAGACACACAGATACAGACACACACACACACAACTCACTCGCTGACACATTTGCACACACTCATGTATGCACACACATGCACACACACACACGCACATTCTGCTGGAACATAAAACATTACATGTGGTAAACAGATTTTTTTTGTGTTAAATGTGAGACATAAGTCAAGCTCTGGGAATCGGAACCCAGGCATTTTATTGGGTGCAGGAGTTTCTCAGTCAGTGCTGGGAGTCACTGTGTCCTGCTTGGAGACGTTCCAACATTCTCACCTTGTGGATGGCTCCTTTAAATAACTGGATTTATTTACAGTGCGCGTAGCGTTAATCTCGGTGTCCTTCAGCACCTCTGTTTTCAAGGATGGAAAAGCAGTTGCTAAGCAGTTCTAAATGACAGCCCTAGGGTTCATTAAAAATATGGCAAACATTTGCTAAGCTCATTAGGTGCCATGTCTCTGTGTGTATCAGATTTCCCCTTGCTAGGCTGTGCGTGACCAAACATGCATTAACCCTAATCCCATTCAACGGGCTGACTCTGCCACCAAGGCCAGCAGACAAAACAAAAGGGAGCTTTACTGAGGGAAATAAGCACGCTTTTCTAACCTGCCCTGCAGACTCCTGTAGCGCAGCTCCCCTCCCTTCATGTCTGTGCAGCTTTAAACAAGTCCCTCATCATCATCACCTTCATCCTAGATATCTGAACTCTGTTCCTCAGAGATGTACGCTGTTTAAAAAAGTATATTTCAAAAAGTATAATTCAGTGTGCAGTTATTTCGGTGTGCAGGAATATTTCAGTGTGCGGGTATATTTCAGCATGAAAGCGTTTCAGTGTACAGGTGTATTTCAGTGTGCAGGTACATTGCAGCATGCAGGTGTATCAGTGTGCAGGTGTTACAGTATACAGGTATATTTCAATGTGCGGGTGTGTCAGTGTGCAGGTACATATCAGTATGCGAGGCCTGTTCTGAAACTCCTGTAGGTGTACACGGTGCTTTCCCAGCTGGATATCTGCCAGCACCGTGGTATCACTGACGTCCGTGTTTACAGCCGTGGCTTTTGACGCTTATCAGCAGTAGAGAAGATTATGACTGGAGCGTATGCGGTGATAGCCTGTCCCACTCTGATTCCAGGTGCTTACATCACACAGGAAGTGTTCTCTTTTGCTCTGCCTTTTAATCCAAAATTGCTAATGGGTCACGTCCTTATTCCTGGGCCCAAAATGGCTGACAATATGCTTTGCTTCCCTGTCACTGGGCCCCAAATGGCCAACAATGTGCTTCCGCTGTTCATGGGTGCACAATTGCTGCTGGTTAGTGTGCAGAGTAGGGGCAAGTCCTGCCCCCACCAAACCCTTATTCTGTTCCATTTAGTTGTCCGCGGGACCAAGCACAGACTGCCTGAATGTTTTCCACTATGGTTACAAACAAAGACTTTCAGAGGAACAACCTCCTCTTTCAACATTATGACCCTGGCTTGCGCATACAACTAATAAGGCATGATGTATCCATCCAGCTCAGATCAATTTATAAAATATGAAAACAGAGAAGAGCGGAGGCAATTACTCTGTGGAGATTTCCCTCTGCCAGCGGGAGCTGTCCATGATGACATTTTTAAAATGGCCATTAGCCCACTAAAGTGACCAATCAATTAACACGATCACACAGAGCTACAGTCCAATTTGTGGACAGGCAACTCATCTTATGCATTTTTTAATGATCTGGTTTTGAGACATTCATTTTGCTGTTTATTGCTCTTTGCTATTCTGGCCACCCAATAAAAAACACTGTCTTCCATAAAAATGATGCCATTCTTAAATGCTCCATGAAGGTGGCGTACTGAGGGTTGATCATTTGCTGATCTGGTGAAATGAAGCCTGTAGGCTCCCACGCGCACGCATGCACACACCTCGCCAAGCACACAGCACACTGTTAGACAGAACTACCTGAAGGGCTCATTTTCAAACTCCGGCAATTAAAGTCAGAGCAGCTCTAAAGAAGGTTGATGAGATTCCCCGGGCAGCCGTGAGGGCGAGGCGGGCGTGACGCGGGGAGGTTCCGCCGGAGCGGAACGCCAGGGAGCGCGGAGAGGCCTTGGTCTCCTCCGCCAGCAGCCAGATCAGTCCCTCCGTGATTGTGAGCTCTTTCTCCCCTTTAATACCCAGCGCTGATTAGCTCCTTCTCAGCACCTCCATGAATGTCATTACTGCTTTCTTCAGATGCAGGGTTTGTACATCGGCTAATAACCCTTAGGCACAGAAATCATAATTGTGCCCCATTCCTTTTACAAAGGCACACGGAGGAAGAAAAAAAAGCAATTTCTCCCTCTGATCAAAAACCTACATTTACAGCATATTGTCCTCATTAAAAAAAGAGCAAGAGAGAGATGGATTAACAGAATAGCTTCAAATTATGAGCAGGCTAGATAGGTGCTAATTAGATAAGTGGTTAGAATGAGGTGCCTGTAATTAGAATGCTATTGGAGCAATTTCTGATGGAGTATTAGAGGTCACAAAAAACTGAATTTGAAGGCAAGACTTAAGTTTAATCCTGTAGACTGTAAGCATTTTGAGGGATGGGTAGGATATTAAAATAATATGCTTATTTACATAATCAGTTCCTCAACATGGAATAGCATGGGAATTAATGACTTACTAAAGCTGTAGTAAGCCTTTTCTGTCCACAAAGCTGACACCAAAACAACAGATACCCTACTTGGTCAAGATCAGTGGTGCAGAAGAAGGAGATAAAAGGGACTGGTGAGGGACAGCTGAAGCTGTCAGTCCCTGACAGAACACCCTTTGGGGGGCCCTTACAGTCATTACAGGGGAGCCCTGACAATCCTTGAAACCAGCAGCCCTGTGTGGTGCTTCAAAACGGCCGACTTGGCCAAGCACGACCCCAGTCCCACCTGAGGCCTCTGCTTCCAAGAGAATGGGGGATTAAGCCATCGCTTCCGTACGCTCCACGTTCTCAGAAAAGCAGAACTTCTGATCGGACAGGAAATTCCTTTAATGGAATAATCCCACCGCACTTTAATTCCGTGCTACACAAATAAACACGGCTGCCGCTGAATGTTAACGAAGCACCGGCTCTTCCCCTCTCCCAGAGAGATCATTACCGCAGCCAAGGGTCTCTCCATCTTAATTACCAGCATTATGTCCATGCAGCTGATTAGTCGTGCTGTTGTGGTTTTAATGAGCACCCTAATCAGCCTTAAGGTACCTCGCATTTTGAGTGTTCCTCTGAGGTTTTTTTTTTTACAATGATACAGTCCAGGTCTCTCATGGAACTGTAAGACATCAAGAGGAGAATGGGTGAACTTTGCCTGCGGTAACTCAGGGTGATAGTGGGGAGGCTATGTACTTCCTGATCCACACCCAAGCAGAAGAAGTGCACTGTGGGTACACAAGTATACATAAAATATTTGGACACTTGCTCTTACGCTTGCTATGTCAAAAAATATTGTGTCAATGTTTAAACAACATATTGTTTATGGCATAACACTGTTCAAAACATTTCACCCAGATAACGGTATTAGCACAAACTGCCATTACTGAAATATGACTAAAACATTTTAAAAATATTTCATGTTTGGCCGTCTCATAGCAGTTCAAACATATTCAGACCCACTGGCTGTGAAATAACTGAGACTGAATAATAATATTTTTCTGTTTTTAAATGTTTTTTTGTTTAAATAGACACTGTTAAAGAGAGAGTGAGACTGTGTCAATGAGACAGTAATCTAACATCATGACAACACAAACAATATCTGAAAAACAAACAAAGAGGAAATTATTTTATGAAACCAAATTATTAGACCTCTCCAGCCAGGAGTCAAATACACTTGGCAGAAAATGTTGTTTCAGTTTAACCTTCTTTGAAACAAAAATGAAAGAAACACATCATTATACAACAGACTAAAAACAAACGGTTTGAAAATTTCTGTAATGTATTTTTTCATCTATACTTAACAATAAGCTTTAGGTAAAAGACAATAATGAATTATGTCTATCATGTAACTTTTTTGTATTTTTGCAACATGTTCATTTTAGCACATTACATTTAGTGGCCACTTGTGACTCAGAAGTGTGGAAATTAATTTATGTAACAATTACTGCAATTCACAAGTACATTAGCTGCTATTAGCTCCCTAAAACCCTCAGAATGTCCTTGCCTCTCTAAATACAAAAATCTGAAGTACCTTCAACTACAGTGAGCTACTCAGCGAAGCAATGCACACATTTCATAAGAATAACATTTGTGTTTTCTCTTTTCCACAGTGCAGTGATGTAGATTACACAAAGCCATTAGGTTAATAGAGGTCTATTATGGCTTGGAGATCACATACGTCATTCACATTAGCTGTCAGTGGGGTCCATTTCATCAGCGCGCAACCAGTCCATCAGTCAAATGGTCCCAATTTGGCATGAGGAGTTTTCCTGGAATATAACCTTCTGCTGCAATTAACTGCAGACATTCTATTTATTATGACCAGATATTCAGCTTCAGCCTTCCTTCTGTCCTCCGTCTAAGAGGTTCCGGTTGGTGACAGGAAATTCTGTGTTTTTGGGTGCTCTGTTTTAGACCATGCCCCTTCAAGAATTTCCACAACAAGCCAGCAAATGGGTACACTTATAGCTTCAGCCATGGCAGAAAGAGCTTTCAATGTGAAGTACACTGGATTACACACCAGGTCATAATAAACAGAATGAGTTTGGTTTAACCGGTCCTTTTATTCAGCCAAGTGTGTCCGGTGAGTGCCATTCCACAACATCATAGGGACACATCCTCCCACGGCAACACTCATGGTTTCAAAAGAGGGGTTCTGCAGCCACCCCACAGGAAAAGAATCAGGGAGCAGGCCAGGGAGGCCTTTTATCCGGGGAGTAATGTCTCCGCCGCCGTGCTTGGCTCAGAGGGGTTCTCAGGACGGAGAGACGCACGATGCGGCATTCCGGCTCTCTCACCAAACAACAGCCGTTCCGTCCCCAAAAGCCCTGAGTGCACTCTCTCAAGGAGCTCCTCAATCAGGCTGTGTTTCCCCGCGCAGTGTAATCAGCCTGATCCTCTGTTAGACGGGGGGATCGATCTGGTTGTGCTCCGGTAATGGCAAACACTTCATTCCGGCCTGTTTTTTCTCCCCAACCCCGGGAGGAGGATATTGAGCTGAACTCTCTGGGCTGTTTAGCAAGGATGAGGGCAGAGTCATTCAGTGCGACAGGAAGACCAGCACACATGCAGAACCTGCATCTTTAAATGCATCTTTATCTCAGTGAAAGCTTCTCGGGGTGGAGCACACAGGATCATTTCATCTAAAAGTCATCCATCGTCACTGTCTGACTGAAAGTGAGAACACATGCAGTGCTGTGTGATGCTGGCAGGGGAAAACTCTTTGGTTTTTGGTTGTAATACCTGTACTTTATCCTCCAGCTGGTGCACTGACATACTGTGGTTTAATTAGAACCACGGATATACTTTTGATCCACAAAAATACACATAAGGATTCCGCATTGATTCCAAACAGACCACAACACAGTGAAAGCGAGCATGTCTTCTTAAATGTTCCAGTCAGTATTGCAGCTGACACACCGATCAGAAGCAGGTTTATTCTAATGGCCCCACAGTTCTCTCTCAGCTGGACGTCTTCACTGAGAGCAAATCCTTCCGTTCTGAATCCTGAAGGAAACGCAACCAAACTGAGATGCTGCTTACCCTGCTGTTCTGTGACACTCTGGCACACCGCCAAGGTTAATAACATTTAATGCAGGCCAAAACAAAGAGGAAGCATGGGAACTACTGCAAAGTGGAACTACACCATTATAATTTTAGTAGCTTTGTCACACACAACATCTCTTCCCTGTAAATAATTAGCAGGTCGTTACGCCCACATGTGCAGTAAGCTCATACATATATATGTAGTACATGAACAGCAGATGCTCACATTAACTTGCTTTGTTTTCTTATTGGCTGGGCTCCCCAATCAAAATTAGTGGGCAGATAGAAAAGATGTCATTGGTCATTCAGACCAATTTCACAGTAAAAGGTCTATAGCTATGGCCACTGTTTCATCTTCTTGGCTCCACCCTGTCTCTGGTGGGTGGAGTCAGGAACTTTTCAGTGCTGCACAGCACCCCCTGGTGGTAGCCAATCTCAAAATTCCATCAGTCTGAGATCACTTGTCACAATGATTTTTTTATTACCTGTGAACCAGCACACAGCTGCACTGAAATTTACCCGAATAAGTTTTAAATCTCATAAGTGTGCAGAGACAAATAGAAAGATTTTGCTATTTGAATCCTTCAAGTCCCTTGACAAATAGAAGACCTAATTACAACCCCCTTTACAGCTGTTAAATTATCTGCCTTTCTCTCAGATGATAATCAGACTCAAATTTAAACCACTAAAGACAGGAAAAGAAACCCACATGTCAGACCTGCACTTAATTGCCGGCTTTCAGAAAAACCTGTGCATCTGGGAGAAGAACATGTTCATCATAGCGCACTCTGACCTTTCCTCTAAATCCCAAATTACACTGAGTGCAGATACACACTGCCGTGTGTGTGTAGTTTAAATGACTGTGAATGAATGAGTGTGTAAATGCATGCAAATGTCTTTGTGTGTGCATATGTGTGTTCCTGCTTGTGTTTGTATGTACATACAATTGTGTATATGTATGCATGTGTATGTGTGTGTGTGTGCACCTGCCTTTCTGTCTTTCTGTCTGCATGTCTCCCTGTATGAGTATGTGTGTGTATGTGTGTGTGTGTGTATGTGTACAGTTTAAATGATCATGAATGACTGAGTGTGTAAATACGTTCAAATGTCTTTGTGCGTTCATGTGTACTTATGTATATATCCATATATCCATATATGTCCATGCATGTGAGTGTGTGTGTGTGTGTGTGTGTGTGTGTGTGTGTGTGTGTGTGTGTGTGTGTGTGCCTGCCTTCATCTGTGCATATGCATGTCTTTGTGCGCTCCTGCCTATGTCTTTCTGTGTGAGTATGTGTACTTGTATGTGTGTGTATGTGTGTGTGCTTGCGAATCCTGGTCACTCAGGATCATCAGTGTGTCAGAACATTGCAGGGTAAAAAAAAAAAAAAAAAGGAATTTCCTGAGGAAAGTGTCCTTGACCCAGCTCTTTAATGGAGTGAAATTTCATCACTTTATCTAATATCATGCTTCACGCTCGCGGCGCACGGCGCACTCTCTCTCTCTGTGCTCTAATGGGCAGCTGACACCTCCAGTCAGCGGTGTGCTGGGTAATACGTGCTGACACACAGGGACAGAGCGCCCTGTCGAGTGCTGTTTATCTGCTCCTGATGGGGGGGGGCCTCTGCCAGCACCCCCCCTCCGACCCGCCCCATCCCGCCTGTGAGTCCAGCTGCTGGGCTTTTAGAGGTTGAGGGGGTGGGAATGCTCCAGTCGGGAGGGGGGGCAGGTGGAGCTGCCCTGGTGGATGGTGCGAAGCGCATCGCCTCGCAGGCATGTTATCAAACACGTCAGCCTGACTGACTCTGGATCAGCGCCCCCAGCCACAACCATAAATTTCACTTTTAGTTTAGTGTCCCTCATGAGGCGCGGCGTTTGCAGAGAGGTAAAAAAAAAAAAAGACAGAAAAAAAACAGGCAACCTCCAGAAATATCTCATTCCGGAAAGCAGACAGGCAATCTCTTTGAAAATGGCCCGATTTTCAGGCCGCCTGCAGATGTGCCTCGTTCAGGCCGTGTGTCTGTGGGGAGGGAGGTGGCAGAACCACACCACCGCAGCAATCCGGCCCTCTGTGTTTGAGTGCAGACAGCTCTGTGGAACACAGTGTCCAGGAAGTCTTTTACACCATCAGGGCTTGCTATTCTGATTTGCACACGGGACCACAGGAAACAGGTGGGAGCTGAGTAATTATGGGGATATATTTCAGATATATTTCAAAGGTATTGCATATATTGTTGACACTAAGCACCAAAACACTATGTATGAGAGTGAAAGATTTCCCTTTAGTGTTACAGTGAAAAAATCCCCCTGGTGTGGCAGTGAAAGAGATCCCCCTGGTGTCGCAGGGAAAATGACCCCCTGGCATTACAGTGAAAGAGATCCCCCTGGGGTTACAGTGAAAATGACCCCCCAGTGTTACAGTGATGGAGATCCCCCGGGTGTCAAAGTGAAGGAGATGCCCCTGGTGTCACAATGGAAGAGATCCCTCTGGTGTTACAGTGAAAATGACTCTCTGGTGTCACAGTGAAGGAGATTCCTCTGGCATTACAGTGATGGAACATTGAGAGAGGTGAAAACTACATGTAAGCAGAGATAAGTAGTGGGAGTGAATATGAGGGAACTCATTCTAACAGCTCATACAGGAAATACACCACTATGTATCTAATGTATATTCAAATCACTGAAATAACACATTCTGAGCTTACAAAGGAAAATATTCTGTATATACTTTATATTCAGATAACTGAAATAACACATTCTACAGCTCACAAAAGGGAAATATTCTATATCTACTGTATACTGTATATTCAGCTCACTGAAATAATATGGAACAGGAAAATACTGATCATCAATTACTGTTATTGTCAAGAAAAAAGTGTTACCCAAAAACTATGCTCTGAGGGGCTTTCTCCAAATTAGAGCTGCAGTAAACCTATCTTGTTTTATAAGATAGCTCTCTATTACATGACAACTAAATGACAAGTTTATGGCTTTTACTGTAAATCTTAATTATGGCCATGTTTACAGGGACGATATGTTGTCGCAGACTAGATGCCACAAAGCCAACGAGTTGCAAATCTGCCTTAAATGCGTGAGTGTATTAAAATGAAAATCTATGAAACAGGATGGAGTGTGGCAGAGAGGGGGGGTGAGAGAGGCCCTTCGGGGTTTACAGGACAGGGAAACAGCGCAGAACCTGGACTGGGACTGAGCCTCAGGCTTGCACCAGTCAAATACCTGCGTGTTTCACAATTTCACTTTCAGAAACATTTTGACAAGTTCTTTACAGGAACATAAAGCAATAACTAAATACATAAATCATTTCGGCGTGATTGGAGACTTTCAACAAGTTGGTTGTGGGTGGAGGCAATCAGAGTGAAAACTCTGAGGTGTTCTCACACGCCCTGCCTGTCAGTCCGTTACACTGTGACAAAGCCCCCAGCAGAGAGGAAAACGACAGCAGATAAAGAGTACGATAAGGTCAGAATGAAAGGACTACAAGCATACACATGAGAAGCACTGTCACAGACAGAACTCTCTTACCCAATACAGTTCACTGCAGAGATGGATATTTATTTATCTTTATGTGTTTATTCACTATCCTCCTGTATTTTACACAGATGCATACAATACAGTATATTGGCGTTTTAATTTCTGTAGTCAGGAACTTAACACAGCAGCGGAGTAACACTGTAGTTCAGTACATACTTAAACAAGAATGGATGCAACACTCATCTCATTGATGGGAATGAAATGCTCCAGGTCATGCACTAAGACATCGTTATTTTATAACAACCCCAGCATCCGCTTATTCTAACACTGGACACCCCCTTATTCTAACACCCCAGCAGTTAATCTCACTCAAACACTCAGCACCCATCTCTTCCAACACCCCTCACACACCCAGTCTCACCCAGCCTCTCACCACACCCACCTGGTTCTCACGCTGAACTGAGACCAAGGGTTTGTGTAGTCTGATGGCTGACCTCCAGCGCCTGACAAACTCATTATATTTCAGTGTGTGCCGGCCACAGATTGCATTAAGGTGATGACAGCTACATGACGGCCAAACGAGGAATACGGGCATTCCAGCAACAGGTGGCCTTTCACTTACAGCACAAAATCTAATCTAGTTTATCATCAAAGTATATTACATTCAAGGGAACGTCAGAATTTGAGAGCTCAGTGACAGATCAGATAGAGGAAGTCTGTTCCCCTGTGGAATGTGAGTTTTTTTTCCATCAGCAGCTTTCAAGTTGCCGTCATTGTTTGTGTTTGATATTTTATGCACGTTCATATATTGCTGCTGAAGGAAAAGCTTGAGACACCAGCTACTACTTTGAAATATAATAGGACAGAGCCCAAAGCACAGACAGATGAATCACTATGAAATATTAATGTATTCCAAAGTATATATACAAAGACCTTACCAACACTTTCATTGTACAAATAATTCCCTACTGATCTGTTTTGTCAATACATGGCACATCTATCAAACAGTAACAGGCTACAGTAACATCATGAACAAGCATAAGATCATTAAACCCATGAAGCTGACATTTTTGCAGTATATATCAGCTGCGTGTTCACTCACTGGCAATGCACTACAGTTCTGTTGGAGAACTGGTACTGATTTAAAGACAGGGTGACCAATCCAACATATGCACATTCAAGCACAATCACACTCGCTGCTTTGGGGTTAGGTTGTTAATCCACTGAGGGGGGTGCAACAGTTCTTCAGTATCATCAATACCTCCTTTTGAATTCTTACTCTGCATTTTGCTTGGTTTGCAGACATGAAGAACTGATATGCATCTTATTTCTACTATAAGTTAATATTCATAATTCCAATAGGTACATTGCTTTTTTAGAGGGTGCTCCTACAATATTAAATTGCTTTCTCAGATTGAGACAACAGTGTAGCATCACAGCTGTGAAGCTGCACTGCACAAAACAGCCAGTTTTACTCTGCAGAAAAAGTTCTTCTCCAGAATTTGGCAGTCTTGTTTATCATTAGTCATCGACATGAGCAAAGTCCGCCCTCACTTACAGGAAAACGAAACTGTCTGTATCAGAGCTCCTGCACTGGCCAGGAGAGCAGTGGACATGCTGGGGCTTAAGCTTATCATCCTAATGAAACTTGTGCTTATTCCAGTCTGTGCAGGTAAGGATTGCTTGATAAGACTCACCCAAAGCCTCTGTAAGCCCTTCAGTCTCTGTATGTTTCTGGCATCCAGTCAGTGTGATGTGCGAAGTCCACAGTGTAACTCTCTCTCTCTCTGTCTGCTCTAACACACTATAGCACGCCGTCAAGGAAGTTTTTTTTATTTCTTTGCCACATGCCACATATTTTCACACTTGATCACACATTCCTTAATCCACACGATGCTGTCCAGTTCACTGGAAGAGTCTGAAATGTGGGTGTATTTTTATAAACAGTTTTGAAACGTTTTTAAGAAGTGATTTATAATTAGGCTGTGATGCAGGGTGCATAGCATTACGAAGCGGTGCGTTGCTGCTGACACACTGAGTCTGTTTGAGTTTTAAGAGATAACAGCCTGCACTCCAGGGAGCAGCTTACAGATCTGAATCAACAAGCATAAACAATATTCTGCAGTCATCGCTGGACTCATCATGTTGGAAACTGCCTTTCCGAAAGTTGTCTGAATGCTCTTAGTGATGCACATTATTTAAAGACCAGGATTCTCTCTGTCTAACAGTGATACGCAGGGAGCTCTCACACATGCACATTTGTTTTAGGAAGTGCACTGTGGCATCAGTGTGAAATAACTGTCTCAGAAGTTTACTTAGAGGAGGAGGCAGGGCAAGTTGCTTTGTTATAAAATGTGGTTTGCAATTGCACCACAATGCCCTAACTCTCTCTAACATCCACAAAAAGGATTCAGAGCCCGTGTTCACTCCACAAACCAAGTGGGAATGTGAGCTGTGTGTTGTACTATGGCAGATGTATATGAAGGAATTACACCAATTCTGTGTTGCTGTTTCCCACTGTCTGAAGCTTTAATTAAAGCATAAATGAGCAGTCACTCATTACAGCAGTCCAGTTCTCAGTTCACTTCTTGTTCCTTGCTGCTCTGCTCCTGTTAACATTCTGGAGTCTGCTCAGACTTCAGGAGTTTGCATGCCACAGCATGTCAAAACTGTGCAAGGATGACTCATCACGGGCATAAACGCTGGTGTGTGGTGCACATGAAAGCACACATATATGATACTGCCAAGTTTGAACATCACATGATCATGCCCTTATTGGAACTGTTACTCCCTCCTCCTAGAGATACAGTCAGAGATACAGTGCACGGAGGATGTGGAGATTGCGGGGGGGCACGTGGAGTTTCCTGGGGAGCACAAGGTGGGCAGCGTGCTGCGGTACGTCTGTCACAACCACACCAGAGCAGCCCCCGTGTCGTGGAGGGTGTGTGGGACAGATGGGAAGTGGAGTCCAATAAGACAGCCAGCGGCCTGCGTCAGTGAGTACTGCCTCAGTTCTCTGCATCAGTTTAGCATTTCAGCGGTTAGCTCACAGCTACGGGGCATTACAGTGAGCTCATAAGAATAAAGCTTGCATGGATATGTGTGCAAATGCGAGGTATCATTTCTGAGGACAAGATAAATTCTCCTCCGTCACAACAGTACGTCTTAGGAAAATAGCTCTGAGCCCTCACTCTACGAAACAGGACAGCACACAATAAAATAAAAAATGAAAAACAACAATAAAAAATTAAACAGAAGAAGGGCAATATAACTTTCCTCTTTTTCAGATTTTTTAACAAACAAAACAAAGAAACAAACAAAACTACAACACAGAGCAATACTCTATGCTTTCTGTCTGTCTCAGAGTATCAGTGCAGTGGTCCTGTAACCCTGGAGAAAGGCTGGGTGTCGCCCCGTCTGGCTTCATACCCAGTCGGGCTTAGCATCCACTTCCAGTGCTGGCCAGGCCACTCCCTCTACGGGGCTTCCAACATCACCTGCCTCCCCACAGGGAAGTGGAGTGCGCCCCCTGCTGTGTGTGACACCGGTGGTAAGAGACACTACCTGCTTTGCCACACCTGTTTCAGCCGCTGGCCAGGCCTCTTTCCTGATTCTTCTAGAGAGGTTCAGTCTGACCTGAGATCAGCACAGTGCTGTACTGAAGCATTTTACAAAGACATTTTTAAAAATATTGGTATTTCTCAAAATTTTAGTTGAGTGCAATCCTTCCAGCTCCTTTCCTATTTGCCCAATAACATGCACTGGGAGCTAGTTGGGCTGTAGCTGCCTCTTAGGTGATCAAGAACAGGAAGGACAGCACAACCTACAGAACAGTATATTCTGCACTCTCTATATATAACCCTTTCTTTCCCTCTTTCTCTCCCTCCTGCTGTCCCTCTCTCCAGGCTCTCTGTGTGGAAACCCTGGGGTGCCAGCAGGGGGTCAGAGAATGGGCCAGCGCTTTGAGAAGGGCTCGCGTGTCAGGTACACCTGCTACAGAGGCCTGCAACTAATGGGCCCCAGCGTTCGCATCTGCCTGGAGGATGGGAGCTGGTCTGGACTACAGCCACAATGTGAAGGTACCCCCCGTTACACAGTAGAGTCCTACCCAACTCCATCCCATCCCAGAGTAAATAGCCTTCCCTAAACTCCACTCCCTCTTACAATGGTACAGTCTACCCCAGTGGCATCGTTAGGTCTGATCATTCTATAGCCCCGAATATTTTAAGACTAGCCCCAAATATTTTCACCCTGAAAAAGGAGGTGTCTATAGCAAAACAACAGACAGACTGTGTAAAGATAAGTAGCATAATAACCTTTGAATGTGTGTGTGTGATAATGTTTATTTATTATAAAGGTAGATATAATCCCCCCAGCCTACCGATGCCGATCTCCCTTCAAAAAAAAGACAAGCCCCAGGCAAACTTGACTTAGCCCCTGATCTTTTCAATAGCTAGAAACGCCCCTGGTGTACCCCAACTCCATCCCATCTCACAGTGGTATAGTCTACCCCAAACTCCATCCCATCTCAAAGTGGTACACTCTACCCCAAACTCCACTCCACCTCACATTGGTACAGCCTGCCCCAAACTCCACTCCATCTCACAGTGGTAAAGTGAAAATATCTTTCTCCTCTCTCCTCTATAAAGTATCTTTCTCCTCTCTATCTCTCCTCTCTATCTCTGCTGTTTTTCTAGGACAGCACTCCTATGATGATCCACGGAAGATAGCAGAGCACTTCGCCATGACCGAACATGCCCTGCTCAGCCCCCATCAAGGTCTGTTTTTTGTTTAGATCAGTAAGAAGGAGATTCTCCTGCCCTTTGGCATACCAGCACCAATAACACCTGGAATCAAGAACCACAGCAATCAGGTCAAACAAGCAACCCATTTAGTGGCTTCAAAACAGTGTTCACCCTATGGCCTCAGAGCTTAGTAACTCAGGACAGGGAAGACAGTGAGAGACATCGATTCCAGCAGCCCTGAGCTAATGCCAGGCTGTTTCAGGCTGCTGAGCTGTCCATATCCGCAGCCAAACAATCTCAAGATTGAAGCCCCACTGTTTGCTTTCAGTCAGAAGCAAACAGTCAGGACCCCGTCCGCTGCTGCCGGGGCAGAGGGCCAGGTGATTAATGACCTGTGCTGTTATCTTCAGCGTGTGACTGTGCCCCACAGAGCTTCACCTGTACTTCATTATCAAGGCCTCCAGGAGCGTCGGAGCCGAAAACGTGCAGACAGCTCTTCAGTTTGTGTACCAGACAGCCAACGAGGTGAGAGAGGGGGGCAGGGGAAGACACAGAGAGAGAAAGAGAGAGATAGGGCTAGAGAAGAGATTCTCTAACCTATAAACTGACAGTAATTATTAATTATTATGGTTATGGTGAATGGGGAGTGGTAGTAGTGGGGAAGTAGAGTGACATGTCCTGGCTCTGTGCAGGTGATGGACTTCACTAACAGAAGGAGGGTGGATGTAATCATTTTTGGGGCTTTTGCCAAGAACATGGGATTCAGTTGGCCAGAGGGCCTGCAACTAACGGACTATGAAGGTAGTATCACTGGAAGATTGGGAGTGGGGGCTGGGTCTGGGGGTTGGGATACAACTGCTCTTCAGAATTAGGCGTAAAAGTGGAAATTCCCCCTTGGTACCAGATTTGTCGAACAGTGACTCTTGTTGACTGAATGCATCAATCTGCACTAAATCAGACAGGATGTCAAGGTAGAAAAAAGCGTGTAATGATAAAAAATGAAATGAGCAGGCAATGAGGAGGCAAGAACTTCAGATCCAGTATTTCTGGATCTGTGGGCTGATTATCAGTCTCAATGTGAGATAATATATCCCCCTTTGCTCTCAAACACTCTGAAACTTGGGACCATCAATTACGGAGACAATATTGACCAGCATCAGCACACAGCCTAACAACAGCCAGGCAAACAAAGACATCACAACCACAAACTAACACCAGCACTGCATTACCATCAGACTACAGCAACCAGACTAATAAAATAAGGACTTCCTGTGGCACAGAGTTCCTGAATGGGACAGGGGTGAACACAGGAGATGCCCTGAAGCTGGTGCTGAGGATGATCCAGGACAGGCTCCCGACCAACGACAACAAGCTGCCAGCCAAAAACCTAATCATCCTCATTACTGATGGTACGGCAACCTCGACCCAAGATGCTCCACTAGTCAATGTATTCTGTGGGGAAAACCATCAGTAAAAATGCTATATTTATATAACACTGGTGATACACGTGTAAAACCTGCAGATAGAGTACCTCACAATATCTAGCGCTCTAACCATGATTATTCCACATCTGACTGCCAGGAAGACACAACATGGGGCCCAGTCCTGACTCCATCATCAACAACATGACCAACATCATTCCCAACCCTGACGCCAACCTGGGTGAGCCTGTGTCCAATCACAACGCATGTACCACTCACACCAATCAGGAAAGTGAGACTGCTGCTGAGACCAATCAGGAATCACATCTGTTAGTCAAACAGCACTTAAACAGAAAGCAGGCTGGTGAACTTTAACACACTGATTTGAATGCACTGAGTGCAGCAATGATAGTGGAGCTAAACAATACTCTCCCACCTTTTAACAGAACACAGTGTGACATGCTGTGACATCGTGCATGGAGTCATGTCTACGTGGGGGAGTTATTGCCAAGGATGAGGTTTTAAGACATGAGAGAAAATTAGGAAAAGCAGAGTCAGAGTACTGCAGCATTTGAATGACCTTTGTGGGTATTCACAGAAATCTTTGTGATTGGAGTTGGGGGTGGCAGCAGGAGGCATGGTCTGGAGAAGATTGCCTCTGAGAGGGCAGAGCCCAGAGCCTTCTACCTGCCTGACTATGGTTCGCTGGCACAGCTCAGGCCAGAGGGTAACACACCACACTCGTACGGGTCAAATTTCTACACCGTGGCACCCAAATGCATTCATAAACAATAACAAAAAAATGATTTAACAGCACAGATGTGCCATCAGTACAGTTTGCATCAATAAATACGGGGAAGGATTACAATTATAGGATTGTTAGATAATTATGAGGTGTGAATGAATCTGATCATGTTTTTAAAAATGGTACATATTTCTGTTTATTTGTACAAACACTGATTGTACAATTGCATTTCTTTTGTTCTTAAATCATCTTCATGTTATTGTTTATCAAATGTTGCAAAGGGGGAGGGAAAGTAGATGTCCCCACTTAGTGGTGTTAGAAGGAAATTATTTTCTTCTCTTTTATACTCATATCTCAATCAAAAAAGAGGCAAGGAAAAAAGAGTTGAATACATTTGTAGGCCACTGTACTGCAGTGTACATGCAAAATGCTTAAAGCAGTATTCCTTTTGGTTATACAAAATGTTTAAAGAAGTATTCCTTTTGGTTATACTGAGAAATGTGTAAGTATGAATGAAAAAATACAGCGACTGAAGAACAGAAAATAAATGTGTGTCACATCAGTGTGGACAGGGATGGTGTTGAAACCACTGCACCTGTGTCTGTGTTGTGTCTGCAGAGTCAGCAGCACCTTGCGGATTCAGGGGCAGTCTGGGTGGAGGTTTCGGTCGGGTGTTCGGAGGGAGGAAGTCTGTGGAACACCAGTGGCCATGGCAGGTCATGGTGATGTGGAAAGTGAGTGATGCTTAACACTCACCCCCCCACCACCACCTTCCACTGTCACATGGAAGATACCCCATCTGCAGTGTGAAACACAGTGAAATGCACCATGGGTTTGATCCCTGAGAGATAACACTCTGGTTAAATTTAGTAAACAGGCAAACAGGAGGAGCAACCTCTCTGAAGACAGTTGCCATGGGAGAAGCAGCTGCAAGGTGAGATCTCAAACAGAAACAGGAAACAGAAACTGCCCCCATCACCCAGCATTTCAGTGCCCTACCTGCTTCTGTCACCCAACATTTCCATCATTACTGGCACTTTCCTGATTCCTGGCTGTTTAAGGCAAGGTTGTGAGCTACGTGAGTCCATGATCCTCTGGGGGGATGACCCAGCTATCTCATGATCCCCTGAGGGATGACACAGCCATCCCATGGTCCTCAAGGGGGATTAAAGAGCTAGTCACTGCTCTGTGCTGTTCTAATTCTGTTATAAAAATGAGAATTCGCCCACGGCTAGTATCATCAGGTCTCCCCTCAACCATTTTCCCAGGATACACAGTGTCCCCAGGGTGAACCACGCATAGGACCATCAAATGTCAAATGAAACTGTTATAATTATACATGTGCATTTGCACAGTAAGACTTATGCAGTTATGTGTCTGATGCTGTTATGCAAAGCATCTTTCCAATCAGTTGTACAAAGTGCAGGTAATGAAGTCCGATGAACAGTGTATACAGAAAATGACCAGACCACATCTGACCGCATGTTATTCTACCAAACAGTACAGTAATGTCCAATGTTACCCTGAATACAGAAGTGCTACAGTAGGTAAAATCCAGTGAGGCCAACATGGACCCCTTTGCTCATATCCCCTCAACACACTACAAGGAAATCCAGTATTCCTGCACCCCAACTTCATTGATTCACCTCTTTGTTTGTGTCTTAAATGCAAAGAACAAGTGAATGCAAGCAGCCATGAGCACACAGACAAGTTCCTCAGGTACCCTCTCGGGGGTCCAGACGTACAGACAGAGCCAAGGATGCTTTCTCCCTGCCCTTGTGGCACTGTACTCATAAGAGCCATTAACACTGAGAACATCAATGACCCAGTTCAAGTCTGACGACATCAAAAGGCACACTTCATGATGTACTCTGTTTGGGTAAAAATTTCCCGCTTCGAGAGGGCTGGATTTGCGTCACTGAAATCGCCCTTCAGCCAGCTTGCTCTCTGAAGGGTAAGGGTGAGTGCATTTGACACTCACCCCAAAATAGTTGGTGGTCCTTCACATCAGTAGCCCTTTACACGAGGGGAGGCTGAGACACACTGCACATTGTACATGAGGAAACTCAGAGGAGAAGCTCAGCACAAACTGCATTCATCTGTCAGCTCTGTGAGGGTCCTTTTCCCAATGTCAGTTTAGCATCTGCAGGTTTCATTTCCAAACACCAGACAGATCCACCTGAAGCACCTGATGATACAGGAGAAGCACCTACCTCACACAGAAGATGAAACTCCATGAAAGCGAATTAAAACAAACAGAGGATGCCAGACTGAAACCAGCCCAATGGCAGCTGCTTTAGTCACTTCTTAAGTCTCACAGCTAAAAACTCCAGTTTCAGTACATGTCTTTGGCAGGAACTGAACCTTGTAACACACGCACAGCTTTAGTTAGCCACATGTGATCGATGATAAAACATGTCAAAGCTTTGCAGGTGGGGGGTCCTGGGTGTCTCCTAACAACAGCCACCTGTTCCACACAGGGTACATTCACGGGCGGGGGGACCATCATCGCCCCTCGGTGGGTTCTGACAGCTGCACACGTACTGCACGATGAAGACGGGAAGTTTGATGACCGTGAGAGTATCACCGTTATGGCAGGTACTCCCCAACGTCCTATATATTCTACTGTTATCTACGATATCATTTATGATATAATCTACTATTAGTCATTTGATGATGTAACATCCAAACCGGGATTATGCTTTTAGTTATGAATGTTGTGTGAGTGTCATGAAGTTGGTGAGTTTGGTATTGTCAGCGGTCGTAGTGACAGTTGTGTTATTTTCTCTGGTTGTGATGGCTGAGCCGGTATGAACACAATGGTGCAGTGCATATAGAGGTGATTAGTTGTTACAGTATTGAGAGTAATGTTGTCATTTTGTGGTGGGTGGTCATGTTGATGCTGTTGGAGGGTAACAGAAAGGTTAGGGAAAAACACATCAATCTAGGGTATCTAAAAAAACAAAAAGAAAGAAGTGATTCCTTAAGTAAGGAGGCAGTGAAATAAATCTGTTTTACAACTACTCAGTGTTATTAGTGGGTTTCAATACTCTTTTAGAGATTCTTGCATGGAGCTGGACATCCATGACTATTCACAGTTCAGGCTTAATAATAAATAAGTCTTAATAATGCTGTATAGACACATGATATGCCACTTATTTTGCTTTGAGAGACTTTACAGCAATGAGCTTAAGAGCTGTGTGCACCCAGACAACCAAGTTCAGCAGACGATGATTCCAAGAGGTTTGCTTTGATTGGTCTGACACGGATGAGGTCACTGCCTGACAATGTGACATGGGAGCAGATCAGAAATGCAGTGGAAACTCTCCAGAGAGACAGAACTGAGGGAAATGTGCGGGACCAGAGCGCTGTTACTCTATCAGTGCTGCTCTCCCTTTTTGACTTCAGCAATCAAATGGAATTGTTTTCTGAAAAGCCAATCAGATACCCCATCGACTTTGTGTTCAGACACATTTTCTTAATCTTTGAATAAAATTCCATGTGTTTGCCTGGTGATCTTGATAAGCTGTCCTTCAAATGAGCCTCTTTCATTAATTACTGTAAAGCGACTGCCTGCTGTAGAGCTTAGTCTGGCTGATAAACACTCAGCTAATGTGCCAAGCAAGTTTTGATGAGTAACATTTTAGAAAAAAATCATATTTGAGTTTTACCTGTATAAGCAGATCAGCCCTTCATAATGAAAGGATTTTTTGCAGTATGGGTCTCACAGACTTTGTTCAGTGCGGCCGAGGTCATGAGGTTTACTGCCAGTCCATCCTGATGCAGATGACGTGCCTCTCGATGTGTGACCAGTGAACTGGTGTTGTGTTGGTTGTGTTTGGTGTCTGCAGTTGCTGAAGCAGCAGAATTTGGAATGCTGCGTGTTCTGGTACTAGTGCAGCTGAGTAACACTGCTGAAAATGAATGCTGTGCATATTAATCTTTTGCAGGAGAGATAAAGAGTCCTTCAAGAAGAGGTGGCTCTTCCCTCCCGACCCTGAAAGTAGAAAAAATCATCGTTCATGAAGATTATAAACATAAAGAATATCAGTATGACATCGCTCTGCTCAAGATGGAGAAGGACATACAGTTTGACGACAAAAAGAGGTGCACATGCATGTTCTCTCTCTCTCATATATATATACTGTGTGCATGTGTGTCTTTGTGTGTGTGTGTAAATACTATGTGTGTAATAGTGTGATGTCACGTGTGTATGTAATATGTATGTATGTGTGCTTCCATAGGCCTGTGTGTCTTCCTTGTACGGCTGGTCTCTCTCAGGTCCTCTCCCTCTCATCTCAGAACTGGACCACACGCTGCCATCACCAAGGTAATGGAGAGGGTGGGACAGGTGAGACTGCCTCTGACCAATGACGTCACAGTTCTCAGCGACACAGCATTCTGTTTGCAGACCTCATTTTCACCGGCCATGGTGGTGCAGACCACAGGACGATCAACGGGTTCGTCACAGGATGGGGCTACACAGAAAAGGGTGAGGTCTTAAGTAAGGACCTGAACTATGGAAGCATTTCTATCAGGGTGAGTAGTACACAGGCTAAGCTCATGCAGGACACTTGGACACTTGTGTTGCATCAGCACTAAAATATCAACCGAAGTTCATTATCAAAACACAGGAAATAATTGCTATTATTTATGCCAATCCTGTTTAATTTTACCATGTTGCAAATGCAGTGTTTTCACTCCATGGGAACTCATATGTATGTATGCATGCACACATGGGCAGCTACATGTGTATTTTGCTATGTATAGAATTGCATACAAATTGAAATAATGTATTGGAGGTATTTAATGCCACGAATGGATTGTCTGGGGGCGGGGGTTAATACTTTATAAGATGGAATGTTATTGTGTTGATCTCTCTGAAAACTAATAAAAAAGTTGATTGCAAAAAAAAAAAAAATACAGGAAATAATTGACATCCTAAAAGTCATCTGTGCGAAAGGTGGTGTGGAAAAGGTGGCCAAGAGGTCATTTATAAAGCTGAGGCTGTTAAGACTGATGTAGACACAAAATTATTCATTTATAATGATGTAGACACAAAATTATTCATTTATAAATAAATGACAGCACAGACTTTGTTATTCAAAATGCGCTGATTTCATGTTATACACTCATGAACCTAAAACTAAAAAAAAGTCAGCAACCAAATGCTGATAGGTTAGACTTTGCAGAGGTTGAAAATTAGCTGTTGATTTTGTGCACAGGAGCGTGAGCAATGTGAGAAAATGTCCAAGACTGAATTCAAATTCAGCCTCACCGAGGAGAAGTTCTGTGCCAACGGAGATGGAGTGGACGCATGCAAAGGTGACAACCTCTCTGTCTTCGACACATTGGACCATTCCTGACACACACCATGTTCCTCTCACACACCAAGCCCTCTTTTACACACAGCACCACATGTATCCTCAATGTCTCCACACCCTGCAGACAATAGTAGTTATATGCTGACATGGATGGAGGAGAGTGGCAGATAATATATATGACACTATGCAGTACCAGTCTCGGTGGGGTTAGCATTTGAGACAAAATGTAGCACTCTAACACCCAACTAACGGTTCAATTCATCAATTTATTTTGGGCCAGCATTATCAGGAATCACTTTGACTGAATCACTTTGATTGTGTCTGCTGCCAGAATGGCACAGACACAAATACTTCCTGTTATTTGGAGCCATCAGGCTGACCCATTTCTCTCTCTACAGGTGATTCTGGGGGTCCTTTCGTCATTAAGAAGAGTGGCCGCTGGATTCAGGTATGTTGCTTGTTGATGTGAGGTTCAGTTTCACTCAAAGGTCTGGCTGCTGTAAAGTGCAGTGGATTTGGCCTCATAGCCATAAGTCTAAATGAGAGCCAATGTTATGTCTTTGAGCAAGGTACATTACTACAACTGTACCAGTGCTATAAAGTGACCAGGGAAATGCAGTGGATTATTCAGGTGTTTAGAGACAGTCTGACAAAAAAAAAACTATGGAAAGGAGACAGAAAAGCATGACTGTCAAGGTGCACAGCATCTCCCAATGAGACAAACTGTAAGCTCTATGGCTCTGCGGGGATTGTGGGAAAGAAATGTGAACACAATATGAACTCTGTGTTTTTCTGTGCCACAGATTGGCATTGTGAGCTATGGAACACGGAAGAGGTGCGTGGCGGGCAGCATGGGATTCTACACTAGCGTACCCACACTGATGCCCTGGATCAGGGAGAAGGTGGGGGCAGATCTACTGTATGCCTGAGACCAATCGCTCAGCAGACTCCTGCCCACACTCCAGTTCATATGATTTCCATTCCCCTCCATCCCACACTCTCTACATTCCTCTCCATTCCACAAGTTCTCCATTCCTTTCTATTCCTCATGCTCTTTATTCTATAGGGAAGAACATGGTGCATAACCAATTTCTTGGCAGCACAGTGATGAGAAAACCCACAAAACAAAAATGACGAATCTATTTTACTTTAAAATACACTAGGCTTGACACAGTCATAGATACACTCAAGACTACAGATTGGATTACAATTCTTGCTGGGCTGAATAGCCTGTTCTCCTCATTAAATTTCTTACGTTCTTCTTGAAATTATACTATGGCTAAAGGTCAAATGGAAACTCATTTTTCAACGGAAGATTTTTTATTTCAGAATGTTCAAAATAATCTCATGTCATGAATGCCAGGCCTTCTCGCACGTTTTGATTTTATCCACAATATTTTTGTTAAGATTGTATTGATTCTGTTAGGCAGTCAGTTCTCCAGCACAACTGAATCACCATACAGGTACCAGAGTCTATGCACTGGGAATGTTAACACAAAAATGTAAATTAAAATAAAAGCTATGTAAATTAAAATACATCCTTTTTGGATCATTACTTGGCGTGTGGGATACAGGAGGTGGAGGCAGAGAGTTTGTATAAGAGAGCTGGTTTCACAGCCCAGCCAAAATATACACAGATACCTTACATTCTAGTTCCTCACTGTAAGAAAACTTAGTGGGGAAGATGATCAGAATGATGATCTTACTACATCAGACTCCTTGGGGCGATTCTGAGAGGTGAGAGGAATTGGAATGTCAGCTGTGGAGATGCCTCCAGAACGATGCAGGAGATTTGGGGGAGTCAGTCGAGGGGGAGAATTGATACCCCTGTGTGTTTTCAGCTGATAACTGGAGAAGCTGGTATTTTTCGGGTGGGATTGATGTCGTGATGGGTAGCTGAAATTAATCTTGGGGGGGACAACCATAACCTCTGAGAGCAGGGGGTGGTGATGGAGTGACCCCATGAACCTGACTGACCTGTAGGGGCGTTCCTGGGAGTCTCGGTGTCCATTTACATGCGGGGCGGAGGTGCTGACACTCGTCAGGCTGTCGGGCCGGCCCCTGCACCCTTACATGGCGCATTAGTTTCACAGCCGCTGCATCCGATCCCTGTTTTAACATGCCGTGTCAATGAAGAGGCCCCAGAGCAAGCCTGGGCCCGGAGTCTCGGCCGCGACCGCAGCGCGAGGGGAGGGAGCCACGGTGGGTGGCGGCCTGGAACCATTTCAGATGTTCACAATGTCAACATGCATCTGGTCTGGTGTCAGAAAGCAGCAGGGAGAACTCAGTTGTGCGGAGAGTGAAGACGTGCAGGAGACACAGCTTTGAGGTCAAAGGTCATTTAAAAGCTGTCACACTGCAAGGAGGTGTCATTGAGCAGCTCTGCACCCACACAAATACTGTACACACACAGAAACAGCCCTACATATACACACACCGCCATGTGCACACTGAAACAGCCACACACACACACACACACACACACACACTGAAACACATTCAGAGGGGGTGTTCCTCGTCTCAGCCCTCATGCGACATTAGTGCAGTTTAATAAACTGAAGAGGCCGAAAGGTCTACAGGGCGCTAATGGTCCTCTGTGAGAGAGACAGGAAAGAGGAAGAGTCAACAAGAAATGGGCAACTTCACAGTCAGAAGCCCTGTGCTTCTCATTTAACTTCAGCTGATGTGATCATTCACTCGGAGACTATCAGAGAGTTTTCACAAGGTGTGAAAACTTTGCAAGGTGTTCTGTTTTGTTTCTCAGATTTTTTTTGAGAGAAAGGGTCCTTTAAAATGTGTGGAGACCGATGAAAATGTCAAGAAACAAAAGATTTATGAAAAGACTCGAGACGTGCTGAAAGAGGAGAGACTATTCTTCTGGAGCTTTGCGGTTTACAATGAGCTCCTGCTCATTTCCCACAAGGCCACATGCACACTGTATGTCTGCTTGCAGCGGCTCCAAGGTGAAGGAGAGGAGTCAGCAAACATTCAAAAATGCAGCCGAGAATGTGCACTTGAAAAGAACTGAGAAAAGTTTTACTTGTCCCCTTTATTCATTCACCTGGAGCCAGGCCCACACTGGGGTATAAAGGTATATGCTATACTAAAGAAACAGAAAATACGGGCAGAAAACACATTTCAATATTTCTTTATTAATATTCAATCTTACAATATCTTAGGTCTGAGATCTGAGAATAATACTTTAGCTGCAGTTCTGTGAGCATAGAATAACCCACACCCTGGATCCAGCATAGCCATAGTGGCCCAACGTGTGAAAAGCATATCTGATGTGCGGGACAGAAGACCGAGTACAGCCTCATGGATGTACTGGCTGACTGATGGGTGGGCTCTGAGGACTGCTATAACGTTACCCACCCCAGGAAGGGCTGATTTCCCAGCACCTCTCCTCCTCAGCACACTACCACAGGTTGAAGGAATTTATATTTTTTAATTCCTATTTACCTTGTAGATTTATGCCATCTTATTCTATTGTATTGTGAAACAGAAAGGGAGAGACGGCTGGTCCAAAAATGCTTGGTTAACACTGGATATGTCCCGTTGACCCTGGAAACCTTGGGAGAGAGAGAAAGAGAGAGGGGAGAGAGATAGACAGAAAGGGTGAGAAAGAGAGGAGGGATAAAAAGAGAGTGAAGGGACAGGGAGAGAGTGAAAGTTGGGGGAACTGTCCAGCACAGTCACACCCCCAGTAGGTAAATAAACATGACTCAGTGTCGCCTCCCTGGAGGTAATCTGCTACAGCCTTGGGTTAAGTGGAGTTCATGATCCCAACTGGGATAATAAACTAAAAAAGAAGTGGAAGCACCACTAATACTGCCCCCGAGCTCCCAGAGGGGTCCCCAAGTGCTAGGAAATTACACGTGTACACAGACCATGAGGGCCATCGCACGCACGCCAATCCAATACTCATAAATCTGCCTTTACTGCACAGAAATGGCCCTCTGTCACTGGAAATGAGTTACTGCCGGCCCCTGGGTTCCACTCTGTGCACGGAAGGAGGGAGGGAGGACGGCATAGCAAGAAGGAGTGGATCAGAGCAACAATTAGCTAGCAATTTTTGTGAGCTCCGTCAATACTGAGAGAGCACTGAGACAGAACACAGCCTCCACCATATACACACACACATACACACACATATCCACACACATGCAAAAACACATGCACACTCACTTGCACACAGTCACAGGTCTAATCACATACATTGTTTAATAAACCCTGCATTGATCACTACATGCATACAATATTGTGTTACTTACAGTATCAATCATGTGACTGAGCTCATACTTTGTGAACCCTTCGGAATTACCTGCATTCCTGCATTAATTGCTCCTATCATGTGCTCTGAACTTCATGTAAGTCATAAGAATAGATCAACACCATCTGATTAAACAAATAACACAAAAATTCCACTTTTTCATGTCTTCATTGAACCCGTGGTTTAAAACAAATGCAAACTGTTAGATTTAGTAACCGGTACCCTTTAGCAGTAACCTCAACCAAATGTTTCCTGTAACTTCTGATGAGACCTGCAAAATGGTTAGAAGGTATTTTGGACCCTTCCACTTTACAGAACTGTTCAGTTCATTGATATTTTCAGGATCTTAGACAGAAGGCTCACTTCATGTCATGCCACAGCATTTCAATAGGGTTAAGGTCAGGACTCTGACTTGGCCATTTTTAAAATGTTCATTTTTCTCTCTTCAAGCCTTTCTGATATAGGTCTGCTTCTGTGTTTAGGGTCATCGTCGGGCTGCATGACCAACCTTCTATTAAGCTTCATATCATGGACAATTACTCTGAAGTTCTCCTGATTCCTAATTGCTGATATAATTTGGAATTAATTGTTCCCTTGATGGCAAGCTGTCCAGGCCCTGAGGCAGCAAAACAGCCCTAAACCGTGACATTCCCTCTACCATGCTTCACAGCTGGGAGGAGGTTTTGGTGTTGGTGTGCAGTGGTTTCTGTCCCCCAAAAATAGCATTGTGCCTTTTTGCCAAAAAGTTCAACTTTTGTCTCATCTGTCCATGGAACATTGTCCCAGTGGTGTTGTGGAACATGCAGGTGGTCTGTGGCAAACTTGAGACAAGCAGCAATGTTTTTTGGCAAGCAGTGGTTTCTTCCAGGGTGTCCTCCAATGAGCACCACTCTTGTTCAGTGTTTTTCTTAGTGGACCCTTTCTCATGAACACATAAACAAGTTCACTTGAACAAGCTCAAGAGATGTCTGCAGATCCTTAACTGTTACCGTAAGGTTCCTTATTACCTGCTTGAGCATTGTACAGCACACTCTTGCAGTGATCTTTGCAGGACGCCCAATTCTAAGGAGAGTAGCAATGATACTGAATTTCTTCAATTGGTGCACTATCTGTCTGACTGGATTGATGGAGGCCCAACTCTTTAGAAATGCTTTTGTAGCCCTTTCTAGCCTTACGAGGCTCAATAACTCTTCTGAAATCTCTTTTGATCAAGGCATGTTTCAGTTCAACAGATCTCTGCTGTGAAGAGGAGACTCTGTTGGTAAACAAACTTTGTGGGATATTTTTTATAGGGCAGGGAACTTCTAACCCATGCCTGAATGTCATCTCATTGATTGGATGAACTGACTATCAGCCCCTTGCACAGAAGTCATTATAGAGGTTCATATACTTTTTTCAGCCCAGACTATGATTGGTTAAACCATGTGTTCGATGAAGACATGAAAAGTACAATATTTGTGAAGAAATTTGTTTTTTTCAGATTTTTTTCTGATATATGCCCTTTTTAGATAAGCAAATGAACAGAAGATTATGCACTTACAAATCTTACTGTTCCCCTAGATTAAAGGGCACTCAGTCACTGCAGAGCTGACTGAATGTCATGATGCAGAGACCACAGGTGAATTCTGGGAGAATAGAAGTCACACATAACACAGCACACAGGGGACAGCAAGTACAGCAGGAGGTGGAGTCAAAATGCATGGCACCTTTGACCTGCTCATTTGCATAGTAAGCAAACAGGGATGCTTGTGTGAGTGTGCTGCTCTGGAGCACCTCTCAGACTCACATGTGGGCCATGCATGACACATTGATGGTGAGATCAGAGCTTACTGTTCCCAGAAGGCTTTTCTGACATGTCTGTCTGCCAGGCAGTGTCAGAGAGGCTAAAATGGGGACACGATAACAAGACACCAGACGCAGGGGTGTGCACCTGCGGGGGAGGCCATGACCTCTGACCCCATTGCGTTACCTCTGAGGGCAGTGTTATTACTCCGGGGTAACGTGCCAGAGCATATTTGCTTTTATTTAATCTTATTTCTACTCACGCACTTTCAAGCAGGGGGCCCTTGTGAGATTAACACCTTATTTTTCATAATTATTATTATGAAAAATTATTATATTTTATTACATGCCAATATCACAAAACAGGAGGGATGATTATGGAATCCATAACATGTGCAATCATGTATGAAATCATATAACAAGCTTTTGAATGATACCAGAGATAGTTAACAGTGTGTTCCACAAACATGGAAGACCTATCAGTGGAGTCATTCAGTGTGGAGACACAAAACACAACTTAAGGGTTACGTCAAAATGCATCCCGTTGACTCAAATTTTCCTGAAACATCCAGTTTGGGGGTGCTGTCTGTGACACTCTGATCAAGCTTTTCTGTTTGTGGAGAGACAGCAGGGGATTGGCCAGCTGCCATTCGATCTACATGACTGCTTTTCAATTAACAGTGTGTATCATGAAATGAGTGAGTAGGGCTGACTTTTCCATAAATAAGACATGGAATGTCATCTTAAATTTAACGGAGCACTGACTGGCAATTAGACGCATGGGTTTGCGCTTTAAAACAATTACAATCGCAACATCATCCTGTTCACAGAACAGGGAGATCTCAAAACCTTAAAACATCATCGCGATCAATGGCAATCACGAATCCACCAATTTCAATTAGCACGTAATATATGATCTGTCCACATGGTAAATTATTTTGCTCCTGCCATCTTTGTGGCTCTGAACGTGAAATCACAACTCAAATTAGTTTCCAAAGTACACACTGGTCACCGTTTTCATTGTCATAAAACCACACCACACACATTTCTATCAACCACCCGCCTGACTGAAAGAGAAACAGCTTTTAGATGGCATCTCTTTCACGTGCACGCACACACATTCACCCACTCACTCACATTAAGTGTATTACTGCCATGTCTCTGTGCTTTGTGTGTTGAATAAAATGCACCCCACTAAGCACCGCTCTGCTGTAGAGCTTTCCTCGACCCCTGAGCTGGCAGCCTGGCAGCTCGGCTTCGCCTCGCTAAGACAGAGTTCCGCGTTTCACCTGCCAGGAGCTGCCAAGTCACCATTAGCATTCGGAGCCCACAAAAGAACCGTTAACAGCAGCAATTATTTGCTGAACTTGAATTTTAATGGCGCTTGGAAAAAAAGAGGCTGTGAGTTATAAAGTGTTGGCCGACGCTGAAGCGGGATTGAATAGTAAGACATCACTTGAGCTTTGCATAATTCATTTTTATGTAGCTTAATTCTGTGCTTATCCTTGAGCTCTGCAAATTCCACATTAAATATGGAGTCAGGGAGCGCCTGCACTGTGTGGCCCTACACCTCAGAGAACAGACTGGAAACGCTGGATCTGAGTCCCTGAATGGTCACATCACCCACCTATCTGGGTCTCAGGGAGTCTTTTCAAACAGCTTTTAAGCGTGGGCACATGGTCACTCGGGGTGTCTTTGACCACAGCACAAACACATTTTTGAAAGCATGTTTTCAAACTGGCCATGACAGGGTTATAACATAAGCCCTATGGCCCACACACAGCCATATTCCTCAAACTATGGTGAGGGTTAGACAGGGCAGCTTCATTAACCACGTTAATGAAGTATGTGTTCAGTCAACATTTTACTGTCTCCTCAGAAACCACTGCGGTGATTTAGTCAGTGATTTACTGTTTACTCTGTGCTATAGAGCTACTGTTGACAAATATTGTTAAACAATATCTGTAGTTGGTGTCCTCATTTAATATGTACTCTTTAAAGGATTACCTATTCATTTGGCTCTCTGTAATAAAAACAGCATAAAATGAATACATGTAAAAAACCATATAATTTTTTTAACTTATACAATGACTTATGTTATGGGAACCAGAGCCCACAATAATCCCATCTTGGCAAAAGTACTGTGAGATGGCCATGATGTGACACTGAACAGTCTGCTGTTGAAAAAAAGAATGATAACCCCATAATACAGTTTTCTTGTAAACGAGACAGAAAATCACTCACCAGAGTCCTACCTCCTGATTGCTTCTGACATGGCGTTTCCTGAGTAGAAGTCCAAATATACTTCAAACAGCGGAAGAAAGCACACAGTCCCCAGGGCCATGTTGCACTCCTCACGGTTCAAGGGATAGACATTGCAGGTGTATTATTTAAGAGCTTGTCAACACAAGCTGCTGCCCCAACCCCCCGCATCTCCTGCGCCCAATCCTGCCTGCACAGAGGAGCTGTGCTACTGGCCCCTGCAGAGCAGATTTTATACCCAATCAAATCCTCACTCATAGGCAGCCATGATGCAGGCTAAACACGGACTGCAGAAATGCAGTCAGCCATTGTGTCTGCTTTAGCGCAGGCCTAGGTTTCTTAACTGCTAATCTTTAAAAATACCAGTTACACACTGATGGGAAAAAACATATTTTCAGAAAAATGGAAGTTTGCTACAATCCAGGTTCCTGTCAGAAAAATGTTGCTCTCTTAATCAGAATTTGTGGATTTTGCTATCTTACAAAAGCATCTAACTCATTTGAAACAATTTGGTGATTGTATGTCCAGCACTTCTTTTATGAAAGCAAAATGAAACAATTTAAACTGGACCATGACTTTATAAATCAAAATCGAAGCCAAGTGCAACCTGCTGTTTAATGCAGCCAGGGTAGACTGAGCAGACTATAAATTTCACATTCAACATGGAATAGTTAACCAATAACTCCTACAGAACCTACAAAACAGTAGCTAGCAGACATGTTTATATTTCATGTAAGATTTTATATATATTTCATATATTACATATTTTTACATATATTAAATATTTACATATTTATTGCATATTATATATTACTTATCATATATATTACATATACATTTTTCCTAGGGGAAAGGCTGCCCATACCAACATCAACAACCAATGAATCAAATAAATGTAATCAGTAAATAATCAATAGTAAACGTCACTATACTTCCATATCATGTGTGGTAGACACGCTCTACGGCTACGACCCATCTTATGTTAGCATGTTAATGACTTTGGAATCTTGACAAGTTGTGTGTGAGCAGGTGGCCCTCTACCATAACTGTATGAAGATTTCGCATTATGGCATGTACTCCTGCTCTTACTGGTTAAATCTAATAAAGAGCAAAACACAGAGATTGAAAGTAACGCTGTAGAGGATTTTAATAAATTCAGACACAGACTAGAAAAACAGACAAAATGCATTTTGTATTAAAGTAACAGTAACAACTAGCAACAGGTAGTTTCTTTCATTTTTAAGCGTACATGTTTTTTTTTTTTAATTTATAAAATAGTGTCTTAACGATCTATTCAATACCAAAGCAGAGACAGGCGCTCTTACTTAATGAGTTCTTACCATACAGTAGAAAACCATGTCTAAACATGTCTCAAGGTAACATCATTTTTATGAATCACGTCCTGTTCTATGCAGTGGATGGTTTGATACAGGGCTTTAGACAATACGCACGCTCTGAGTACATTTTGTTGTGATTACATATTCTTACGTAAACAATTACGCAAAAAGGAAAATTGCTTATGTACACCTGTTCAGCATGTTCACCTTATTTGTTCTGAATGCCAGAGAAGGGGGTGTCGTCATGTCCTTTTCTGTTTATTTTACTACCCAGGTTAGTGTGCAGTGTAATTTACTGCAGTGCTGTCTGTCGGGTAAGAAAAACAGGGTGAACTGAGATTTGAGTGTGATCTGATTGAGATTTGACTGAGAACTGACGGGAGATCTGAGTGCAGGAACGACAGCAGATATCTTATTTCACTATGTGCACGTTCTCATTTGGAGCCAACAGATAACACACAATCTGTGATTCTCCAGAAATCATCCAACTGATACTATTTGATGTTGAACCGGACAAGTCCATCCTCTGAGTTGGACTTAGAGAGGGTGCAGTCATGTAGAAGGTGGAGCTATAAAGAGACCAATGGAATTCATTCAGTCTTGTGGGTGGAGCCTGTGATAGGTTTCTCCTGTATAAATGTAGACTTTCTGAACCTCAAATCCTCTGGAGGCCAAGCAGCTTTGCTTCGTTTTTAATCGTTCAGGTAGCGATCATTCCCAAGACCCCATTAAAAAATCAAACAGTGGTTACTTACCCATTTCTGCTCTTCATATAAAGAAATTAAACATTTGCTTCATAAACTTTCATAAAACTGTTTCAGTAAATTGAGCACTGTATCACATGTATGGACACATATACAGTACATACATATGCATGTGTATCATTACACACACACATACACACACACACACACACGTGCACATATACATTTATATATGCTGTCCCAGAAGAAGCAAAAGGAGGCTGAGGTTTTCATTAGAACTATATACATGTTTTAGTACAAAAGTCCTTCAAAGTCCCAGAGTGACTGTTTCCATTACCACATAAACACTGAGTCAGAGACAGAGCTGGAGCCAGCAGAGAGAGCCTGTGTGAATAGCACTCGACAAATGGACCGGACCGTTGGTAGCGTACGTTACTGGACCACATCATTGGTTTGTAGAGCTCTGTAGCTCAGGCTAACTGACCGCATCATTGTTTGGTCTGTTGGTTTGTAACATTCATTAGTATACTCTACTGGACCGATCTGTTGGTTTTTAGCGCTCTGTAGCACTGTGTCCCAGTGCACAGGTGTGGCTCTGAGGTGATGTCAGGATGCCAGTGTGTTCAATATCCATTAGCAGTGTGTTCAGTCTCTATTAGCAGTGCCTTCAGTATCTGTTAGCAGTGTGTGTTCAGTATCTGTTACTGGCATGTTGAGTAGCTGTATATGGTGTGTTCAGTAGCTGTAAGCAGCATGTTCAGTATCAGTTAGCAATTTGTTCAGTGGCCGTTAGTGGTTAATGGTATATTCTGTCTCTGTTAGAAGTGTGTTCAGTATCATTTAGCAATGTGTCCAGTCTCCATTAGCAGTGTGTTCAGATATCCATATACCACAAGCGTCATTACTGACACACAAGTGACATTGCTCCAAACACGATGACCCTGCGTACCAAAGCACTATGGCAACAGGCCCTGCCTGCTGACCCCATACTGTGCCTCTGCTCAGGTGTTCAGGTGTACAGGTGTGTGAGTGTAAGCCGGCCAGCACACTCTAGAATCTACCATCAAACGGACAGAACACCTACACCGGCACAATACACAGTGTTACCCATATGAACAACTTCATCTACAGCAGCAGAAGGCACTGGACATGAGCAGATTCACACACTGGCTTTCAATGCACAGACTGTTCCAGAAAAAAAAGTATGTTATTTACATACGCCTGGGGAGGAATACTGTGTCTTTTGGAAAGATTTTCAAAGGACGTCCAGCGCAGACCACCTGCAGCTCTCTGCCAGTGATGAGGTGGGGAGAGAGAGACCAGGTAATCCTGACTGCACAGCTCCACTCTGTGTCTGTCTGTCTGTCTGTCTGTCTGTCTGTCTGTCTTCCTCTCCGCGGGGAGGCCAATCGATCCCCGTTTCCCCTCCACAGGCAGATCAATCGATCCCCACTCACGCCGCTCCAGCAAGCCTCCTCCCTGTCCGCTCTCCCAGGAAACAGGCTGAAACCCGAGCAGGCGGCGCTGTCTAAATATTAGGCTTTGAGGGGGATCAGCGCTTCCTGCCTGAGTCTGGAGATAAACAGCCCTGAAGACCTGAAACACACACAGCAGCAGAGAGTGAGAGAGAGACGGGTGACCACTGATCCATCACACAAATCACACCTGCACTAAACAACCCTACAGCAAGCTTCAACCCATAAGATACCTCTTTCCACTATACACGAATACTGCCTGTCTCACTTTGATCCATAGCACGCCGTGACTACATATTTTTTGCTGTGCACTACATATAAATATAACATACACTACAACTAGTAATACACTACAGCGCGGCTTCATAATCCCATAGTAAACCACTTTCACTGTACTACGCTATACTGTGTATTACTGACAGCATAAATCAGCAGGACTGTCTCAGCACCACTTCCTGACTCACTCACAGGTATGGAAGCACTCATTATTAGTCTGCTAATTGCGCTGGCTTCGGAGCTGTGATGCAACAGATACCTGTGGTGTTGTAGCGCGCCACACTAACAAAAACACTGCTAATTACCTCCTTTCCATCCTCCTACCACGTGAGCAGCCAGGCCTCTACCCTATCCAGTATTCTGTTCACAACTCAATCCACTTGCAAAAGCAGCATCGTGCCTTAAGATGTGCCCTTAAATTACATGCGAGTGTGCCTAACGTAACTACAGTATTATTACAGTGTTACTACAGTGTTGCGACAGTGTTATTACAACATTGCTGTTATTGTTCAGAAACAGACACAGGGTATCAGGCAGCAGATCCCACCTTTCCTGCACACCGATGCGTGAAGCACTGGTCTCGTTCCACCCAAACGTTGGTTAGAATATCCTCCTTTAAAAATAAATAGCGCAAAGCTGCTGTACACAAGTCTGAGTGTCGGTTCCGTCTTGCCGGGTCAGGTCGCGTCGGGTCAGTCAAACTCTGCTCAGCAGATTTGGTATTAGGCCCAGATAAGCACTCCTCCTCAGTGTGGCGGGAAAACGGGGTCAAGGGTCACGGAGAGGGCAGCGCGGTGTCTTTTTACAAATCCGTGCGTCAGAAAAAAGTCAAGTCTTACAGAACAAACATCACAAAGTGCTTCAGCATGGAGTCCCCTCGGCCGCCGTGGGTTCCGGCTAATAAATCACTTCGTAGACAGTGGCCTTCTTGTCCCCAGAGCCGGTGACGATGTACTTATCATCCACGGAGATGTCACAGCTCAGCACGGAGGACGACTCTTTTGACTGGAAGACAGAGAGGAAATTCATCAGACACAAATTTCTCCTGTGAAACAGAGGAGGAAAATAAGACCATGCACAGAAATACGGAGTCTGCTTTTCGCTTCCCCTCCATTTCAAAGCCCCTAACGAGGAGCAGATGTTCCTGGGGCCGCGCCTCAAACTCGCCTTTCTGCCAGAAAGAAACCATTTAATAGATTATTTTCTCAGCGGTTGCTGGCAGCGGTGGGCCCCTCAGATTCGGGGAGTTCCAAATATCATCTGTGGCTCTTGGCACAGGAGCTGCCCTATAAGTGGTTTCCAGCACATGAGAAATCATAACAGTTTTTTTCCCACATTTTTTCTTCAAATGGCACCGCTGGAAGCTGCCTTGACTATGGGCAAGGGTGTGAACATGCTCACGGACTTTATAGGCCTCATTCACTCACTCACACACTCATTCACTCACTCATTTACTTGCCCACTTGCTCCCTCTCACTCTCTCACTCAATCATTCAATTCATTCATGCACTGTACATTCATGCACATTCATGCACTGTACGCTTTAAGTGTGAAAATAACCTCTGCAATAATAATGAAGGGAAGGTGAGCTACGAGAGGGAGAAAGAGCAGCTGCTGCCATTGGTCCTCACTGAGTGACTGACAGGAGACCAGAACCTCAGGGCTTCGTACGATCTTTCTAATGTCTGATCTCAGCTCGAACCCAGGGAGGGCTGCCCATACCAGTCACGCCAGCATTCATTATTTACAGAGGTCACTTCCAAAGACAGCGCTGTCATCCATTATTAATCTTTCCCACATTAACGACCCGCAGACATAAATGTGTGTGTGTGCCACGTGCTGGACGGTCGAAGACTCTCAGAGTTAGGAAGACACACAGGATAAAAACAGTCACATGAACTAAGCGGGGCTACAGCCCTAACTCCGACAGATTCTGCCACTGATGTCCTCTGACCTGAATGTATGGTCACATGATGAGGGACAGCGCCCCTCTGATAATTTGATGAAGGGGCCCAGTTTCTCCTGATAGTTTACTGTTGCATCCCAACTGTCCTAACGCCTGCTTCCTACCTGGAATATGCTGGCTCTGTAGAATCCTGCATCTTACCTGGAATATGCTGGCTCCATACGGTGTTCTCCAAGCATTCAGCAGGTTGTCCTTCCCTGTGCTCACAAACCATTTACCTGCAGAATTAAAATGAATAAACACATCACTCAATTAATCTGTAGAATTGAACATAATAAAACCAAGAGTACACACACAGCGAACGCATGCCTTAGGTCCTCAGCCCCTCCAGCCGGTGCTCTGTGTGGCGTTACTGCAGCTGGGGACACCAGCTCTCCTACAAGCCCACAGTATGAATTATTAACCTCATCCCTGACATTCATGTCTTTCATTTATGCACTGCGGCAACGAGGCACTTTCGACTGAGTTTCAGTTTCTGCTGCGAATGAAAGAACAAATCCGGAGAACTGCTTCAGTCCAGTGTTAGCCACAATGTGCCGCAGATTTAGAGGCCAGCCTCGCGGTGCAGTGCATGTTGGGATATTTCAAAATAACTCTGCAGATTATGTGGAATTACCCTTATCTCTCTGGGTAAAAGTGTCAGGACTAAGCCGTCTCTCGTGGGAGGAATGTACAGCCCTTGGTTGCCATGGTGCCCTTCCCCAAAACTCCGCTTCCACCTCGTCTTTGATCAGCGGAAATCGGGAACTCCTCATGGCAGTAAACATCCAGCCTGCACTCCAACTAATTTGCTGAAGATAACCAGGTAATCCAGTGCATTAGAGAAATCCACGTAGCGGTCCTGCTGGCTCTTCAGTTATCATCACTGCCCACGCTGCCATCGCCGTGACGACCTGCTGGTGTGAGTCACACCAGGGGCCCCGCCCCCTGAGGGCTCTCCTAAGCGAATCACATCATGGCTGAGACATGCTTACAGCGACTTTAACTGATAGGTTAATAACGTGGGCGTGACGTGAACACTGGCAGTGCCTTCACTATGTCCTTGCCCTAAGAAATGAAATTAGCCCCTCAAAAAGGAAAACACAAAATCCATGATCCCCACCACCTTCTTAAGCACAACAGTCATAATAGTTTTTGGGTGAATGGTTCAACATTGATAAGTATGCTGGTATGATTGCTGGGTGTGAAACAGGGATGAACGACAGGTCTGTTCCCACTGATTTGCTGTTATTTCATCATATTCAGAGTGTGTATGTACTTTCTGCCTCTTCCTAAATCCATGGCTCTTATCGCCGTGGGTGACAGTAAGGGGCAAGGCCAACAGACACTAGCTGCACTCGGTGACTGCCATGAGCGCGACTAACACTTACCACAGTGGGCAAACTTGAGCGACAGCACACAGCTCTCGTGAAGATGCAGCTGGTATTTGTCCGGTTTGGTGACATGCAGCACCTCCACATTGCTGTTCTCCATGCCAACCGCCAGCCACTCTCCAGTGGGACAGTAGCCCAGAGAGAAGATCTGCAACAGGGAGAAGAGCTTCATTCAGATATCCTACCCCTATGATCACAACCATTACACCCCAGAGAGAAGATCTGAAGCAGGGAGAGGAGATTCATTTAGATACCCTACCCCTCTGATCACAACCATTACACCCCAGCGAGAAGATTTGAAATGCAGAAAAAGACCTTGAGGAGATACAAGTCACACCAACAAGCTAAACAACTCTGTCCCACATGCACGTGTGCAAGACCTCACCGCAGAGCTCACACACACAGGGGAATATTTCACCTGTGTACAACAAGATCAAATCACACATCCATACTCACACCCATCTCTTTTTGAGAGGCAGAGAGAAGACATGGCAAGGATGTGGAATTTGGTGTGTGTCTTCGTCAGGTCACTTGGCAACAGTATCACCGTGGCAGTGAGGAGATGTGAGGTGCGGTGTTGTGTTGTGGGAGGGTGTGGGGAGTGGGCGTGGCTGGGTGTTTCTGTGGGTCTGTCTGGGGTGTGTCAGGATCAGGTTTGGAGCTCTACCTGTGAGGTGAAGTCGTGCTGCTGGAGCTGCCGGCCCTCCCTCAGGTCCCAGGACCTGACGGTGTTGTCCAGGCCTCCTGTCCACAGCTTGGTGCCATCATTGGAAATATCAATACAGCTGGCCCCGTCCGTGTGCCCCTGGAACTGCCTGAAATGCACAGGAACACTTAACAACATCTGCACTTATGACATGCATAGATACTGAACACACACCGCTAACATCTCCACTGCTTTTTTTTCCACTTGTCTTGCACACGTGAACACACAGACACACAGGTGTGGAGGGGGGGCGGGCCTCACCTGACGAGGGTCTGGTTGTGCAGGTCCCACACGGCGATGTTTCCATCACTGCAGCAGGAGAAGCACACCTTGGAGTCGGGGCTGATGGCGAGGGCGTAGCAGGCGGGGGCGGAGGAGGTCAGCTCCGCCTTGATGCGGGGGGTGGGAGCGGCCAGGTCCCAGATGGACAGCGTGCTGGCCTCCCCGCCCACGATGAGGGTGCGGCCATCGGGCAGCAGGCGGCAGGACCGGATGTAGTTATCCCGGTTCTGTGGAACAAAAACCATCAGCGCATCAGAGAGGCACAGAGCTAATACAGGAGGAGATTAGCACATTAGAGAAGCATAGAGCTAACACGGGATGAAATAACCATTACTAACGTAACTACTGCCGCATTAGAGAAGCAAAACCGGGGAGCTAACACAGGGGGGCTTAAGGGCGGAGAGGCTGAGCAGAGGTGAGCCTGGCCAGGCTGCAGGTGGCGTGTGAATTGGGCTGCTCTGGAAACTGCACGCTGAACAGCATGCTTACTTGAGGAAAACCTTTTTCCAATTTTACTCTTCAGTAACTTGGCTGTACAAACACAGGAGGCCTGCTGGTGAGGGGTCTGCATGCCCTTGGAGTGTCCCTTCCTGACAAACACTGCCCGCATGTTAAGCAGACAAGAGCACTTTGAACTGTCACTCACTTACATCTGCTGTTTCAACTTTCGTAGGGTTCTCCCTGCCATCTCTTTGTGGTGGTGAAACAGATCACAACAGAGGAAGAGAGTAAGAGACTGAGACAGAGACAGAGAAAGACAGAGCGAAACAGAGTAACACAGAGAGAGAAACACCGGGAGAGAGACAGTGAGAGAGTCCTCTTACATGTAACACTCGTATTCAACTCCATTTTCCCTCTTTGTCTTTCTCTGTTTCTCTCTCTCTTCATCGCCCTTTCTCTCCCTCTTTCTCTGAGTCTGTGTATTTGTTCTCCTCTATCCGTTCAGTTCAGTTCAAGTCAGTATGCACTTACCTTGCCAATGCCAAAGCACATATGCACTTCTTAAACAGAAGTCATAAATAAATTAATATTTTCCCTCTCTTTTCATCTCTGCCTCTCTCTGGCTGTCAATTCAAATTCAGATGTCTGATTCTCCCTGTATCAAATTCAGACTCAGTGTCTGCATCCCTCTCATGCTTCCCCCTTATAGGATAACTCTGCCTCCCGCCCACCTTTGTCTCACTTCCTGTTACAGGCTGGTCTTGAGGGAGGGGGAGTGTCTTTGAGAAAGGGGCGGTCTCAGAGTAAAGGAAGGGCCTGCCTGGAAGGAGCTGGACTTTCATCCAGGTGAGAAGAGAGGCAGCTGTCACAGCGCTGCCGTAAAGTGGAATCTCCACAGTGTTACTCACCAGGCAGTCCAGCTGGGAGACGGGACTCTTGTTGCCGGGGTGACTGATGTCCCACACCTTGACGCAGCCCTTGCCCCCAGTGTAGACGTGGCGGGTGGGGTTGCTGATGGTGACGGCGCACACCACCTCTCCGTGACTCAGCGTGTTGATCTGGCGGGCGTGGCGTGGGATCCCCGGGCCAATCAGAGCGTCCGGAGGGAAGGGGACGGGCTGCATCTGTCCGTCTGCGCTCACGTGGAAGGAATATGCACTGGGAGGAGGAGGGGGAGGGGGGAGGAAGAGAGAAGCTAATTATAAAACACAGTTTTCTGAACCATTGGTTTATGAGCACTCAAACACAAAACTACAGTGATCAGAAACACAAGATTACCACTGAAAACCCCACATCACCTCAGCGATCACAGCCTGGCCATTGGAAAAGCTAATGTGTGTGTGATAATGATAATCTGTGATAATAATAATAATAATAATAATAATAATAATAATAATAATAATAATAACAACAACAACTCCTAAGAAAGGAAAATATTTTTTGAAAGATAGCTGCTGTGTAGCATAGTAGTTAAGGAACAGGACTCGAAACGTAAAGTTTGGCAGTTTGGCAAGGGAGCTGCTGCTGTACCCTTAGGCAAGGTACTTAACCTGCAACTGCCTCAGTAAATATCCAGCTGTATAAATGGATAACATTGTAACACTATGGACAACATTGTAAAAAAAAACTGTAACCGATGTAAGCCACTCGGGATAAGAGCGTCTGCTAAATGCCTATAATGTAATGTAATGTACTGTCCTTCCCATTTCAACATGGCTGACCCAGCCTGAGATCAGTCAGGCTAGAACAGGGGCCCCAGCATGACCAGATATTTCCCCTCTCAGCTACGTACGGTTTTCCGCCTGGAATCCCTGACAGATTTGGTGGGATCCCTGGAACACGCATGTGGTGGTGTGGATCAAACCCCACCTGCAGAACCAGGGAAAAATTCAGACCAAAAAAAACACACTAAGGAAGTGCCTTTACATCTGAAGACTTACCAGCATGACAGTCTTTGCCAGTGCATGGCCCAGTAAACCAGAACTAGAGCAACAAACATGACAGTGTCTCCGTCTTGAGACAGGATGAGAGCAACGTACCACCTGAGAGCGTCCGTAGGCAGCAGCGGCGGCGGCGGCGGCAGCAGCAGCGCTCATCTGAGGGGAGATGCTGTGGAGACTGGCGTAGGCAGCACCCGGGCTGGTGAGGTCCCCGTTCATGCCGGCGTGGGGCACGATGCCAAAGGGCGTGGGGTACGGGCAGGGTACAGCCATCGGGGTGCGAAGCCCGGGAACTGGAGGGAGAGACACAGCATCACGATCACTGACACCCCCTACAGGACAGACGCAGCAGCGCCATCACTGACGCCCTCTACAGGAGACATAGCGTTGCGATCACTGACGCCCTCTACAGGACAGACACAGCAGCGCAATCAATGACACCCTCTACAGGAGAGAGAGAGCAGAGCCGGTTTGTGTTTCTTCACGGACAGCAGTTCAACAGCTCAGTTGTACAACAGCAGTGCACTGCCTGGTATTTGACTCGGCTACCATCTGATTGGGGCTCCTTAATTGCTACGCCACAATAGAAGAACGTCGTCAGTGTGTGCATGTGTTTGAGTTTGAGTGTATCCCATGACGAGGCCCTGCTGACGCCTGCTTCCGCCTCAGCTCACACACACTCGCAGGCTTCGCTTCCCTCTGCAGTGACCAGGGTTCAGCCGCAGACTTTTTCAGAGGCATTAAAATGCTGCTTTGTCCTGTGAAGCCGCAGCCTCAGGCCCGTCTGTGTGATGGCAGGGTGGCAGCCTCCTAATGGCTTGTGCGAAAGTGGAGGCAGAGCCAATCTCCTGTGCCAGCAGGCTGTTCATTTGCAGAGCTAAGCCTCTTCCTGTGTCGCGCACAGACTCAGAGCAGACCCACACTCTCCCCTTTTAATTAAACAGCTCTGAGACACTGAGGAGGGTCACCGAGCCCAAATCCACAGAGCCTGGAGTGTGTGTGTGTGTTTGTGAGAGAGTGTGTGTGTGGCTGTGTGTGTGTGTGTGTGTGCATGTGTGTGTGTGTGTGTGTGTGTGTGTGTGTGTGTGTGAGAAAGAATGTGTATGAGTAAGTGGCTGTGTGTGTGTGTGTGTGTGTGTGTGTGTGTGTGTGTGTGTGTGTGTGTATGTGAGAAAGAATGTGTATGAGTAGGTTGCTGTGTGTGTGTGTGCGCGTGCTCACCCAGTGGCTCCACTCCAGGTGGTTTACCAGGAACTCCCCTGAGGCTGGGGGTGGAGTTGCTGCCAGGGGTGGGAGCGTCGGAGCGGGGCGTGGGAGTGCTCGACTTAGACACCGGAGTGGTCGACTTCTCGTTCTGGAGAAATGAAACAGGCGTTTTTATGGTATGTTGTGTACAATACCCAGAGTGCAATGCTGAGCACAGAGAGAGCATTACCACAGCACTTCTCAAGAGAAATCAACAAAATTACTACGCTTCACAGTCCTAGTGAGACCAGCAGGCAAATAAGCAGAGTGCAGGGAAAGAGTGAGGAGAAAGTAGGGACTTATTCTGGGAAGAGTAGGGGAGGTGCAGGGGGTGAGTAGAGAGAGAGTAAGCGGGAGGGAGGGAGAGTAGGGGCGAGTAGAGGGAGCGTAGGTACAAGAGTAGGGAGAACACAGAGGCAGCTCTCCATTGACAGGGTGGAAGGCAGTACAGAGGTATCTTGCTCCCAGGGGCAGAGCTCACCAGGTTGAGCTCTTTGGATTTAGAAGAGGGCGTGCTGCTGGAGGAGGCGATGGAGGCGGGACTGAGGGGCGGGTCCTTCTTCAGCAACCGGTTCTTATCCAATCCGTTCTCCCGAGGGGAGTGGGCGGGGCTTCCCCTGGGTGAGGCAGGGTCCTGTGGGAAGTGAGATGGGGGTAAGAAGACACCGCTCACGATCTTTCATCCTACTGCCTTAACCTGCATTTATCCACAGATTTACAGTATGACAATGGACACAAACTGCCACAGGACTTACTGTACCCTGATGTTCAGGGGCACTCAAGCAAGCCTCTGCTGAGCTCTGAGAGAAATATGTAAATAGGCAACGTATTTGTTTCATTTATAGATAATATCTTTGTTGACTGCAGAGATTGCTAAATTCCTGATGATGTGCAGGTATAAAAAAGCTTTCATAAATTTGTAAACTTATCAGTTAAGAACAAGGCACTGCAGCCATGAGACTGAACGTTCCTCTAAGCAAGCTGTCATAGACTGACATGAATATTTATGAGTGGTTATGCATGTCATAATGTAGCACTCAAGAAGAGGGTGTTATGTGACACACAGTAGGCATGAATGCTGTAGAGGACACAGATTCCACTATGCATGCGGCCAATCACACCTCCCCACTGACACACATACACACACACTCACACGCACACACACAAACACATACACACACACACACACACTCTTCTTCACAGCATTCTGTTCCAGTGAATCTGAAATTAGTCACTGTAGACGACTGTGGTATCACTGCAGGTGCCCTGAGAGAGGGAGGGAGAGGGAGAGGATGAGGGGGAGAGTCAGCAAAAGAGAAAGGGGGGGGAGGGTGAAAAGGGGGAGAGGGTGAGAGCAAGAAAGAGGTGTCACTTTCACATCTGCGTGTCAGAGGCCTACCTCATTGGAAACATCCACCACCAGGTTGTCATCACTCTTTTCCCCATCACTGTCCTGAAAGCAAAACACAGAGCATGCTCCATGAGCCGTCTGCTCTCAGTCTTAGCACCACAAAAGAAAAAAAACAGCCAAGTTTCAGCTGTTATTTTCAGCAACTGCTGCTCCAGAGAGAGAGGCAGTGACATACAGAGGGAATATGGTATGTCACTCAATAGGACATCTTTCTTTCTCTCTCAACTGTAATGGTTGCACTGGCCCCCTATTTTGAAATGCCTTACAAGGTCTGCATCTGCTCCTCAGTGGAGCAGATGCAGACCAGTGGAGGGCTGAAAACAGACCTGACAGGGAAGGTTTAGGTTCAAAGCTACGCACACTGCAAGTTGCCAGGTCCGGCCTAAGTGTTGCTAGTATTGTGGGTTGCCAGGGCCGGTTTCAATGTTACTCATAGTCGGTTGCCATGTCCAGTCTCAATGTTACTCATATTGTGGGCTGCCATGTCCAGTCTCATGTTACTCACATAGCGGGTTGCCAGCTCCTTGTCATCAGTCTTCTGTTTCTTGCTCTCAGAGGAGTAGTCGGTGGAGTTCCTGTGCTTCTCCGCTGTCCTGAAGCTGGCTGATGGGGACACAGACGAGCTCTGGAGGATGAGAGTAACAGTCATTAATATCTGATTCCCATAGCAAACTTGTGTTTAACATCTTACTTTCCCCTAGTGTACATTACTGTGTACAAACCTTTACCAGCTGCACACTCTAACATAAATAAATCTTTGAAAAACTCATACTCATGCGTAACATGACACCCTTGTCTCTGCCTCCAGAGGGAGGGGTAGTGTTGAGGTACGCAAGAGTCATCTGCTAATGAGGCTCAGACAGAGTAATACACAGTAACGGACAAGTCTTCATATTCTCACCAACACACACACTCACACAAACCCGGGCATGCATGCCCACAAGCACGTGCATACACACACACTGCTACTCTCCCTGTCTCCTATATTTTCACTCACATTAAAAGACTCATTGCTATGCATGTAAAGACCTTAACAGGGATAAGTGCTTATTTTACTTGATGAAATTATCCAACCAATTAAAATTGATGCTGAAGAGCCATTAGATATCAGAGAACAAAGACAAAGCCACTTCAGGTGGTACACTCACAGGACAGACCCGTGCCCTAACTACATGCTGCTGGGAAAGCTACTTACATGCTGTCGGGCAAGCTCACCCTGCAGGGATAACTTACACACTGAGATTCCCCTGCTTAATTAAGAGTCTCTCTCTCTCGTCTCTCCTTCTCTCCCACTCCTCAGTCTCCCTGTGTCTCCTCCTCCCTTTACTCGTTCTCTCTCCCCCTCCCATTCCCTCCCCTCTCCTCTCCTCTCTCTGCTCTCCCCTGTGGGTCTGATGGAGGAGGTAATTATAGTAGAAGCTGACACTGTGTAATTGGGCGAGTGGCCAACACACAGAGAGCCTGCAGCAGAGCATCACAGCAGCCAGAGGATCTCTACAAACTATCCCAAACAGTTAAAGACTATCCCAAACATGAGACTATCCCAAACACAGACACTACCTCAAACAGTTACAGACTCTCCCAAACACTCAGACTATCCCAAACAGTAAGAGGCTATTCCAAACAGAGACTATCCCCAACACAGTGACACTATCCCACATGGAGAGATTACCCTAAATGCTGAGAGACTATTCCAAAAGCAGGAGATTATCCCAAACACTCAGAGACAATCCAAAAAAGACACTACAGTAGTCCCCCCTTATCCACGGGGGATATGTTCAAAGACCCCCAGTGGATGCCTAAAACCACGGATAGTACCGAACCCTATATATACTATATTTTTTCCTTTACATACATAGGGGTAGCGGGTAGTGTATACAGTGTGGATATGCTGGACAAAGGGATGATTCACGTCCCGGGCAGGACGGCGCGAGATTTCATCATGCTACCCAGAACGGCGCGCAATTTAAAACTTATGAATTGTTTATTTCTGGAATTTTCCATTTACTATTTTCAGACCGCGGTTGACCGCGGGTAACTGAAACCACGGAAGCGGATAAGGGGGGACCACTGTATTCCAAATACAGGTAGACAATCCCAATCTTAAACTGAGGGAGACTCTCCCAAATACAGAGACTATCCCAAGTGTTGAGAGAATATTCCAAACACAGGTAAACTATCCGAAAAGCAGGATGACTATCCTTAACAGTGAGTGAGCTTCAGAAACCAGGCAGAGTACAACAAAGAGACCCCATGAAGTTATCCCACAGGGAGACACTCCTACATCGTTTGAGTCACTGATGATCCTTATCCACAGGCACAAAAACATCACTGATGAACACTAATATACGGTAATGTTTTGTCTTGTTACCCAGAGACTTACAGTGTGAACACATTTTTTCTACCTACTTTAGTGCTTTGTTACAATGTTGTGTACAGAACTTGGAGTATTATGTTTTTCTCATACAGTAGTGTTTTGGTTAATTTCAGTGACAGACAAAATCTGCATCTTGGTTAAGTTAAAAAAAAAAAGTACCACTTGCTTTAATAATTTACTCAGAGTTAAGAGGAAGTGTGCCCCCCCCCCCCACCCCCCCACCCCATCTCCCTTTTCATGTTTCGTAAAGGAGAGCCGGATGATGTAGGCAGGAAACACACACAAACACACACACACCGCCCGTCTGAAATCAACATCAAAAACATTTTCCTTTTGGGTCCGTGCCTGTGCTTAAAGACGACCTCGTCTAAATGTGCATTACTGCCGAAAACAAAGCGGCGTGCTCTGTAATGGGAGCCCCCCTCTCTCTAAATGGCATTCAGTCCCCACAGAGCTGCCATTAGCATGCAGGGCCTGTTTCTCTCCTCCAGGACTGCGGTCACCAAAATGACCATGAAAAAAAGCTACAGATAAATGAAGTCTTTGTGAGGCTGACTTCCATGTCAAAACACAAACGTTCAGACTGTCTTCACAAAAAAAAAAAAAAGCGGAATAATGATGCTATTTTCTAATGTTCCTTTTTAACGGGAGGCAGTCGCGCTGCCGGGCTGAACCAAAAAATCGGTACAATCAAATCACTCACAGCCTCCCCATTAACCTTGTGCACAGTAATAAGCCCATAATGAAGGGCTCATGTAAGCAGCTCATTAACATGAATCTAAATTAATTTAATTACAAAATGACAGACTCAGGTGCTCCTTGACTACGGGGCTATGGAATTCTGCCAGCACCAATAACAGAAAACATTCACATCTATATCCCCAATCTTCTGTGCCTGTCTCACATCTATATCCACATCTTCTGTGCCTGTTTCACATCTATTTCCCCTGTCTTCTGTGCCCCTTTCACATCGATATACCCAGTCTTCCCTGCCTGTTTCACGTCTATATCCCTCATCTTCTGTGCCTGTTGCACGTCTATATCCCCCGTCTTCTGTGCCTATTTCACTTCTATATGCCTCATCTTCTGTGCCTGTTTCACATCTACATCCCCCTATGTTTTATGCGTTTTATGTCTTTTTTGCCAGAATTACAGCTCTTTGGCAACACGAGATGACTCCTCCCATGCTAACAAAGCCAGTTTGAATCCTTGATTCCTGAAACCACAGCTTGTGTCTTTAGGTCCTGGGTGATTATTCCACACAGCAGCTCCCTTCATGAAAGGCCTCTCAAAGAGTCTGATGGACAGGCCGGGCATTTCAATGAGAGAGAACAGACAGAAACAGCATGAGAGGAGGAGGAAAGAGGGAGGGAGAGGGAGAGAGAGGGAGAGAGAGGGAGGGAAAGAGGGAGAGACTGGCAGTGAGATGCTGGCTGAGGTACTTGTGACGATGCAGAATTCAGGGACACACAAGGCCTCTTTTGTTCAGTGTGTCTGGATCAAATTTTTGGATTCACGACCTCAATCCTCCACCTAACACCCTGAAATTTGATTGAATTCTCAGCCCCGGCCACCCGATAAATGCCCAAAAGGTTTTAGAACTGCCTCTTGAAAAATCTAGAACTTTCCAGCTCCGCTCCAGTTCTGTTTGACTGGGCGTGCAGTGAAGTGTGCTTTTGCCAGTCGTAAAGCGAAGCGTTTATCGGAGTTTGGCCACATTCACAGATCCCCTCAGCTGCTCCTCATGACACACTGATAAGACCTCTGAAGCATTCTGCAGGCACCTGTGCTGGCGGAAGAAACATTCCGTGATAGTAACGCTGGCCCTGAGTGCGGTTCTCCACTGTAATAAAACCCGGAGGAGGATCTGGGGGTGCAGCAGGTGGGACCTCTGGGGACCTGCACTCAGCCTGGAAACCTCACAGGAGAGGAGTTAATGCCGCTCAGTTTAGACGTTTAGTTTTTTTTTCGGTTCTGTTCTGCTTAGCAGAGGCATCAGGCAGGGAGATTGGAGGTGGGGAGGGCAGATATGGGACCTCACATATCACCAGGGGAAATGGCTGGTCTGAAAGGTATCTCGCCATCCCTGCTACAATACAGACACATCCCCACTGTCCCCATCTCTACTGCAGACACATCTCCTCTGTCCCCATCTCCCCTGGGACCCCTAATCTCTCCTTTCTCCTCCTCACATCTCTCCCTCTTAAAGAAAAATGAAGGAGGAGGCATATTTGCATGTTTCTGCATTGCTGCAGTTGCGGTTACCCCCTGGGATTCCATACGATCCTTTAAAAAACGTGAATTCCACATGGCTTTGTTTACCTCCTGCCACCTGGGCAGCCGTTTTCCCTCGACAGCTGCAGCAGGAAGGTAAATACATCCTGACAGGTAATGTTCAGCAGTGAACAGGGTGATTACGTACAGCCTTTTATTTGTGTTTATATACTGCAAATAAAAAGACCCCTTTGTTTGTCAAACAAGTCATCCGGTGGTAATTACATATGATAGTTCTGTGGCAAGCAGGTGCGGTGCACAGTGGCTGTCTGTTATGGTTATCAGTTCCCATTAAATATCACTTCCATTCGCTGATTGGGTGATGACACAAACATAAATAATGTGAAATAATGTGCACAGAATGATGCTGATGTACAGGCAGCTCCTGGTAAATGCATGCATTTGAGACTGTTGAGATACTATCCGCTTTTAGCGGGATAATAATTGGACCAACTGCATATGTGGATGTGGAAAAAATAGTAAAGAAGAAAACATCGATTAACGTCTTCATCATACTACAGCCACACAAAAAATTAAGGAGAAGGTCTGAAAGAACGACAGACAACCACGGTTTCAACCACTGTGCCACCATTCTCAAAAGTTAAATTAGGCAAGGTCACCCTGAGCTGTAAACAACAGAGTAAATCGACTACCAGCCCAGTGCAGTCATGAATGGGACACACTGCAGGTGTTAGAATTTGCACAGGGCGTTGCACCCAGACAGCGCGGGGTTAATATTCCTGCCATTGGTGCGGTCACTGGACTGCTCTCTATACTGAAATTACGGTTGCGCTACGGTCAGGCTCTTGTGTTATCTCAGACACTGTTTGTCTCCATTTGTATCTAATGCTTTTGTCAACAGCCCAGGAAAGGGCGAGCAAACAGAGCACACAAACAGGGCTTCTGACAGCAGCAGTGCTAAACTCAACGCATTAGCCACCAGCTGCTGCCACACACCCACCCGCCCCCCTCCACCTCCCCCTCCCACCCTTCCCCCGCCGCTGTCAACACCAGCGCCTGAACCACCAGCACCTTAACACTACACACCTGCAACCAGCTGCTTAACACCACAAACCTGCAACCAGCACCTGTACTGCTAGCACCTTAACACTGCCCACCAGCAACCAGCACTTTAATGCTACAAACCTGCAAATGCCACCTGATAAGTACAAACCTCCACTGAACCACTAGCACCTGAACACCACAGACCTGCAACAAGACCCTGAAAGCTACAAACTTGCAACCAGAGCCTGAACGCTACAAACCTGGCCGTGAACACTGCAGCCCTGCATGGAGCTGAAAGAAGCGAGACGGACACGTGTGCAAAGGACAGTTTCACTCACCACATCAGGCCGCACCAGCCGTCCCCCACGCTCCTGTGAGCTGACGACGGGGGGACCGTTTCGCACCTTAGAATAGCCAAACACACACGGCTTCCCTTCCTCTTCAAAGTCAGAATTTGTTCATAATTCCACCTCCTACATAAAACATTTCCCTTTATCCCCTTTGTTTCTTTTGCTAAAGCAACACGCTGTTTAACTGACACCAGCATGAGTGCCGTGACTCCAGAGTCTGGTCCCCCACGCGCGTGTTTCCCTAATCAGCCGTTTGTCTGGTTGAAAGAGTCCCTGTGTGCGATGTGGAAGCGGGCTCGGGCGCTGCGGAAACACAGCTCCCATAACTCGCAGGGTAAACAGAGTCTCGTACAGTATGCCGAGCCACAGCAATATTTACATTTTTACTGGCAAAACAGAAATTACACAACATTCAAGCTACATCTGAGCCTCGGTTTCTAAGAGTTCAGTCAAACACCCCCACACACTCACATGCACAAACACAGGCACACACCCACACACACATATGTGCACACACACACACACACACACACACACACGCACGCACACACACACCGCAGGGTAATGTTTACACGCACATATATTCAGTCTAATTCCTCATGCTACAGAAGCCTTTTCCCTGTGTGCTTCACTTCCTGCATCATTTAGCCATCTACCCCTTCACTTATTTATTGGCCTTTAATGTATCCCTGCTAATGCCCTGCTACATCAGGTCAGCCGTCATGGAGCGCTGTGTTGAACGGCCTCACTCAACCCCTCCTCCCTCCAGCCACAGTGCTGCCTGCTGCTTCCCAGGTAAAGAGAAAGGGGGAAGAGAGAGAGAAAGGGGGAAGAGAGAGAGAGAGAGAGAGAAGGACAGAGAGATAAGGGGGGAGAGGGGGAGAAGGAGAGGATGTGTTTCTGCACCATTTCAGCCTGCTGAGGACTGTCTCTTACTCCTGGCACGTTTGGAGGACGAGTGAGCAGCGTGAGGCTCAGCTCAGCACCTCGTTAATTAGCGCCACGTCAGGGCTCCCCTCGTTACTCCATTAAACGCTGCGTCCCTGGGCCCAGAGGCAGATGTGCACAGCTGCACCAGCACAAGCAGCTGCCATCACTCATCTACAGGGACCTGGGAGTGTGTGTGTGTGTGTGTGTGTGTGTGTGTGTGTGTGTGTGTGTGTGTGTGTCCTAGCTTTAATCCTGTGCATTTGAGCAATGAGTGTTTTTTTGTGGCTGCAATCTGTGTCTGTGTGTCTTTCAGGAGAGTTTCACCTTCAGCTCGACCCCTTGCTATGTCTAAATGTGCAGTGCAATTCGATCAGCATGCCTTTCACACACACACACACTCACTCACACGCAGGCATGTACACACACTCACATACACATACACACATACACGTACGTACGTACACACGCACGCACGCACGCACACTCACACATACGCACACACACGCACGCATGCGCACACACACACGCACACACACGCACACACACAAACACACACACAAACACACACACAAACACACACACAAAATCCTACGTGGGCGGGGAGAGCATGGCCTGGAAGGGAACTCACATAAAAGGACAAAAGCCATTATTCAGCCATTTCTCCTCAGCAGACCAATAAAAGCAGCACTAATGCTCAGATTTAGTAGAAAATGTTCTATTCATTTCCCGTCTGTAGCTGAGAGTAAGCTAATAACATCCCAGGGAGAGCGCTGTCAAGCCAAATCCCTCAGCCAGCGAGAGCACAGTCTGGATAAATCTCACTTCGCCTCCCATTCCGCCTGCCACTTAGGGCAGAGCCCGGGGGAGTCAGCTGGATTACCCTGCGCACGCAGCACCTCCGCCCCGGCCCCGGCCGGCCCAATCACAGCACGGGAAACAGGAGAATAAACTAAAGAGATTAATTCACAGATGTTCATGCCTTTCACATCCGCCGTGCCCTGTGCTCCGTTGCCAGGGCAACAGGGAGACCACCAGCAAGGGCTGTACAGGGCCTTGTGAGGTGGGGGGAGAGTTGGGGGAGGAGGGTGATAAACGCTGGTGGAGAGCGGCACAGCTTTCTCAAGCTCCACGTCCCACCTTTATCCTCCCAGCTGAGCTGTGAAATTCCTGCCTCCACCAGGAAGTGCTGAAAACACTGCAGCCCGAGGAGGTGGAGGGACAGCAACACACTTGCCCTTCACACTATGTGTGTGTGTGTGTGTGTGTGTGTGTGTGGAAAACAATCCCCCAAAAAAAAAAAAAAAAACAGACTGATAGGCTCCAGTCGCTCCTGTCTGGGAGAGAAACACTCCCCCTGCATTTGGGGGCCAGGGCTCGGAAACGGGGGTGTCGTTACACGGCGGGAAGAGAGGCATCCGGTGCCACGGCAACAGCCCGCTCGCATCATCCCCCTGATCCTACACGCACTCGGCAGCGCGGCCGCATCGGCGGATTAGGAGGAAGAGCAGATCAGCGCAGCTCCCGGCGCGTGACGCGCTATTAAAACAATATGTCTACATTAGCGCCGGAGCGCTGCAGCCAGACGCGCCACCCGCGCACGGACTGCACGCAAACACACTGCCTCCTCCGACACTCCAAAGCTGCTTGTTTTTCTGCGTCGCTTTAATGAAAGACATTCATCATGCTTTCCTTATAGCCGCGTATCTAATCCATTATCAATCTACACATCAGAGAGTCCCCTAAAGCATCAATACAGCATCAGCACAGGAAATTGCTTCTTTGGCAGGAAGGTGTGTGTGTGTGTGTGTGTGTGTGTGTGTGTGTGTGTGTGTGTGTGTGTGAGGGGGTGTCTTAAAGAGCCCTCTTAGAACAACGCACTGACAAAACATGGCGGATTGGGAGGTCACTTTATGAACCCTCCCTCTACGTGATTTATTCCATGTACTCAGCAGTGAGTTTGTCTAGGACTGATCTGGTCTCAGCTGTTTCAAACAGGACTGATCTGGTCTCGGTCAATCTGAAAAGGACTGATCTGGTCTCGATCGGGTTGACCAGGACTGATCCAGTCTCTGTTTGGGTTGAACAGGACTGATCTGGTCTCGGCAGGTACAGATGGAGCACGGCATAAATTGTTGACAAGGCAGTGGGGACAGTGACAGAAGAAGGATAAAGGTGTACCTGCGACTCAAAATGAATTCCTCACAGGAGCATAGAGAATGGGAAACAGAGGGAGGGGTTGGGGATCCATGACTGACAGCACCCCCCCCAACTCACCCACAGAGCATGTGTTTATGTTAAGGGGGTCAGAGAGATGACTGCTCTGTTCAGACATCTACATCCAGGCCATTTCTGAGTCGTCAAGAAAACAGCTTTGTTACCATGGAGACCTGCCTTCCCCCCGCTCCTCCACGTTATTGGATAGTGTGTCGTTTCTCGTTGTTTTTTTTCCATTTTTGTTTTTTTTCCCCCTTTCAAAAAGGCCAAGTGTCTGTCAAATGCGGCCAATCAACTCCTCTGCCCACTACATTAAAAATCTCATTTGAGGCCTTTCCCAGAGCTGTCAATTAAACACCCCCCAGCCCCCAGTCCTCGCCACGTTTTTTTTCCCTCCCTCGCTTCCGATGTGATGCGGTGAGAGACATGGAGACGGCCGAGGCCCGTGGGAGCGCAACAGCATGTCGCCACGCTCGACAGAGGGACACAAAGCCAAGCCCAGCCCAAACCGCCCCCCTCTCCCCCTTACCTGCACAACCCAAAACCCCCCATGCTGTAACGAGTGCCACTGATCTGCATCTGTTCAATCTGCACGCCCAAGTGCAGAATTCTCCTCCTACCCAGCCTGTCTGCCCAGCAGGGGCGTGAATGCTGCATCCTTACGTAAGGTTCTGCGGAGGAGCTACCTCTATAGACCACACTGGCACCCTCTAGCAATGCGTCTGATCCCTGCACCAAAACACCTGTACATTAACAGGCTTCCCTGCTGATGTCAGACAGATGCATAAGGATGCATGAATGGAATCACTCTGACCTGTGTAGCTAAGCATGCCGGGTGTGGAAACACAGGTCAGGGTTCAGTTTGCCAGCAGCATTGCTCACCCCACCCCAGTACTTCCAGAGTCCCTCCTGCTGATCTGGGTTCAGCTCCAACATCTCTGCTGCCCTCAGCTCTGAGTGCTAAGTCATCCTCTTCTTTGTGATCTACAGATTGCTATTGGCAGACGCTTGTAAGCCATTCCAGTAAAGCACTGCTAAATTACATCAAAACATCTTTAAGAGACGGGCCATTTTCCCCACCGGCCCACTGCATGCTGGGAGCACAGAGTCACTCCGCTGGGGCTCAGACAGCCACGCCCCAGCATTACCACTGTGCTGTGCTGCATTTAGAAATAACTGCTCTGAAATTTCTGTTAATTTGGGGAGGAACGGCATCGCACTCACACTACGAAAAAATAAAGGAATGCTAATCTGCTCATAAGGCATTAATGAGCCAACCAGAGAGCAAAGCAAATGTTTACAGCTGAAAAAGCCTGCTTAGGGGACTAATTAAGCGTGGCACAGTGCATCTCTCTCCCTCTCGCTCTCCCTCTCTCCGGTCTCCTCCCTCCTCCCTCTCCCTCGCTCCCTGACCCAGGTGTGCACCTCAGTCCAGGTGAATAAATATGCCATTAATCACCATGACAACAGGAGGACAGAGAGTGGGGGGGCGGTCACCATGACAACATTCCTGTGTCCCCTCGTTAAAGCCAGGCAGATTATAGCCAAACAGGTAGACTGACAGGTAAACTCCACAGCGGGGGACCTGCCTGGACACCTTGACTGTCCTTTTAAATCTGTAACGGGGCTCCCGCACTCCCCACAGCGGCTGCTGTCAGGTTAGTACTGATGGATATCTACACTAGCAGGGCAGCAAACGGTATCTAACAGGAAGAGCGCCTGCAGAATGCCTGAGATACGCAATGCAATGTAATGTAATGTAATGTAATGTAATGTAAATACTGTATATGCCTGAGAAGGAAATATTCTGGAATGATGCATCTCGCTTCGGGTGATGAAATTCCATTCATTTCTGAGCGCTTTTTCTCCCCTGCGTGATGCAAGGCATTGTGAAACCAAATCCAAATTCAGAAATCAATAATAATAAAAAAAACAACCGTCTCCCTGCAGAGAAAAAATGAGATGCATCACTTCCTGCAAAAGGTCACGACCTTCAGCAGCGTCTGTGACACAATCAATGCGATTCTGTCCTTTCTCCAGGCATGAGACACATGCCCAGATTCACACTGGCCGCCCCATACAGCAGGAAGCAGGAAGAGAGCATGGCATAGGTACGCCCTGTAACGGACACATATGCAGCTCCTCACGCTCAGCACTGAACATTCTGTCCCTGTCATTGCTCCATTTTGTTGCTCATTATGAATATTTATGAGGGGTGTGGTTTGAAGCTAAATATCTATAGTTAGTAAAGCACAGAGATGAGGGGCAGGTCAGCTTTTAAAACGGGATCTAAGACACAGACAGGTATGTTTCCAGTACCACCTGCAACTATCCCACAGCTCTGAATGGCACTTGTCCAATCCAATCACAAGCCACAGACCAGCGTGACACGGCTGCGTTTAACCAATTAAAATTCCTTCCACTTCGATGGGCGGCACCTGGCGAATCTCCAGCAGGATCAGGGCTTGGGAACACGCCATTCCACCTGCGATAATTCACCTGGCTTATCGGCGCGCCGCCCTGCCTCCTACACACACCTCCCCGCTGCTGTTAACTGTAAATAACGACTCCCACTCCGACCGCTGCTGCGAATCCATCACGCGCTAACGAGACGGAGGCCGCAATCTGCTCTCCTCACTCTGCAGTCTCTGCTGGTGAACTACCATTCCACTATCAGCCGTTCCATGGCCGAGCAATTAGCAGAAAATGCCATCGCTCTAACAGAGAGGGCGGAGGCTGGATAATTGAATTATTTATTACTGAGTAATATTAACTGTAAAGGACATCAGACCGTAGACATGGAGCAAGGAGGATCATTATTAGCAAAAGAATGCAGAGACAGTGCAGGATAATCTGTGCATCTGGGGTAAAACTGTGGCATAATTAAATGATTTTTGGAGGGCATCATGTGCCGCAACGAGTCTGCATATCTGTTGTTCTTTAAGTCGTCTGACTGGAATTCACCATGCCCACTGCCTCAGCCAATCCACATGCCATGAAGGTCTGTGGATCAAGCCCAGAGGGTCAATAACAGAGTGGATTAGACAGTCCAGGTTTGGGGGGGGGTGGATCTGCCATCTGACCGGCAGTGAGCAGAACATTTAAAGAACATATGATGAATATTGCAAAGGTTTTCCCTCCCTGTGCCAGCAGTGGAGCGATGCTCTCAGAGACTCATCACATCAAGGAAATGACACGGTTTACAGATATTATCTTCAATGATTAGAACAATGCTGAACTAATATGCCTAGCCTTATCACTAATGCACATTATCCACAGCACAGATCTGCACAGCACCAAGGGCCCCATGAGAGGAAGCCACCACTCTGCACCACGCCTCCATTAATCCCAGTTTATACTTCACATAGCCGCCGTCCCACTGACGCACCGTCAATACAAAAGCAATTGTTTTCATTTTCATTTTCCTGTTGTATAAATATAGTCAGTCGATGAAATGCTAATTCCGTCTAAGCTTCAGAAAGTCCTCCTCCCTCACACACACACAAACACACACACACACACACACAATGAGGTCACAGACCTAAACCTGCTGGTGCCACCATAACCTGGTCCAGACAGGACACAGCAGTGCCAGCCCCTCCTTATGCCAGCACACCCCCGACACACACACACACACACACACATCCTCCAGGGGGACACCTTTAGCCACAAGTTAATTCATGTTCATCTGTTCCTGTATTTGAATATAATTTTAAAGGGTTATGCCAACTTAAGCTGCAGGTCTAATTATCACTAGCCATTGGAATCTAATGACCTGACACTCCTGCCAAACCCCCGTGCTGGACCCTGACCAAACAAGCACCTCTGAGAGACAGCGTGAGAGATTAGTGTCACTCACACTGATTTACTCATTCACTCACTCACACACACATACACAAACACACATTTACACTAATTTACTCACTCACTCTACAACACACACACTCAGTCAGTTTACTCAGCCACTCACTCACTTCTACTCGCTCATTCATATACACACACATTTTCTCACTCAGACAGACAGACAGACACACGCACACACACGATTGCGGTCCTCTGTGAAAGGGTGTAAATGCAGTTCTGTGTGTGAACAAGTGTGAATGCGGTTCTGAGTGTGAAAGTGTGTGAATACGGTTCTGTGTGAAAGGGTGTGAATGCAGTTCTGTGTGAAAGTGTGTGAATGTGGTTCTTTGTCCCTCAGAAGAGAAAGTGAAGCTGTCACTCACCTTTACTGAGTCTCTGTCTGCAGGGAAGCAGGTCACCACATGAGGAGAGAGAAAAATGAAGATGTTAAATCTGTCCAAAAATTAAAGGCATAATCAGCTCATTCATAGACATTTAATATTCACATAGACATTTAATATTCTGTGTGAATATGATGGTGCAGGATGGAAACCACAGTGTGAGACAACTTAGTTTGACAGTCCGAGCAGCAGCAGAGCTTGGCAGAGCAGGCATCATCAGAACACCGGGGACCGTCAGAGAAAGAGTGACAGCTCCATGTGGACACAGGAAATATAGCATCACATACAAATGCATGAACAGGCACAACCACACACACACACACACACACACACACACACACACACACACACACACACACACACACACACTCACACAGCTGTATCCATGCGTAAGTATGCACACAGACACTGGTGAGACACTGCTAACTTTCACTTAGTGTCCTGCTATGACACAAACGATTACAGTCAGGATGGGTTTACACGGAGAAACCCCCCTTCCCACTGCAGGAGCCTGCTTTGTTGACAGTGAATGTGGTGCTGTTTTCATGACAATAAACAAGCCCTAAAACTGACATGTTTGTGCAGTAAGCTGTTACTTACAAAGGAAACCCTCTGTAATTAAACGCTCTGCTAATTGGGGGATTTGCATATGCGCAATGTTTTGTTGACTAGAAAGCATTTTTTAAGGAAAATTGTACCATCTGCACTGTGTCCTTAATCAGTGTGTTCTTTGTTATGAGCGGGACATTACGGCTTCATTTTGCTTGCTTCTCCATGGTAATTAAGCGCTCCAGAGAAACATGCCCCCCATCAGGCCCTCACGCCTCTCTGCTCCGTCGTTTGGGGAGGGATACACCCTGCGCCCATCCCAGCAGCCCCTCAGCCTCCTCCTCTCTGTCCCCTCCTGATCTCCAGGTACTGACTGAGACGGGGCATGCAGGGCGACACCTGCTTCCATGTTGAAGTTGTTGGTGTGGAGGCTGGATGCATGT